>JAMPIV010009345.1:80000-680000 GCA_024509875.1 Oreohelix idahoensis | reverse complement strand
TATATATATATATATATATATATATATATATATATATATATATATATATATATATATATATATATATATATATATATATATATATATATATATATATATATATATATATATATATATATATACAGGAGCCCAGGTTTAAGACTTGGCTTAAATTTTTCTGAAACTTGTTGGACTTAGAAATTTTTCTTAAATTTTTGTTGGATTTAGCAAATTTGTGGGATTTTTTTGGTTTTGGATATTGATAGTACTCAAATGTCTCCCTGCGGGATACATTTGCAGGGCCCCGGGATCTATATGTGGCCGTATGACCCCACCACCAGCATTCATTCATGCTAGGGCCGAAGTATAACAAAGTAAACTACCATTGTGGTTGAAACAGACAATAGATTTGTAACTAAAACCCAGGTATAACATAAAGCAAACTATCATTTTGTTGGAAACAGACAATAGATTGGTAACTAAAATAAAAGAACAGAAAAAGTTAACCCTGGGAAATTAACATTAAGGGGAGGGAAATATAAGGCAAAGCGTTAGTAATGAATGCAGGGCAAGCTTGGCGGGGTCACGTGATGTTTTTATCCAATAATAGGCTTTTTGAGCTCGAGCGAAGCCAAGCCTTGCCGACAGAAATATTTTTAGTAAGCAGTTAGAAAAATGGTCTGAAGTAAAACAGACGTGTTTTATATTTGTGATACAGTCCATACAAGGCAGTAAGTAACTCTACACACACCTGCGCGAAGCCGACGAGTCTAGCCACTGCGCGCTAGCCACGGAAATTCTGTGCCTGACACCCCTTATAATATAAGCCGCCTGTTGCCCCTCAGTCACAGCCCTTTCACTAGTACACCAAAAAACTCAGCGTTTTGTGGACTTAGAAAAATTTTGGTGTTTTCTGTACCGCAGCGTTTATTGTCACGATTTCCATTGCCCATTGCGGTTGTTCCACAGCCAGCATGATGCCTTTTCGGCAGTTTCATTATGCCTCTTCAGTGCCCTTGTTCTCGACTGTCCCCTCAGCCCCCAACAGTTTCAATAAATCATACACTGATGCAGCCACAAACCCTCTTGCGCCCACTTCAACAGCCATGACCCTTGCAGTGAACCCATCGTGTCTCAGAACCGCGGCCAGATCACTATACTTGGCCGCTTTGAATGAATGTTGCTCGTATAATCTGGATTCAAATGGCACGGTCAGTTCAATCAGTATGACCTGAAGCGTTGCTGAAGAATGAAGCACTATATCCGGCCGTCTCCGCGATTTTATGATACTCTCTGGATATGCCCCTCGTCCAGGTAGGTCTACGGCCATCTCCCAGTCGTTTGCACAGTCAAGAAGAGATGGTAAACTGCTACCAGGTTTACTCGGTTTGGGGTGTGCTGACTTTCCTGCCCTCAGAAAGTATGTATTTGCGGTGCTCGGCCTGGGTATGCTATTCGCCTTCATCCGTGCCAGATCTATTGTCGCAGCAAGCTCATTCAGCACTTTGTTATGGCGCCAAGTGTATCGCCCTTGCCCTAATGACACCTTACACGCTGAGAGCCCGTGTTCAAGTGTCTGCCTCCCCTGGCACAGGGGGCACTGCTCATCATCCGACTTTCCCCATTTCACAAGGTTGGTGGCCGACGGCAGCAGGTCATACATTGATCTAACAACAAAGCTGAGTCTAAGAGGTGCCATATTCCATATATCATTCCATGTCAAGGACCTTTGCAGGGCTCCTTCCCATGTAGTCCATTGGCCTTGTTGGACCTGCTGCATTGCTTTTTGCAACCTCTTATCATTCTCAGCTCCTCGAATCTTTATGAAAGCTTTGTAAAAATATCATTTTTCGTATAATGTTGACAATTTTCACATCTGATTCTCCAATCTTTCTCTCACAAAATTCACTCTAGGGAGCAAATCAGGAGTCTTTTTCTCAGTTTGGATGACACGAGATCACATTTTAGTAAGAATTATCTTTAGTAAGGATTATTTTAGTAAGAAACGTCCGCAAAACAAAGCTTCCAATGTAAAGGAAATGACAGGTGCCATGAATACTATGTCAGAAAAATTAAAAGTCCATATGTAGCTTTGCTAAGGACCTGGACAGATGAGAAGGCAGAGGAGACTGTTACCTCATCATACCAATACGTGAACGAACTGACCACTCGTTTAAAAACCAGTTGGAAACTGGCAAATGAAAATTTGAGACAAGCCAGGTAAAAGAATGCTGCTTATTATAATAAAAAAGCGAAGGATCGAGAACTTGCTGTAGGTGAGAAGGTACTTCTTCTATTGCCAGGCAGCAACAATAAACTTCAGATCGGATGGCAAGGGCCATATACAGTTCTGGAAAAGGTATCCAGAACTAATTATAAGATAGACAAAAAGGGAAAGGAGAAAGTCTATCATGTGAACCTTTTGAAGAAATATCTGGACAGACAAACCAGGAGGGATCACATTTAATGGCCTTGTCTATAGCCACCGAGATGAAAAATGAACCTCTCTCCTCGGTTGAATATCCACTGAAAACCAGTGAAACGTTTGCACAAGTGAAAATCAGTAATCACCTGACAAAAGGACAGAAGGAGAAGGTTCAACAGGTCCTTGAGAAACATACAGATGTGTTAACTGATAAACCTGGACACACAAATTTGTTGTCATATGATATGAAACTACTAGACCCAGCACCCATCTGTATGAGGCCTTATTCTATTCCGTTCGCTAAGGAAAAAGCTTGGAAAGAGGAGATTGATTATCTGTTAAAATAAGGGATTATTTCTCACAGTGAGTCTCCTTACAGTTCCTGTGTGGTTCTGTTGCGGAAACCATCAGGAGAACATAGACTGTGCATAGATTACAGGAAACTGAATGCTGTCACAGAAGGTCAGGTGATCCATTACCTGATACTACTCAACTTTTTGCCAGGCTGAACAAGGCAAAATATTTTTCTAAGGTGGATCTTAGCAAAGGCTATTACCAGATTCCAGTAAAGCCTGAGGTTCGACCTTATTTGGCATTTAGCACCTCGGAAGGTCATTATGAGTTCAACATGTTACCATTTGGTTTGAAAAATGCCCCGAGTGTGTTTTCTAGGATGATGCGAAAATTGCTGGATCCCCTGAAAAATCCATGTATTTCGAATTTTATGCATGATATCCTCATTGCTACGGAAACATTTGAGGAACACGTTACCTCTTTGAATATGCTGTTTGATAGACTCAGAGAGGCTAACTTAACCGCTAGGCCAACAAAATGCTGTATTGGTTGTAAAGAATTGGAATTCTTGGGACATACAGTACATCAGGGTAGCATGACCCCTGATCCCAAGAATCTGGAAAAACTAAAAAGAGCACCTAGACCACAAACAAAAAAAGATGTGCGATCTTTCGTGTCTCTGTGTGGTTTTTACCAAAAGTATATCAAACATTTTAACTCTATATGTGCTCCTTTGACCGATTTAACTCGCAAAGGTCAACCTGATACTATAATTTGGTCAGCACAGTGTGAATTAGCTTACCAGGAGTTAAAAGAGAAGCTTACAAGCAGGCCGGTGTTGCAATTGCCTGACTTGACTAAAGAATTTATTGTGAGAAGTGACGCAAGCAATGTAGGCCTGGGCGCTACATTATTGCAAAGGTCCTCCTCACAAGATGGGGAATTGAACCCAGTCGCGTATGCTAGCCGCAAATTGAACAAGGCGGAAAAAAATTACTCAACCAGTGAAAAAGAATGTCTCGCTTTTATATGGGCTATAAAGAAATTCCAGATTTATTTATATGGCAGGACATTTGTGGTCCAAACGGACCATTCTCCCCTCGTGTTCTTGTCACAGGCCAAGCATGAAAATTCCAAATTATTGAGATGGTCTCTTTTGTTGCAACCATACTCATTTTTGATAGAATACTTTCCCGGCCCTTTGAACGTTGGCGCAGACTTTTTGAGCAGACATCCTTATGATGAAGATCAGAAAAACGAGTAAGACTTCATGGAGCTAAGTTATCTCGCATATTATAACCTGCAAATGAATGCATGTTTTAGGATGGGAGGTGTGTAGCAAAATATGCGAGAATAAACGCTCAATTCAGTACGATTTAGGCATAAAACGATAATCAATACATCTGCCCGCATGTGTCTGACGGTTGGCCTCTTCGACGCCAGCAGGCTGCTTTTTGTACAGTGCTAAGCCTATAGAACGATTTCACGGAAAAAGTCTGACACGCTTTAGTTTCGTTTTCGAGAAACACTACTAATAGTTAATTTTTGCACAATCTGCTGCATACACTTTGTAGTCTAGCATTACAATTAACTATTGGCGGAAGCATGCCGCAATATAGCTATCTGAAGTAACGCTTTCTGTCAACTTTAAAGCAAAATTAGTAGCAATCCTTACATTGTTTGGTAGTATTACACGATACAATACTAATTAGTAACGAAAAATCCTAACCCGCCCCGTCTACACCCCGCTTCGATGACACAGTCTGCAACGCATATATTCACACTGCGGAAAAGCCAGCCAAGGCATAACCACGCAGACAATTTTATTTCCTCCTAGTGGTAGCATTTCTGATGTAACTAAAACAAGTAGTTATTTGAAAAATACATGCTCGCAAGATGAAGGAGAGGAAAGATGGCGGACTTGTGTAAAATTTTAGTTGACGATAGACGATGACAAAAATTGGAAATTTTAAACCATTATGAAGTTCCCCATACGAATTATATGGTAGTATGACGTAGAGTTAGCTGAGTAAGAATGTACTTTAAAATATATGATAGCCCCAGTATTAGAGAAGTTATTGTAGAAATACTAATATCTAAGAACACACGACCAGACACACTGGCGTTCCTGCTCATGTTTTTTTGGTAACGTTAGGGGACGCGAGCTGGAAAAAGAGGCAGGGAGGTACATTCAAATTCGCTCGGGGTGAACAGAGTATGAATGGGAAAGGGGAGCGGTAGGAGAAATGTAATCCTAAACGTAATATCTTTTTGTATTGGGCATGACTAGAGCAGACTAGCCAATCGACCACCAGTTATTCAAAATTATTTTGGGTTTTTCATTCAAACTGCGTTTGAATTCAAGTAGTAGAACGTTACGATAGGCTAGTGCTGGTAAATATTAGCAAAAGGCTTTGACTATTCATTGCCAGTTGAACTAAAATTTGTATACAGATACGCTGAAAAACAGCTGTGTTAATTTTAAACTTAAATAAAGAATAAATTCACAGTCTGTGCAGTTCGGAGGAAGCTGAGGCAATTTCTTCACAAAATCAGCGTCATTTGTTTATATATTTCTTGATTGTGGTAAGGATATTTTATGAAATTTAATATGTTTGGTCCAGCAATACAAAGTTAGATACTGCTATTGGGGAACAAGTGAAGGACATGTCGGAAGCAGACATTGTTGAGTCCTCACATTAAACGGTGTCTAACTGATGTATGTTGTTATGATTATGTTGACATATTATTGTATTAAAATAGTTTAGCAAGCCTCTGTGTTCAATGAACACTGTTTAACATGCCTGAAGCAAATATAAGTTAAAAGAAAAGAAGAGAAGATCATATCACAGGAAATGTGGTTACTCCACATTATTGTATGGAGGAAAAGTATGTGAACGTACAGTGGCGTATCTACTATAAGGACTTGAGGTGTGGTCACAATCAGGTGGGAGTCCTGTACAATTCGGGGCGAGTGCATTTGTAAGGCACGCGAGGCTGACCCCATACCCACGTAGGGAATTAAGTGTTAGAATAAATGATCAGAGATGAAAGGCCAGGGTGTCCTTTTGTTGCAGAGGGTCTATGTTCCTGTTGCCGGCTGGTGACAGGAAACCTGCTGAGTGCTTATAAACGCCAACCAGTCTCCAACCAGACTTATATGCTGTCGAATATCCAGTAGGAGCTTTGGCGAGTGTTGAACTTGAAATTTCTGCAACTACCCATTGAATTATCTTACAACAAGGACTCCCAGGTGAAGAGTAAAACATCTGGGGCATCTCTGACATTTTCTTGTGTTTCAAAATATTACACAGGAATTTTATGGGGGTAGGATGAACTACGGCCCTCATATACAGTGACTCTCCCAGTAGATAACTAAAGTGAACTCTGTAATATTTCATCCAGGAAGGACATTTATAAATTAGATATCTAAAGTGAACTAATTTAATATTTCATACAGGAAGGACATTTATAACTACATAATAACTTTTAGTTATTGGGCAGATTGTCCCAACATTTTTAATTGTTCTTTTTCTGTAAACTATCTTGTCTTTATTTTCAAAGACCTGTCCACAAGCTATGAATGGACAGGCAAAATAAATTGTAAATATTTGTTCAAAGAAAAACGTAACTGCTAGTTATTAACTTCTTTAATAGAAACTTAAAGTGTTTGATTGTTGTGTACCATCATTCATTTCTCCCCTAGACACTAGGTACACCATACACCATACACTAGAGCCAGAAGATTGACCGTGTGAGACCTAGGGAGGTAGCGTTAGGTTTTCTGCACATAATTCATCATCATCATCTATAGAGTCAGAGACCTACATGTGCTTGACCTCACACGGTTATAGCAGACACCTTTTCATTCTTTTTAGGATACCATCATAACCTCCCCAGCAAAATCAACTTTGCTACAACTGCGTCTCACACATTTGTCCATTCCAGTGTCCATACTGCCAACATGAGCACAAATAGACGCCACTGACTAGATCGAAAATTAATTAATCAGTCTAAAATTACATCCTTCTGCCCACACTGTTTTATATATATATATATATATATATATATATATATATATATATATATATATATATATAACCAGTTCAATTAAGTACCTGTCATAGCGCTTTTATGTCTTCACATTTTAATATACAACATGGTATGTTACCATTATAGATAAATTATTTCATGTAAAACCAGCAACGTTTGTCATGTCTCAAATGTACCCCCTAAAATTAGCTCCTAAAAATGTGGTGTTTTGAACACGTATACTAATATTGAACGTCAGCCACTCTTGACACGTCGACTCAGTATGATACCTGTAAATAATTAAATGACGCTTATTTCACGTCTTTTCCTTAACGGAAAGTCTGTTTGTATACACATTGTGATATAACAACCAAGATCTTTCTTTCAATTTTTTTTTTTAGTTTAACAATTATAATTACTAAAAATTATTCAGAAGTACAATTATATGCAATATTATTTATTTATTGAGCGTCCGATTGAAAGAGTGGTTAGAGCGCTGGTCTCTCTTGGCAAAGGTGCTGGGTTCGATTCACGGTATCGACACGCTCCAGTCTACCCAGCTGTAAATGGGTACCTGACTTTGCTCGTGAGTTAGGGAAGGAAAAGGCAGCGAAAAAGGGGAACGTCACCTCACCTCTCGATGCTGGACCCAGTATAGTGAAGTCTCTTACACTTCACTCCACTACGGCAGCATGTGCAATGGGACCACCCTTACTTTATATTTATTATTCACTGCCAAAATTATGATCCCACTACACGCACCATACCGCACTACACACACCATACCGCACTACACGAACCATACCCGATACCTGTTTGGAATGAACATTGAAATAATAACTTCCTACCATACATTTTAGACGAAATTAGAAAAATTTCATAAACTTTGTTTGCACACTATAAATGAATAACATATGAAGCAAACATAAAATCATCTTTACTCTTTATCTCTCCAGTCTTTTGTCTTTGTAGCGTGAGGTTTTTATTGGCTCTAGGATCAGTATAGTACTGACAATACAGAAGTAGAATTTCTGCAGAAAAATGGTGAAGTCCCAGTGTATGAGAGAACTACGGGTATCACAAATTAGTTACGGCTGTGAATGATCTGATCTCGAAAAATTAGTAGAAAGGAGACAGTCATAAAATGCCACCCCCGCTGTGTAACTAACTGTGATATTAAAAAAAAAAACAAACAAGGAAACAGATTTCACTTAACAATGATAAAATTGACAAGTCGTTCAAATACAATTTCCTTATTATTTTTTTAGTATATACACTATCTACTCTTGTACTGAAGGGTGGATGTTGGAAGATGGAATGTAATGGATTTGTAAGTTTACAAATATATATATTTATATATATTACACGTCTTCCAATTATAGGAACAAAAATTATATCAGCTGTGCTGTTACTCAATTATAGTAAATGTATCAGCTGTGCTGTTAATTAAGTATATAAAATTTATCAGCTATGCTGTTAATCTTGTCTCTTACTACGCTAAATCACTTTTTCTTCCTTGACCGTTAAATGCTCACAATTGCCGACGGAAATGGTACTAATGTGTACTCATCTCTCAAAAGTTCTGTCCTTCTTAGTTTGGTTCACACGACACCTGCTGAGGATCGTTCCTTTAGCCCACCCAAGATTGAGGGGGACTAAGGAGGTAGTTCCGGTACAATCACTGTGCTCCTGCGAAGTTCCAGGCAGCTGGATTGACTCGACATACGACCTCAGGTTGGATGACACGAATAAAACCTGTAACAAGTAAAAATAGGGGCTAATTTCTGTCCTCAAGCCCACCTATTTCTATTGTGTATGAGATGTGCGTGTCTCAGGTGTCTGCATGTAGGATGAATGACAACATGACTCAGTATGATTTAGCAATAGCGAGACAAGACAGGTGTCTACTTGCAAAACATTCTTTCTGATAATTTAATACATGAATACATCCAATAATATAAATTCAATACATGAATACATCAAATAATATAAATTCAATACATGAATACATCCAATAATCTGTACACCTAGGTGTGATACAACCGTTTCCTTCCCCCTATAATATACCAGGGCTATACTGGCTGGTTCTGATACAGTCATAGTAAAACAAAAACTAAAGTTATATTAAATATATACAGACGTAGGCTATTTTCTGTTTCAGATTGGAGTTATATGAGACAAGGACTGGTTGGTTATATTTCAGGTTGGAGTTATATGAGACAATAGATTGGAGTTACATGAGACAATAGATTGGAGTTATATGAGTCCTAACAAGGACTGTTTTGGTTATATTTCAGTTGGTTTTATATGAGTGTTGCGTCCTTTTTGGGTCCTTAACAGTAGTAAAGTAGACATGAGTCTGACTTCTGTTAAGAGGGTACGCATCAACAAATGTGGTAAGAATATATTGGTAATTAAATTCATCGCGCACGGAAGCGCACATATTTGTGCGTGGGTATTTTGCGTTTTGTTGCTAAACACTAGATGACGCAGTGACCTCAGAGAGAGAGATGGCTGGAATGGAAGTCAGACATTGGTCTGTTCGTTCGAACCCCAGATTAGGGGTAAACTACTGTTTATTTCTATGTTATGCGGCCTTCCAGATGGAAGCTATCGCCGTGAGAATTTCACAGTAAGTTTTGTTTATTGGAGCTTATGAAAAATAAATATTTATATTGCGGTTTCGCAAAGATGAATCTAGTCAGCACATTCTATGGGGAATTATTGACCCTCCATTAGGGTGTACTGAAAATAGATCAAAGTTGAAGTAAAGTTTGTGGATCCAGCCGATTATTTGCAAGTACGTGCCGTTTGGAAGAAGTATATCACAAACGTATAAAGTATATTTTAGCCGTCCTCTGGATTACGGCAGATGATTGAGAGGTCAGTCAAATTCAGGACTTAGGATTATAAATATATATTGTTTACTTTGATGCCTCAAATAGGATATTCGGATATGCCAAATATATTGTTTACGAGGTCGTTTAAAGATGGGACATTCTTGGATGTATCATATACCATTGGTTATAATGGGTATGTCTGCCCTTGAGAGGTCGACCGTTATAATATTAGATGTCAATCAAGCTCATGATATAAATTGCTTGATCATACATGAACATTGATGCTTTACTTACGATGTCCTGTCGTCTGCTCTTTAATATGAATATCATGAGACTATCCGATCTGAACATCGATGATATATTAACATTTTCACCATGTTTATTATTATGCAAATCGTCCATATCAGAGTATGTATACTCTGACCGTCTTATCGTACGTCAAACGTGATTGTCCAATAAACTGTGTCTAAAATTCACTCAAGAGTTCCAGTATGCTTCATATGACACTGGCATTTGTTGACGTACCCTGTTGAGATTCCTGTTGCTTGATCGCCTCATAACCAAATATCATTCGCGTTATAAGCACCAGTAGTAAACTAATCATCACTACAAAAATGACTACTACAATGAGACAATAGATTGGAGTTATATGAGTCCTAACAAGGACTGTTTTGGTTATATTTCAGTTGGTTTTATCTGAGACAATCATATCAGGAAATACAATCATTATACCTAATTCCCCAAGATACAATCAGTAACCTGATACATTCAGAGTGAAACAATATATACAGGTGTAGGTAGTATAAATAACACACAACAAATACAAACATTAAATATCTGCTGTAGGCCTATTCTCCTACAAGTTTCTAGTAAGTATACTTACCCTCTAAGATTTATACAAGCTAGATTTTGACTCGACAAGTGAAGCAAGTCTGCCCGGTCAATGCAGGTGAGCAATAAATCAGACGTGACAGCTTTCTCTTCCCCAGTATGTAGTCTAGCTGGCTTCGTGTTGGTGTGTGTGATTTTGAATAAAACTCGCCTGTATATATAGGTAGATGCAGGTAACTTTTACTGCTTAAGGAATGCTTTTGATTGGTTCTCGGCGTGGCAAGCTGATTGGTTACATGCGGATTGGTACAATCCGTGACCGAGACCGAGTCCTGAAAAACAGGGGTTATGCCTAATTTTATTCTGTCTGCCGCCATATTAGGAGAACAAGATGGCCGTGACCGAGACCGAGTCCGGAAAAACAGGGTTTATGCCTAATTTATTCTGGCTCAGAGACTGGTGAACGTTGCTCGTTGATTGGCTGGGGCATATTTGTATCTCAACATAGTGTATTAACTAAGACGTGGGTTTAAACACACGTTTTACGACATTCCTATAAAGGAAGGAAAGGTGGAAATATCTGCCAAATGGATTATAACAACTACAACGCAGTGCGATATACCAATTTTTTTTTCAGACAAGAATTACTGTACAGTGCGTGTTGCCGGGTACGTCCTTCCTGCCTCCTACACTGGACCCCCGCCAGGCAGTGAGAGTGCCGAACCCACACCCCTCCCCCGCCAGGTTGTGAGAGTGTCGAACCCCCCCGTCTCGAAGGGGTCCACCACCTGCTACTGGTGGTCACCTTGCCCTGAACAGTCGGGTCAAGGCACAGCGGGAAAAGACAAAAGTTACTCCCAACATACACCGCATGGCGTCAGAATCCAATAAAATTAGAGCGAAAATGGCCGCGTGTTCGATGCCGATTCATTTCGATTAAAAAATTCACAGAAAATAAACGCGGATGCACCCATTACTTGAAAAGATCGGAAACGGAAGCTAACTCTCTCTCAGATAAGTTTAAAACTTAACATCCGGGGGTGAGATCACGTGTACAAACATTCTAATGCTAAAAAACGTAGCACGCTGCGGTCGACATATGTCGACAGCAGCGTGCTTACCCTCGGTCGACATATGTCGACCGCAGCGTGTTAAAGGTTTTAATTAAGAGCAACAGAGAAAGCACATATAGTAGTCACCAGTGGCATTCTTGTAAAAACTCTATGGAGATACCAATTATTCTGAAACTGACCACTGCTTTCTTTGAAAATATTCAAGTAGATGTCTGAGAGTGTACGAACGAACGAACTTTATTTTCAAACGGTTAAGAATTGGGCACGCAGGCCCGTCTGACATTCTGCCCTTCCCCTCTCTCTCTCTCTCTCTCTCTCTCTCTCTCTCATCATGTATACTGTATCCTTTCATCCTCACGTTTACTTTAAGCATTATTAAGGCATTTACAATTATAAAAGTAATATTACATTTGCAATAATCATCACAATTAAAGTATGTTTTAAAAATAAAACAAAAATAAAAAATAAAGAATTACAACAACAACAACAACAAAAAATTTACGAAAATGAAAATCATAATAATAATAATATTAACTAAAAAAAAAAACCAAACAAACAAACAACAAGACTGATAAAAATCGAATTCCTCATACAGTAAATTAGTGATTTGAGACATATTCAGAGGTGTGTTATAAGAACTCGTGAAATATTCAAACGGTCTGCTACTGAATGACTCAGGTACTCGGGTGTTTTTTCCAGTGCGCGCGAACTACTTTACGAGAGGTGAGCAGCTTTGAGTCTCATAGCAGATACTGCTGCAATGAATGCAATGATAGGTTCATCAGATGAGGTGGGGTAAACAGTTACTTTCCTCGCTGTCTTTGCGTCCCAAACTCAAGACCAGAATCAGACTAGGTAGATAGTTAGATGGACATATACGAAAGCAATTAATTTGCCAAGGGTTGAAAATCGGGCACAGTCCCCTCTTGCATTCTTCCTTCCTCTTGCTCATCTTTTGTTACTGTTACTCAAACATTCTCCAGCGTACTTAAGTATTAATTTAAGGGCAATACAACATTACAAGGTAGTATAACAGCATACATTAACAGTACCTGATCACAAAATTAATAAGTAGGCCTATATTGTTATGAAAACTAGATCATCAGAGCCTCCATACAGTATATTAGATACAAGAAGAAGAAGAAGAAGAAGAATGGGCAGCTAAAAGAGTTTTTGAGGATGTCATGAAAGACGTCAGTGCGCAAAAGAAGCTTATTACTGACATTAGACGGAAGCAATAAACATTCTGTGTAACAGTATTTAGAAGAAGAAATCTGAACCAGAATACAACTTGACAACCTGATAGGAAACTCTATACAAGCGATACAACAGGAGATAATCTGATCATCAGAAGTGTCCCCTGTCGATCGCATGTTTTGGCCATTTAATCTCCTTTACCCTGTAAGAGTGGCGTGCCCACTTAGGTTATGACTCCCAAGTGTCAGCCTCCTGTTGTCTTGATCCAACTCCGCATTGGTTGCAGCTTTCAATGTCACTCCTGGTTTTATTCATGCTGCCATTGTGAAAGTAACCATTACGTTTTAAAGATAATTACTGTCCTGAATTCTATAGCATAGCCGGTTGCGGTTGTTCCACATTCAGCACGATGCCCTTTCCGCAGTTTCAGTGAACCTCTGATTTTGTAGAAGACCCCAGAAAAAGGGAGCAACCGGGAGGTCACCTAACGAGTGTTAAAACAAGTTTTTATGTTTATAGCAGTTACTTACCCTTCACTAACGAACTATTTTTCAGGAAAAAAAAAATTATGATTCGTTTCTTTATTTATATGCACACAGCCGATTGTGTCAGAGCGTTTGGTAACAAGTCTTACACATCTGCAGACACTTAAGAATAACTTAAATATAGCCCTTTTCTAATTTATAATCAAGGTCAGTATTCGTGTTTCCATTTTTGGAAAGCCGAGGTCGAACTTCCCTAACCAAGATGGCGGCGAATATTTTAGTCGATGGATTGTTGTTGACAAGAAAACTGCCTAGACTTCATAACGGATGGCATGTCGTACTTTGTTTACAATGAATGTACGAAGAACAAATGGAAATATCTCTTTAAGTACAACGACGAACTAAGATGAACCTCTGTGTGAACAGAAATCCTGATTGAATTTTCAGTAGCAAGTAGTGTTTTTTTTTTTTTTTTTAACTTTAAGATTAGGCCTATTCATCGATTTGAGTTATAACATTGCCAGCTTAAAATGCAGCTAGAGTCCTTTGAGATTAAAACATTTACAGTTTTTGTAAACTTGACTTGATAGTTCAAGGTGATATTTATAATTATCCTGTATTGAAACTTGAGACATTGATCACATTGATTGGAGCCACACCTCAGATCTTATAAAAATCCAATGGACATAAGTTTTCTGGGATGTCAACAGCAAATAGGACTACAAAGCATTGCCATAAATAGAGCTCTTGTTTCTAAAATTACTGTGCCATTCACATTAATGGGGCTATTTTGTCATTTAGATATGTGCAGCTATAAGTCAGAGTCATGGCACTTGACTACTGACAACTGCTGTGAAATCAAATTGTGGGAGGAAAAACTAACAAGGGAATTTGTGTTTTGTGAATAATCAAATGCAGTTTCACACATTTAAGTGCTGAAATGCAGTCTTTCCTAAATTATCATCTGCTTGAACTTGAACAATATGGAAACTACTGAGGAGGCATGCACATTTTTATTTGCATGTCATTATCGAACAGATGTGCAGTAACATTTTCACAAAGAAATGGAATGTTGCTTCATATTCCATAGAAATGTGGGGATAAACTGATGATTATGCACTTTTAGTGTTGTTCAAGCAAGGTTCATATATAATTGGCAATATTAAATAGTAATGATGGAGTTATTCAAAGAGAGAATTGAAATGCATCGCTCCAAGTTAGAGCAGAATATTGATGTTGATAAGCTGTATCCCTTGCTGCAGCAGGACAAAGCTATTAGCATTGAAGAAATATCTCAGATCGAGGCATTAACCACAAAACCTGCCAAAGTGGGAAAGCTGCTGGATGTCATCTTGTCAAAAGACATTGCTGCCCTACAGAGCTTCTACCTCGTCTTGCAAAAGTTGTACCAGCATATTCTGACAGCAATGTTCTCAGAACCTGCATTTTCAAGTAGCCATGGAAGTCAGCAAGGTAATTCATATTAAAAGCATTAGAGTGTGTTATTTGTAGAGCACTAGATACTTGAGGGTTGGCTTCAGTTGATGGTAAAGGTTCTCTTTAGACTTTTATATTGTCGATACTCGTCTGCAATACATGACCAAGACACACATTACAAGGGGATGTCACTCTATAATATAATAGTCAAAAGAGAACCTTTACGAAGTTGATTGACTGAGCCACATCATTTGTCTGTCAGTTTTCTTGCTGATATTGCATCGACGGTTATATTTTTAAAAGAAAGATAACTATGAAACCTTAATTATGACTGTTTTTTTTTCTTCTGAATTTGAGAGGAGGGAAAAAAAAGCATTTCCTGTAATGTAAACTTCAAAGAGCATTTTAAAATTTGAGACACTGTCCAAGAAGTTCATAGTTTTGCAACAAAATTATATAAATTATGATACATTTTATTTAAAATATAGCATCTGTAGCGAGAGGAAAGATATAATGATGATGATAATATCCTGGACAAATAGATGTATCAGATGATACCAGGATAGTGCCAGATAAGAGACTGGTCTTACAAGAAATACCCCATTCTCTGAAAAGAGTAATGGTGTATCGACATCAAAGGTATAGTCAAGCTGTATAGGTTCCTACATGAGATGGTAATGTACTATCTTAGGTTCCTATGGTGCCTTTCTCCAGACTAACCTTAGACACTGACTCTGCTAGGGGTACTTAACTAACCAACAAGAATTATGAACCAAACTTAAATAATTCAATAAAGACTGTTGGTACAATTTATAATTTATTTATGTACAGGATCTTTCTTTGTTCTGTTGGCTAATTTTCAAATAATTTCAAATTGATTCAAAATATATATGTATGGTTTCACTGTCAAGTATTTATATTACATTTAAAGTTAATTACAGTTCACCTTCATCTGTTTTCTTGATCTTTGATGAAAACTATCTTTCTTCTGTGCTAAACTTGAACAAATGTTAATATTATTACAGTTGACATTCAAAAATCCGGCCATCGATAATCCGGTTCCTTCAGATATCCGGAATGGATTTCGGAGCGCATTTTTAAATTTACCGCATTGGCGCGCCACTGTTTTCTGGAGCAGTTTATGTTTTGATGCAGCTGTTGGGTCTTGCTTGCACGTGTTAACAGGCATTGCTGCTCATTCCTTCTCATCTTATCATTTATTTGCTGCTGTATAGCCCCATTATGGATTCAGCAAATAAAAGAAGTGTGGTGTAAAACGTAAACATCGTGCGTTGTCGATCGCAGATAAAGTGGAAATGCTAAAAAAACTTGATAGCAGCGTGTCTGTGCGAACCATTTGTGAAACATACGGCATTGGCTCTTCAACAGTGTATGATATTAAAAAACATAAAGAAAAACTTCTAAAATCCGGCATTTTCAAAACAAACATAACATAATTCATTTAATTAATAGCACATTTTTCCAGTAACTCTCTGGTTACAGTTTGTCCATGATTTGCTTCCTTACAATCAGATGGCCATGTGGAAAGAGTTATGTTATAACTCAATTTGTACAGTAAAATAATCTCTTTCCATCTTTCCTTTAAGGTGATCCATTCCAGCAAGCTTAACATCTTCAAAATACTTTCCTAAAACTAACATCACAATCTACACATCCATCCGCTTTCGTTTCACAATTAAATTGAGCTAACACAGGTTTGAATTCCCTCCAAGAATTACACAGTGATTTCACACACACTTATCCACTTCTATAAGGCACATATTAATAATATAATTATATATACATATGTAATTACATTCTTTCTTATCCTCAAATACATGCAGACTGGCTTTTAATGGCTCTACAGACCGTGTTACCCTGCAGATGGCATTGGAGTCTGGTAGTAGACGATTTCGCTCATGTCTGACATTTGAATTGTGTGGCAAGTGTTTTAATATTGGTACCTTCCGCCTTTTATAGGTCAATGTTTCCTATACGAGAAAGCATCAAGGCCAACGTTTTTTGCAGACTAGGAAAAGTGAAAATCTTAGGCGTCCTGTGCTAATATGAAAAACTTGAAATCGTTCTAGTTTCTTTATCTATGAATGGATTTCCTTCATCCAAAGCTTATATTATTCTTAGGGCTAAGCTCTATCTATTGCAGTATCTCTCTTATGTCTAGATTAAACCGACTTTTCACAAGAACAGCCTAAACATGGCAAAGCACACCATGGTTCATTCTTTGATGCCTTAAATACACATTTTCTCTGGTTCTACACCAATTCCAGTAAAATTATGTATATCTTCCAATAGTTAATGATCCCTGTTATCGCATTATGTTCCTCATCATTTATATGTCCCGTTCATATCTGCACATTGCCTTTTGAAAAATTGTCAACATCTACACTTTCTCATCTTCCTACTAAAAGCCTTACAAAATATTAGTATTGCATGTACCGAGCTGCAGTTTTGATTGGTTGTTTGACTTCTCGAAATTTCTGTACGATGTAATGTTTTGAATGAGGGCCGAGATAGGATTCAGATTTCAATACAGATAGGCGCCCCCCCCCCCCCCCACCCCCCATTTTAAAAGCGTGAACTATCTGTTTGAGCAACTCTGAGATCATTAACGAGGCAATCATCCAATAGGAATTTATTCTTCCTTCTTACTCTCCTGGTTTCCTTCAGGTGGGTGCCTACTTAAGAAATCTGCACAACATTCTGAGATCCAGGGATATATTCAATGGTAAACAAATAAGGTTGGATCAAAAGAGACCACCTTAACAATTTTGCATTACCATGCTGAGTCTGAGCGAGAAAAACAAGTGGCTGGTGATCGCACTGGACCACGAAATGTCTACCATAAAGAAATATCTGGAATTTATTTATGGCCTAGACCAATGCCACACATTCTTTCTCCACCATTGAATAATTCCTCTCTGCCTTATTTAATTTGGGGCTGGCGTAAGTAATTGGGTACAATTCTCCGGGCTGTGATTGAGATCTTTGCAATAATGCTGCCTCTAACCCAATGTTACTTGCATCAGTCCTAACCATAAATTCCTGACTCAGATCAGGAAGTCTCAGTATAGGCCTACTTGTGAGTTTTTGCTTTAAGTCTGAGTACGCTTTCTCACAATCCGCCGTCCACTGAATTTTGTCTGGTTTGCCTATCTTCGTTAAATCCGTTAGAGGAGCACATAAACTGTTGAAATTCTGTATATATTTCTGATAGAAACCACATAGTGTGACAAAAGATCTCACATCTTTCTTAGTATGTGGTCTTGGTGCTCTCTGAAGTTTTTCTAAATTCCTGGGGTCGGGGGTCGTGTTACCCTGTTAGACTGTATGTCCCAAGAATTCCAATTCCTGGCAACCAACACAACATTTAGTAGGGCGAGCGGTCAAATTTGCCTGTAAGAGCCTATCCAACAACATTTCTAGTGATGATAGGTGTTCCTCAAATGTTTCTGTTGCAATGAGGATATCATCCATGAAATTGCTAATAGTTGGGTTTTGTAAGGGATCCAGTAATTTCCTCATCATCCTAGAGAAAAACTCGGAGCATTTTTCAAACCGAAAGGCAACACATTAAATTCATAATGCCCCTCCGAAGTGCTCATCATCATCATCAGTTGCCATCTCCACAACGGAGGTTGGCTGTAATGGATCTCCAACGTCTTCTGTCTCTTGTCTTGGTGGTACACTCTGATAGACTCTTTCCCGTCCATCTCTTGATGTTATCTTCCCACTTATAGCGCTGTCTTCCCCTTGCACGTTTACCTTCAACTCTCCCTTCTGTTATGGTCTTCTGCAAGGTGTTATGCCTTTTTATGTGGCCAAAGTATTTTAGCTGCCGAACTTTGACCTCTCTCATTAGTTCTCTTTTCATACCTAGATTTTCTAGGACCTCCTTATTTGTTTTCATCTCTTTCCATGAGATACGCCCCATTCTTCTATATATCCACATTTCAAGAGCCTCAATTCTTTCTTCCAAATGCTTATTCATCGTCCATGTTTCTGCACCATACAGAAATGCAGATTATATATAACACTTTATGATTCTCAGTTTTAATTTATGAGATAACTGTTTGGATGTCAGTATATGTTTCATGTTGTTGAATGTAGCTTTGGCCAGTAATGGTCTGATTTCAGGTTTGACAGGAATCTGGTAATACCCTTGCTCAGATCCACTTTAGAAAAATATTTTGCCTTGTTCAACCTAGCAAACAGTTGATTCGTGTCTGGTAATGGATCTGGTTGAGACTCTGTGACAGCATTCAATTTCTGATAATCTCTGCAGAGTCTATGTTCACTAGAGGGTTTCCTCAGCAAAACAACACTGGCGCTGTAAGGTGATTCAAGTGAGAAATTATATTTTTTTTCAGCAGGTAATTGATTTCTCCTTTTAAAGCTTGTTCTTTGGCGAATGGAATAGGATAAGTTCTCATGCAGATTGGTGTTGGGTCTAGTAATTTAATATCATATTCCATTAAGTTAATGCACCCCAGTTTGTCCATTAGCACTTCTGCATGGTTTTCCAGAACTTTTTGAATCTGCTCCCTCTGTTCTTTTGTCAGGTGATTACTGACTTTTACCTGTTCGTGTGTTTCACAGGGTCTTAAAGGATACTCATATTAGGTGAGAGGTTCATTTTTCATCTCAGTAGTAATGGCCAGGGTCATCAGATGGGCACTTTCAGAAGCAGTTCTATCATAGTACTTCTTGAGTAAATTTACATGATAGACTTTTTCCTTACCCTTCTTGTCTATCTTGTAGTTGGTTCTAGACAACTTCTCCAGAACAGCATAGGGGTCCTGCCATCCTATTTGTAGCTTATTGTTACTGCTGGGTAACAGAAGAAGCACCTTCTCCCCAATAGCTAGTTCTCTATGCTTCGTTTTCTTGTTGTAATATGCAGTATGTTTCCTTCTGGCTTTACGAAGATTCTCATTTGCTAATTTCCAGCCAGTTTTCAGACGTGATGTCAACTCGTTAACATACTGATATGATGAGGTTACAGTCTCTTCTGCTTTCTCATCTGTCCATGTCCTCAATAAGGCTTCCAATGGACCTTTGATGGGCCGGCCAAATAACGTTGCTGGAGCCATTCCTGTAGAACTGTGTGGGAAACAATGCAGCGGGTAAGTAGATGTCCCAAGTATCAGGTTTCTCATGTGCCAGCTTCCGCAGGTTAGAAATGAGTGTCCCATTGAATTTTTCTACCTGCCAGTTCCCTTGTGCATGATAGAGACTGCAGTGATAATGCCTTATTTGAAAGATCCTGAATACTTCCTCAGTTAGCTTCCCCTTGAACTGAGAACCATTATCAGTCAAGATTTGGTGGGGAAAACCTAACCTAGTGAATATTGTAAGAAGTGCCTTTGCCACATGTTTCAAATCTATCAATGACATGGCTACTGCCTCTCCCCACATAGAGCATGTGTCCAATAGTTAGAATGTAACTATTCCTTCTCTTGGTCTTAGTGAGAGGTCCAACAATATTCACAGCAACTCTTTCGAGTGGAGTCCCCATGATGGGCATTTCTTCAAGAGTTGCAGGTGCAGTCCATTGCTTTGGAGCTACACGTTGACATTCTGGGCAGGATTTTACATCTTTTAATATCTTCAGTAATTCCTGGCCAGAAATAGTGACACGCTATCCGTTGTCCAGTGGCACTAATACCCATGTGTCCACTAAATGGTATGGCATGTCCTAACTCCATAACCTTTTCCCTATATGAAGATGGTACTACCAGCTGTCCATGGCCATTTGGTCCGGTTTCAGCTTTTCTGTATAGCAGTCCATTCTTCATGTAAAACTCGCCTTTTGTTGGGGGGTTATGAGCTTTTGGCAGTTTGCCAAAACAAGGCTTTAATGTGCTATCCAGCCTGAGCCTTTTTCATCTCTTCTGGATGAGTATTTATTGGGCTATCCTCCTCTTTCCTAGATTGTGACCTGGTCTGTACTGCTGCCATGACCACAGTATCTACACCCCAATATCAGAGGGTAGATAGGTTCATCTATTACTGCTGCTCTAATCACTCCTTCCACATAACGAGTCCTAACATTGATCCTTGCTATAGGAAGTGTCATGGTTGCTATCTCCTTGGTTGCTCCTTGTATCTCCACTGTTTCTGTGGTATATTGATCCGGATGCACCAGGGTAGAACTCACGACCGAGTCGAAGTCCAATCAAGTGTCATATAAGCACATAATCTTAGTGCCGTTACAAGTTACGTCCTCACAGACAGGGGGACGATGAGGGCTATTCTGACTTGTTGTCAGTTCCCTATTTTCCCTGTTGCAGGGCATGCAGCGTGATGTGGGGGGTTTTTCTTTCTTTGCAGTCCCAAGTATTGTGGTTGTTCATTTTGCAAATTTTACACCACTTTTCACCCTGTTTGTAGGGTTTCTTCTCCTGTATTTGAGGGTTCCTGTCAAATTTTTGCGTGTCAAAATTTTGTTTGCATTTGTTTGGTTGGTCCTTAGTATCAAACCTATTCTGGTTTTGTGGTAACTTGAAACCTTCCCCTTGCTTCTTTTTAGTTCCCTGGGTCAAAGGGAGAGCCATCTTATGACTTTCAGCATAAGTGATTATTTCATCTAGCCTTTCTCTGTTATGTTCAATTAGGAATGTCCTTGTTTCAGGAGACATGGACTCCAGGAGTTGCTCTATTAATATCATCTCCTTGATCCCTTCAAAGTCCTGATTAAAGTTTCCCAACTGACACCACTTCAGCAGGTAACTCTCCAACCTTGCTGAAAACTGTTGGTATGTTTCTCCTGACTGAAGCTTCGCAGTTCTAAATCTCCTTCTATAAGAGTCAGCGTTTTGTTCATAATGAACTAACAAAGCTTTTTTTTAAGGCTTCATAATTATTTTGATCTTCTTTAGGGAGTTTCAAGTAAACATTGTAAGCCACTCCTCTCAATCCCTGCGACAACTTCAAGTTCCATTTCTCTTTTTCTAGGCCATAAGTGGTGGCCAATCTCTCATACCTATCAAGGTAATCTTCAATTCCGTCTTCCTTTTCCACAAATGGATCCAAGTGAAAGTTCATGGCTCCATTTGAGGTGCTCTGGCTAGAGCTAATCTCTGAGTGAGATGGACTACTTCCATTACCCATAGCAATTCCTTGAAGTTCAAGTTCTTTCATTTTCAATTGATGATCCCTTTCTGCTTGCAACTTCCTCTCCTCAGCTTCCATTTGCAATTTTTTAGCCTCAGCCTATATTTGCAACTTCTTAGCCTCAGCCTCCATTTGCAACTTCTTAGCCTCAGCCTCCATTTGCAACTTCTTAGCCTCTTTTTCAGCTTCCATTTATAACTTCTCAGCCTCAGCTGCTAACCTCTTATTCTCTCTCTCAGCCTCCTGCTGTAGTTTCCTTTCTGTTTCCAATCTCCTGTCTTCTCTTTCCATGAACTTATCACACTCTGTTGTGACATACTGAATGAGAGCATCACCACTTAAACCCAACTTCTTTCCCATCTGCAGAGTGGCTGATCTAAATTTTACTAAATCTGCCATGATCACACATAATTCACTGGCAGACAACCAACCTTGCTTACTGACCAAACCAAAATACTTAACTATTTAAATTACTTAATAAAAGACTACTTTAACTTTACAAATACCACACCTTTTTATAGTACTCAATGATACTTAAAGTGATTTATTATTTTATTTTGCTATTCCTACACACAAAAATTTCTTATACAAAATTTTTCTTACAAATAACACAGAAGATGAAAGTGATCCTATAATAACCAGAATATCTCGTGACAAGAAAGCCCAATGGGATGTCTCCCAGAATATCCTGGACACGAGACACCAGTGTAGCGAGAGGAAAGATATAATGATGATGATAATATCCTGGACTAATAGATGTATCAGATGATACCAGGACAGTGCCAGATAAGAGACTGGTCTTACAAGAAATACCCCATTCTCTGAAAAGAATAATGGTGTATCAACATCAAAGGTATAGTCAAGCTGTGTAGGTTCCTAGATGAGATGGTAATGTACTATCTTAGGTTCCTATGGTGCCCCTCTCCAGACTAACCTTAGACACTGACTCTGCTAGGGGTACTTAACTAACCAACAAGAATTATGAACCAAACTTAAATAATTCAATAAAGACTGTTGGTACAATTTATAATTTATTTATGTACGGGATCTTTCTTTGTTCTGTTGGCTAATTTTCAAATAAATTGATTCAAAATATATGTATGGGTTCACTGTCAAGTATTTATATTAGATTTAAAGTTAATTAAAGTACACCTTCATCTGTTTTCTTGATCTTTGATGAAAACTGTCTTTCTTCTGTGCTTAACTTGAACAAATGTTAATATTATTATATCACAATTTATAATGGCATTTGCTATGTTCTTTAACACCACAGACTTGTGTCATCATTTCAATGTTCATTTGTTGAGAATAACTCGTAGGTTATATGTTCCATAGTCTTTAGATTCTTATAATCTTAAGTTTTTAATTTCTTTTGTGTGGTACGGTTTTTTGTAAAGTCAAGTAGCCCCAAACAAGGCTACTTATCTTCGAAATGTCCTTCTAGGCCTGGTCCAGCAATGGAACTGGAAAGAATCCCACAACTGCAGTTCTTCCAATCTTAAAGGTGGCTCTGTTGAAGACCCTCTGACATTTCACAAGGGCTCAGAATAACAAAAGCTTCCTCCAGCTGACTTAGACACATAGAATTTAGTAAACTCTTCAAGGCAGGATATAACCTGAAATATAATATATAGATAACCTACATAGTATCGCTCACTGACTCCCTAACCAGTCAGGAGGTAAGATGAGACAGATCAGACAAGATGTAGTTACTCATGAGAATCATAGCAAGTCAAAAATAACATAATTCATTTAATTAATAGCACACTATTCCAGTAACTCTCTGGTTACAGTTTGTCCATGATTTGCTTCCTTACAATCAGATGGCCTTGTGGAAAGAGTTATGTTATAACTCAATTTGTACAGTAAAATAATTTCTTTCATTCTTTCCATCTTTCCAATAAGGTGGTCCATTCCAGCAAGCTTAACATCTTCAAAATACTTTCCTAAAACTCATATCACAATCTACACGTCCATCTGCTTTCATTTCACAATTAAATTGAGCTAACACAGGTTTGAATTCCCTCCAAGAATTACACAGTGATTTCACACACACTTATCCACTTCTATAAGGCACATATTAATAATATAATTATATATACATATGTAATTACATTCTTTCTTACCCTCAAATACATGCAGACCGGCTTTTAATGGCTCTACAGACTGTGTTACCCTGCAGATGGCAATGGAGTCTGGTAGTAGACGATTTCGCTCGTGTCTGACATTTGAATTGTGTGGCAAGTGTTTGAATATTGGTACCTTCCACCTTTTATAGGTCAAGGTTTTCTATATGAGAAAGCATCAAGACCAAAGGTTTTTGCAGACTAGGAAAAGTGAAAATCTTAGGCGTCCTGTGCTAATATGAAAAACTTGAAATCATTCTAGTTTCTTTATCTATGAACGGATTTCCTTCATCCAAAGCTTATATTATTCTTAGGGCTAAGCTCTATCTATTGCAGTATCTCTCTTATGTCTAGATTAAACTGACTTTTTACTGGAGCAGCCTAAACATGGCAAAGCACAACATGGTTCATGCTTCAATGCCTTAAATACACATTTTCTCCGGTTCTATACCACTTCTAGGGAAATTATAGATATCTGCCAATAGCTAATGATCCCTATTATCAAATTATGTTCCTCATCATTTATATATCCCTTTCATATCTGCACATTGCCTTTCGAAAAATTGTCAACATCTACACTGTCTCATCTCCCTACTAAAAGCCTTACAAAATATTAGTATTGCATGTACCGAGCTGCAGTTTTGATTGGTTGTTTGACTTCTCAGAATTTCTGTACGGTGTAATGTTTTGAATGAGGGCCAAGATAGGATTCAGATTTCACTACAGCATCTTACAGTTCAAAATTCCTGTGTTTGTAATTTTAGATGTAGGTTGAAAATGCTGATTCAGTAAAGGATGAAACCTATACTACTGATGTTTTCTTCTTCAGAGTCATGCTCCACCTCTATGACATCAGACTCTGAGGATGACATCATTAGATCTCAGATATCACCAGGTTGGTATTTTCTCTAACAGCTAAGTATTATTTGGAGGTTAAATGTTCTGTTTGTTTTTCACTAGATGATAGGTACAATATCATCATTACCCTGTATATCCCAAAGGAGCAAATAACTTCATCAAACTTATGCCAAGTCTTCCTGTCCAGTGCCTTCAGCTCAAGATCTTTCCATGTCTTCGTCATATTTTATATGTACAGTATACATTGACTAAAAACTGTGTTCTTGACCTTGAGTGTAAGTCAAGAAGAGAGTAGAAATATTTGAAGATACATTTAACAACATGAGACAGATACTAGTATCCAAACAAATAACTCAGAAATTAAAAACAAGTCAGCAGGTGCTATATATTCCCTCTATTACTGTATGACATAAAAACATGACTATAAATTACCAATTAGAAGAAAACAAATTGAAGCCCTTGAAATGTGGATGTACAGAAAAATGATTGCATCTCATCACAAGAAAAGGGGGGAAAAACAAATTCCTAGAAAATGTAGAAATGAAAAAAAATAATTAATGAAATTGAAGGCAAAAGAGATATAAGTGGGAAGACAATATTAAAATGGCCAAGAAAGAACCTATCAGATTAGGTGCCATCAGGGCAAGAAACAGAAGACTAGAGATCCGTTGCAGCCGACATTTGATGTGAAGATGGTAACTCATCTGATTTGATCTGATCCTTAACTACTGTATCATGTATTGCATACAACTCTTACTGACTTAGCTATCAAAATGGTGTCATCAGCATATCTAAGTTTAAAGTTGTATACTTTAATTTTTAAAATTAATTTTCTCTGTCCACCTTGTGCCACTAAGTATTGTGGTGAAAAGCAGCTTTCATTCCTCATCAAGCTATTTTGATTCAGCCAGTTTTTTTCATGATCTTCCTTGGGCATCCACTTGCCCTGAAGCCAGATCTTCTATTGTTGAAGGCTTGTAATGGTAGCTGAATTGACTAACTGCATTCTGGCGAGATGTATGTACCATTTTATTTTCTGGTGCATGGTGCTGTTCCTGCTAACTTTCTAATCTCCTGTTTTCTCCTATCTTTTATTGTATAATGATGCCATTGTGTATACTGATGAGTCTGTGGTCTGTGGGGAGAAATCAGGTTGGGGCTTCTCTGCTAGTTTAGAGGGCAGAATCGTCGCCGAACCTAGCAGGGCATACAAAATAACAACTTCCAGCCTGAAAATGGAGGTAGAATCAGCTACTGCAGCCTTAAGGAGGCTAACTGAAACTTCAGTAACAAAGGCAGTCATTGTATCAGATTCTCAGTCCATGCTTCAAAATGGTTGGCTAAGGCATGAATGGAAAACCTCCATAGAAGCTTCGAATCTGCAGGAGCTGGTGTGGATCTACTGTCCTGGTCATGCAGGTGTACACGCTAATGAGAGGGCTGACAGACTAGCATCAAGAGCACCAACAGTGGGGACACTGGATATGGATAACGGAGAGATACTGAGAACGTTTTTCCTAGAAAGTTTGTGGCCACTTGCTGGAAAGCATTCCAAGCTAACTTTTCATCACCTGTGAGGATATCATCAAAACGCTGATCTCGGAAGACTAATGTGGAGAGGAGGGAGCAAGATCTTGTGGGATTCTACAAGTGGTTCGTTAAGTACATTCTGTTTCCCCGGTTCAAGTGATTGTCGTTGGGGCCAATCCTTTTTCTTGTAGTGGGAAGGCCTGGCACGGCTGTCCCACAGACAGAGGAAACAGCAAAACTTTGTGTAACCCTGCTGTAGCCCCATCAAGATGGCAATGACCTTCAGGTCACGACAAATCTGCCACTTATACTTGTCATAGTTGATGGTGTGTAACAGTTTTTTCATGTTGTACGTTTCTTTCATGTGGACTGCATACCTGAGTGGAACAGATGGTAAAACGTTACCATTATGGAGCAGCACAACTTGGACAAATCAATGAACAGCCTACAATCGTCGTCTTTGTAGTTGATGTGTAGTGCTGCCATCAGACCCACTATATCAATGCAAGCAATGAGGTTATCTGTCATTTTGAAATATGGAAGCAGATCTTTTTGCCGAGCACGAAACACAGACACATGCACATTCTCTTCTAGAAGATTCCATTGCTGCAGTCTGGACCCCAACAGCTCTGCTTTATTTTTTGGCAATTCCAGATCTCTCACTAGATCATTCAATTCACTCTGGGTAATTTTATGTGGCTGTGCAGACTCTTTAATAGGCACGAAATCAGGATCTCTTGATGTAGATGCTTTCACATGTGACGGATGTCCACTGGCCTTATTATCTTCTTCATCATCCAGAGTATAAGATTCTGGTGGGTCCGGAACAGGAAGTCCTTCCCCATGAGGCACTGGCCGCATAGCAGAGGGAATATTCGGATAGGTCACAGGCCGCTTTTTCTTCTTAGAAATACCATGTCCAATTGGAGGAGTCATGCAAAAGTAACAATCATTAAGATGGTTTGTCGGTTCCCTCCACACCATTGGAACTGCAAAACGCATCGATCGTCCTTTTTGGTTCAACCAGCAGCGCAGATTCGTTGCACAGAATTGACAACATATGTGTGGGGCCCAATACCGGTCCTGGTCACCGATCTCACAACCACAATAAAGGCTGTAAGCTTTCTTTATCATGGGTGTAATGGGTCGCCTTTGTGATAGCAAAGTTATTTGTCTGCAAATATAGCAAAAATAATCTGCACTGTTCACACATTCACGAGGCATCTTGAACGACACGTCTGCACTCACAGAACCCACAACACAAATGATGACAAGGAGGAAATGTGGTTGCAATGGCTGGCACAGATTGCGTCATCCAATTGGCGCTCAAGGCTATCTGTCTCGTGGGGAATCACGTGCCAGGGCTATAGAAAAGAGAAGGACTGGGTCATTCGCGTCGGGAAGGTAAAGCCACCAGCCTACTGAACCCCCACCCCGATCTTGAAAACTAGAGCTAATTCGCGATTTTTAAGTTCATATTCGTGATCAGTATGTCCAAATTAGTTAAAAATAGCTGCATTTGTCTCGGATACATTTTGGCTGTTGTCCAGTGTAATTAGAGATGAACAGTAGATCAAGTCAGATTAGTCTTGACCTATTGAAATACCCCAGTCTCAGAAATGAGCACTGGTGTATGGATGGCACAGGATATAGTCAGACTGTTAAGTACTCTTGTCCAGATGGTAAAGTGATATTGATCAAGAGCCTACCTTGCCTTCCTACTACGACTACACCTATGCTTTTATAAATTATTCCCAATTAATCAATTCACAAATACAGAACATGGAAATGATTCAAAAACTTCAGAAGTTAACAAAATCAATCAATTTATTTTATTGCTTAATCTTCTCTTGTCTTTGTATTTGGAATGAAAACAAGGATATGTATTTATAAATTTACATTAATCAAAATAAATATTCACTGTTTACACAATCTAAAACTGTCCTAGTTTACTGTCTTTTTTCATCATCTGACTAACACCGGATTCTGGTATATCATATGTTTTTTATTTTCTTCTTTGATCCTTAGCCGCCGACCGTCAAAGCAGTCAGTGGCCATTACGCCTGGTGGCGTCTTGTAGGGCAACAACAAATTGATTCCACTTTGCTCGGTCGGCGGCCATCCTTCGTACAGTGCCCCAACTCTGGTTCATTCTTTGCATCTCAGCCAAGTCCTCCGCCAAGTTGTTTTTGGTCGGCCCCTCTTTCGTTTTCCTTCAGGGGTCCATAGCATAGCTGTTCTTGTGATAGCATCGGGGTCTCTTCGGAGGACATGGCCAACCCAGCTCCAGCGTCTGCCAGCTATGATGGTGTGCATGTCCTCTTGCTTGCTCCGAGTAAGCAGATCTTGGTTGGTGATGATATTCGGCCAAAAGATTCGGAGAATTTTTCTTAGGCATGTTGTGTGAAAAGAGGACAATTTCGACATTTCCTTCTCTGTAACTCTCCAGCTCTCTGTGCCATAGAGAAGCACAGAAAGCACACAGCTCTGATATAATCCTAATTTTGTGCTTGTGCTGTACTGAGAGGACTTCCAGATGTTGTTTAGAGTAAAAAAGGCTGTTCTTGCTTTGTTCATTCTGTTGTTGATGTCTTTGCTTGCCCCGCCGTCTGGTGTTACTATGCATCCTAGGTATGTGAAGGTGTCTGTCTGTACCAGTTGCTGTAATAAAAATAAAGTTTTTTACAGGCTATATCCAAAATACTTTGTATTTTTTGTCTCATTTAATTCAAATTTATACTATATTAGCTGATCTCGTACATATAGGTCTATTTTTGTTAATGAATCATCTAGTTCCTTTTGTTATGAAATTATATGCATATGCTGCAGTTAATAACTGTTTTACTTGTTATTTAAATAAAGGTTTATATATGTTCTGATTTAGTTGAATGCACTTTTATTAGCTGTTATTTAGTTTACATTTTGAATGACAGCTGATGAATAGTATTCATTCATTCATTCATAACCGTCCACTCCCAAAGGAGCATAGGCCTTCAACAAACACATGCAAAGTCCTGTCATGTGCCATCATCTCAAGTTCTTTCCATGTTTTCCTCATCATTTTCACCTCTGTTTCCAGCTCTCTTCTCCATGTGCTTCTTGGTCTACCTCTGCCTCTCTTGCCCTGGGGGTTCCAGAACAAGGACTGCCTTGTAATGCTATCAACAGGTTTCCTCAGTGTGTGTATTATCCATCACCATCGTCTTCTTCTCATCTCTTATTTCACTGGCACTTGTCTGGTTCTTGTCATCAGTTCCACGTTGGTAACCTTGTCATACCATTTTAATCCTTCTGTTCTACGCAAGCACCCATTTATGAAAGTCTGTAGCTTTTTGGTTGTTGTCTTTGTTCTCCATGTTTCAGAGCCATATAATAGTACTGACTTCACATTTGAGTTGAAGGTTCTTATTTTCATGTTGGATCAGATTTCTCTTGATCTCCATATATTTCCCAATGCAATGAAAGCTCCTCTTGCTTTTTGTATTCTTATTTTGATATCACTGTCTGTCCCTCCAACTTTGTCTATATTGCTGCCAAGATATGTGTACAATTCTACATCTTGTAGTGGTGTTTCTTCAAGTTCAATCCTGTTATCATTACCTGCATTTATTCTCATTATTTTTGTCTTTTCCCTGTGTATTTTCAGACCCAATTGCTGTGACCTCTCATTGAGTGTTTTCAATTTGTCCTGCATCTGATTATGGTTATGGGACAGAAGAGCCAAGTCATCAGCAAAATCCAGATCATCCAACTACTTAGTCAGAGTCCACTGGATTCCATTTCTGTTGTATGTTGTCGATGTTCTCATAACGCAGTCTATTGCTAGTAAGAAAAGAAATGGAGACAAGAGGCATCCCTGTCGCACTCTCGTTCTTATCCCAAACGGTTCTGTAAGCTGTTCTTCATGAAGAACTCTGCATGTCATGTCTTCATATGTTTTCTTTATTAAATTAATGATCTTCAGGGGAACTCCATAATGACTCATCAATTTCCAAAGTGATTCTCTGTCCGCACTGTCAAATGCCTTTTCGTAGTCCACAAATCCAATGTATAGTGGTGAATTCCATTCCAGATTTTGTTCAACTATTGTTCTCAAAGTGGCTGTCTGGTCTGTGCAGGATCTATTTTGTCGAAAACCTGCTTGTTCATCTCTCAGTTTCTTGTCTATGGACTCTTTTAATCCCTTGAGGATAATCCTGTTTAATACTTTTCCTGGCACTGATAGTAACATTATTTCTCTATAATTTGTGCACTCTTGTAAATTTCCCTTCTTAGGCAACTTAACCAGATATCCTTCCTTCCATTCTGCTGGTATCTCTTTCTTTTCCCAGACTTTACCAAGTAATTTATAAAACATCTCTGTAGCCATGTCGATATCTGTTTTGATGGCCTCTGCTTGAATGCCATCTGGTCCAGCCGCTTTTCCATCTCTTAGAAGCTTTATGGCTTTCTTTATTTCTTCCTTCGTTGGTCTTTCACAGTTAATTTGTAGCTCTTCTTCTGATGGCTGGATGTCTGGGGGGTTTTGTGGAGCTGGTCTGTTAAGAAGGTCCTCAAAATATTCCGTCCACCTCTGCATTTGCTCTTGTATATTGCTGAGCAGTTTTCCATTCTTGTCTTTTATGAGGCAACTTGTTTGCTTGTATTTCCCTGTTAGCTTCTTTTTGCTTTAATACAGTTCTATCATATTTTCTTAGGCTGCAGCATCTTCTGCCTCTCTTGCCAACTCCTCAATATACTCCTCTTGTCTCTTTTGATACTTCTTTTTTACTTCTTTGTTTGCTTCTATGTACACTTCTTGAGCCTTGGCTTTGGAACTTCTGGTTTTGCTTGTGTTTAAATCTGCTTTCTTGTTTTTTTCTGTCTTTTATCTTATTGATGGTTTCTGTTGTTATCCATGCTTTTTGTTGTCGTTCCCTTTTCCCCAGTATTTCTTCACATGTCTCATTCCATACAGTTTTGATTTGCTGCCAATGGTCTTCTGTATTCACTACATCTTCCAGCTGTTGGAGCACTTGGAATTTGTTGGATATTGTGACCGCAAATTTGTCTCTTGTTTCTTGATTTCTTAGATGTGCTACATTAAATTGTTGTCTATAACTTTGCATTGTTGCATATCTCTTGAGTTTCATTTTTACTTTGGCTATCAGAAGATGGTGATCTGATGCGACATCTGCTCCTCTATATACCTTTACATCCTGCAATGATGATCTAAACCTCTTTTTTATGCATATATGATCAATCTGATTTTCTGTTCTATGGTCTGGTGATATCCATGTTGCCTTGTGTATTCTCTTATGTGGAAACATGCTTCCTCCTATATCCAGTTGATTTGAAGCACGGAAGTTTGAGAATAGTTCCCCATTTTCATTCATTATTCCTAGCCCATGTTTTCCCATGACTTCTTCAAAGCCGGTGTTGACTGTACCTATCTTTGCATTCATGTCACCCATCAAAATTGTGATGTCTCTTCTTTTTACTTTCTCCATAATTTCTTGTATAAAATAAGGAGTCGCGGTAGCGCAGTGGTTAGTGCACTGGCTTCATAGCTCGGTGGTCCATGGTTCGAATCCCAGTTGAGGTGGGATTTTTTTAGACCGCAAACGGCTCTGGGGTCTACCCAGCCTAAAAAAATTGGGTACCAGAGCAACTCTGGGAAGGTTAAGGCGGCCGGCGTGATGCTGACCACATCACCCCTAGTGTGCCGATGAACAAGAAAATATGGGCCTAACACCATATTCCCAATATGCCTCAATGGGCTTGTAACGGGATCCTTTACCTTTATTTACCTAGTATAAAATGCTTCTTTCACAGACTCTGATAAATAGTAAATCTTACAAAATCTTTTCTATCAATGTTATTATTAATGACCATAAACCATGGCAAATTCCACAGTCAATCGTCAAGTGGAGTTTTATATATATGTGAAATATTTAATTTTCTTTAAAACTAAAAACATTATATTTCTTTGCTGAAATAGTAAATCTTACAAGGATGGATCTGAGCCCCATTCTTCCTCTCAGATCACATCATATACCACTCAATAGTCACTTGAACAGAATCCAACCACAACACTCTGCAGAGTGCCAGCTATGTAACTACCCCTACGAAACTGTTGACCACCACCTCTTTGAGTGTCCAGCACTCGATGATATTAGAAAAATGCTTCTTCCTCCCAGGCCAGATAAGTGGAACACCTTGTACGGAGAAACAAAACAACTTGCGAAAACATGCAGATATCACAACATGGCACTGGATCAACAACAACAATAGCTGAACAAATACAAATAATATTTGTAAAATATCAAAAAAAATGTTAAGCTTGTTTTTAATTGTGGTGAGTTGGGAAATAAATATATTTATAGGGGACTTAGTGTACTGAATGAGATCAGCTGTGAAGGTTTCTGAAGATAATAATTTTGGTGTGTATACAGAAGACCTTACTTGCTACCACATTTCGATCTCAATCAGACTTATTCTTGAGTAATGAATAATAGCTTCGTTAAGTGTCTAGGGTTATGATAGTGATGAAGTGTAAGTATAACAGCCAACTGACATATACACAATTGCTTTAATAATTTCCACAATTTACAGCACTTTGACAATCACAACCACATAACACTCTAAAAGACTATCTTATTAAGTCAAGGGTTAAGTTTTTAAAATGTATTAATGATCTTTCAATATCTTTCCTGATTCTATTGTATTTGAGAATCAGGAATCACAATAAAATTGTAATCACAATATTTATATACAAGTATTTATACACTGGATATTTATCCAGTCATAGACTGTTATAGCAATATGAGTGTGGTGTTGTTGTGTAATATTATGAGGTAATATTGTCATTAATAGCTAGACTGTTGGTTGTCATCATGACTTCATGTGTTTGTTACTGGTGGAAATCTTATTGAGGGATTCACAGATTCTGTTTCTTTAAAATTTCTGTCCCCTTTTATATAATAAAGTTCAGTTCAGGGTTATTTGATTCAAGGTTGAGTCTTTTCGTGCTGACAAGTTCTTATCTCATAATGCAGTTGCAGGAAACCTGTATCCTCTGCTCGCTTGCTTCTCAGTTTGATAGTAAGATAGACAATGGCCGCTATCTTGTGCAAGGAGTCTGCTGCCAGATTTCTGGATCACGCAGTACTCAGACCGGACAATGCAATATCACCATCTATACCACGGCCCCTGAAATGAGAAGGTTGTGCCTCCTTCTTCATAACTAATATACAATTATTATTCCACACTGAAGTACATGACAGTACAAACATAAAGTTCAGCGCTTAGGCCAACTGCTAGCTTTTCATGTGACAATATACACCAGTATTCCTCTCCCTAATAGTTACAACGCCTCTGCAATTCCAGCTGTAATCCCTTCCATACAATAGGATAGGTGTTATGTTACTATATGGCAATCCAATATATATATGTAGTTATACTCCTCTCTGACAATCTTTTACATGGTGGAGCAATATCTAGGCTTTGCCTCATGTTTGCTACTGAACCACACACATACAGACATAATTTATCATTTCACATTCAATTTTCATATAAATACATATTAAAAATGTCTAGCTTACCACAATTCGTAAGGAAAACACACTAAAGATGACTGACACAGTTTGATCTGCGGTATGTCCAGGCTGTTATATATATATTTAATTTTGAATAACACTGCCTGCTCTCATCTCTCTTTTGTGTAACGATATGGCGTCCCCTCTAAGATTTTTTCTGCCAATATCCAGTACACTGGCCAATCGTTTTGAATATTTTCAAAAGCGTACACATTCATTAAATATTTTCATTCACTTTTACTCCGTTTCTAGGCATTTATTTGTTATTCATAGGTCACCCAATCAAATTTCTTTTAACTTCAAGGTTCAGCCAATGGCCTCCCTCGTACCATCTTAGACTTTCTGTCACTACTATGTTTCACAAAATTCAGGGAATTCCATCCCAAGCAGATATGACCAAACCTGACAGTATCTCTGTTCTCTATATGTTTTATTATCAATATCTAATTATCTAATGGACTTTTTAGATAATTTATTACATATTTCTAGTCCCCTAGCCTTCCTGTACACGAATATATGCTTTTCAAGGGGCTAAGTGGTGTAATTAAGAATACGATCTTTTTTCGATGTTAAGTGTTTAATTTCAACTACCACCTGTTCAATCCTTTACGACTGTACTATCAGTATAAAGTCAGGAGCCCTACGTACAATATCAGGTTTCCTAATAAGAATTAAACCTGTTTTCAAAACCTAACATCGTATCGTTAGTTTTTTTCATCACTGTTTATTTGAAAAAATTAGGCCATGCCCACTGCGAGTTGGTTTATTTTTTAAACACGCGGCGAGCTGCTTGTGTGACCGTGTTCCACAGTCCTTCTATCTCTCTCTCTCTCTTCTTCTAAGCCCGTCTGTCTTTCCAAGGCTAACCTTGTGCGCGATTTTGCACTAATGTTAGTTTTTAAAATCAAGGTCGTCTAGAAGATTTGACTACACATTCTATTTTTAGAATTACGGTTATCGCTGTATCGTTTAGTCTAAGCATTTTATTTATGAACGAACGAATTAGGACAAGTAGGATTCTTGTGTTAGCCATTACGGCATTATACAACGAAGGCGTTATCTATATTGGGAAAGCACTGGTCTTTCTCCATTCTTCTTCCTATCGTATTATTTCGTTCGGCTTTACATTTATGTTCTAATTTATATATGGGTATTAGAATTTTTCACCACATTAATTAAAAATTGCGTCGAGATTCTGAGATCCAACTCTAGTAGAAATTGAGAAATTAATGTCGGTGCAGAAGGACCCCAGTATCGGGTAAAATCAGGATAAACAAATAATTAAATAATGAACAAAGCAGTTATGAAATAAAAATAAACATATATTGTGATTAAATTTAAAAAATTTAGGGGTAAGCCGACAAAAAAACACGAAGAAAAAAGTTACAGTGGAATCTCAAAATGGAAAAGAACACACACTGTATGCAAAAGTGAAAAAAAAATTAAAAAAACCCCATATTTAGCTTTTGGACAAGTGGCCATGCCTACCAGTATCCCCCCCCCACCCCACATTTAAGTTAAAAAACAAATTAACAAAAAACAAATCCCCCCCAACCCCCCCACCCCCCCAAATTTTCTCACCCAAAAAACCCACCCCCCCAACCCCCCCACCCCCCCCCCCCCCCCCCACCAAAAACAACTCAAAATCAAACCACCCACCCCCCCCCCCCCCCCCCCCCCCCCCCCCCCACCCCCCCCCCCCCCCCCCCCCTCCCCCCCCCCCCCCCCCCCCCCCCCCCCCACCGCCCCCCCCCCCCCCCCCCCCCCCCCCCCCCCCCCCCCCCCCCCCCCCCCCCCCCCCCCCCCCCCCCCCCCCACCCCCCCCCCCCCCCCCCCCCCCCCAACCACACCCCCCCCCCCCCCCCCCCCCCCCGCCCCCCCCCCCACCCCCCACCCCACCCCCCCCCCCCCCCCCCCCCCCCCCCCCCCCCCCCCCCCCCCCCCCCCCCCCCCCCCCCCCCCCCCCGCCCCCCCCCCCCCCCCCCCCCCCCCGCCGCCCCCCCCCCCCAAGCAAAAGCAAAACAGTTATCATCTGCAGCACATGTGTATAATTTCAAAACAAAAGGAACCAGAAACGATTGATCATCGATTAAAAATATATAGATCAGTACAAGATCAGCTAATATAGTATAGAATTGGAATTAAATAAGGCAAAGAATATATAAGATATTCTAGTTGATTCTGAATTTCTGCCACGCTACCTTTAAATATCTAGGGGTGGTAATGTTAGGAAAACAGCTCATTGTTCAAGTCTTTTTTTTTTTTAAATGTATATCTTAGCATTTAGGATTGTTCATCCCATAAGGCTTTTGAGAAGAGAGGTAAAATAAGATGGGTCCAGCTTTTCCACTAAGCTCTTTCTCTTTGTTGAAGGGCAGATGAAGTCTTTTTGGTGGCTCTGAGTCTCAGTGGAATCTTTGACTTTTCTCATACATCAGGGGTCGAGTGGCGTTTTTGAATACATTTACTTCAGCATAGGTCTACTAGCAAGTATGTCATCTTGGGATGTCTTTCAGGAGTGACTTTCACAAATGACTGCATGTCCGTATCCTTGAATTCGAAATGCTCGGGGCCATCTGTATTTCGGAAATCAGATTTTTTCAGTTTCCAAAGTGGCCCAAAATGTGTTCGAAAATCACCCTCATCTCTCAACCCATAACCCGTCATGGGTCGTGGGGGTGCCATGGTGGAAGCATCAGCAGACAGGGTCCTCCACTGCTCTCTATTCTCAGCAATGCGTACAAGTGTGGAGAAACCGTGTCCTGCCCATTCTTTGATGTTATCAGCCCAGGATTTTCTTTGCCTTCCTCTTCTCCATTTACCTTCGACTGTTCCCTGGAGGATCGTTTTCGAAAGGGAGTCATGACGAGTTACATGCCCAAACCAGGCAAGCTTTCGACGTTTCACTATTGACAAAAGTGGTTCTTGATGGCCTGCATAGGTGTTTATCTTCTCTCTAACATAGACATTTTGAAAATCACCCTAAAGTAGCCCAAAACAACTTTCAGAATATTTCAGTTTTCGAATGTTCCGATGCAAGGATACGGACCTGTAATAGTGTAAAAGGTAGACGTAAGAGGAGAATTTCGGTTAGAATTATCTTTATGAAATTGATGGTTATTGACTGACTGTATAATTGTAGTCTAAGGGAAATAATCGAGATAACGAGAATGTAGAGACAAGAATAGAGTTGACGTCCCTTTAGTGCAGTGAAAGAGTGATTATAAAGTCAAGTTTTGTTTTGTTTTTCTAAGTAAGGTCAGCTACGTGAGCCAAAGACTTTGCACGGGAAATTTATATTTGGAGTGAGCTGTTTACGAGACAGTTTGACAGTTTATTCTAGAATGTTTGGAAATAGCTGTCTGGTAAATAGTTCAAAATTAAATCGGTCAGATGTGAAACGTGATAGTGTTAAGTTGTTATTATTGGGTTTTCTCCCAAGTGTTAAATGACTATGAAGTGGCAAGTGCAATTGAGAGTTTTTATCAAGTGGTAAGCCAAAGTGATTTTGGTTGATTCTGTGGTCACAGAAAAGAAATAACTATCATTCAGGCACTCAATCACAAGTTGAGATGACAGTTCATTATATTATTCTAAGGACAAGATTGTCAGTGTTGCCAGTACAAGAAAGAGTATGTATTTTTGAAAAAACCAGGTATGTTGAACAATTTATGAGTATATTACTAGAAGTGCAGTATAATAGACAAGAGACAGAACTAGCAAGCAGAAGAATAGCTTGGCAAACCAACATCCCTGGCGGTATACCAGTCTCAAGTCAAGAAAACAGAAGATAGGAAAAAACCAGAATAATAGAAAACAGCGAGTACATATGAAGAATATTATGACCAGAAAAATATTGACTACAGGGGTTTTCAAGTCGTGACCACCATAACCACTATACTAGAGACAGTTAGCAGTACTGAGACAATGAGAGTGAGAGAGAGTAAAAATGGACATTGCATTATTACCTATAAAAAGTTGCTGTGCAAAGTCTGCCCGCCTCAGAGGCATATTATTTTCTTCAACCTTTTGATCTTGTGAATAGAGTTTCAATGTTAATCTGCTACTGCTGTCAGAGTGAAGTCAATCATTGACCGTTGATCATTCATCACTTGTCAGTTGTGAGCTGTTGTCGTTATATTGAGAAACAGTCATCCTAACACCATCAAACATAAATGAGCTGCCTACTGTTCAGGGTAGAGATATGAATCCACTGTATGATCAGAACAAGGTAGAAGTAGGGTATAGTAGACAACCATCACCAGCAGCCACAATAGAAACCCTTAAGGGCTAATTGAATCCGCTTCTACCACAGAATGTTGTCCAAGTACTGGATCAGTTTAAATTGAGTCTTCCACAATTATAGGCTATTGATAATGTGTTTAATCTACAAAATCCAGGCTCTAGGATATAGTGGGAGATTCTCTTAAACAGTGCGTCGGCTTTCAAAGTTTGATATGTTTAATTTTAAAAGAGTACTTCTTTTAAGCTTTAAGCTTTGATCATAGAAAATCTTTGCAATAAAACTGGGAATTTTCAATTCCTTCTTTCTGGCACTGATGAAAAGTTTTAAATCCTAGGGTCAGCGCGGTTTTATACACAAATTCTGCCCAATCTTCTAGAATGTTAAGTGCGAGGGTTAGGTGTGTTTGTTTATCCCGGAAGTAATACGTTTGTTTATGCCAGGAGGATGTCGGGGAGACTTGCTTATCTAGAAGTCTTAGTTTGTTGTGTTTACTGCCCACGCGACCTTAATGCACTTACATGCGATCAGATGGGTCGGTTGCATAATAAGATTTTCAGTTAAGGGGTCGCATTCCCATTATGGCAACGGCTGAGTTAAAGATTATCCAACGATACAAACAAGATATTACAGCAGCAAACGACCGCAGTATCTAACTCCATGTTTACTGATCAGAACGATGTTGAGTTGTCATGAACAAATTATGACCACTCTTAAGTCTTGTCAAGGCTTGTTTATCTGGGTTTGTTAATAAACAACCCCTCAACAATGAAGAAAACATGGAAAAGAATTACAGGTAGATGGTGAAATGAAAGTTTGTAAAGGATAGAAAGAACAAAACTAATGAATGAATATTATTTCATGACAATAGGGAGAATAATGCCATTGTATACATGAATGGGTCTTGACTCCATGGTCAGAAATCAGGATGTGGCTTCTCAGCTAGAGTAAAGGGCGGGATCATTGCTGAACAGAGCAAAACTTTCATGACAACAACCTCCATCTTAAGAATGAAGTTAGAGGCAGTCCTAAGTTGGCTGTCTGAATTTCCATTAACCAAGGCAGTTATTGTGTCAGACAAACAATCCATGCTTTGGAAGGTCAAAAATGGATGGCAACGACATGAATGGAGGCCTCAAACCATCAGGAACTGGTGTTGATCTACTAGTCTTGAGAGCACCCATTGTGGGGACATGAATATGAATAAGGGAGAGATGCTAAGGACAATTAATGGTCACCTGTTAGAGAAGATATTGAAGTTCATGAATCAACCAGGCTAAGACTGCTGGAATTTGGCATCAAACTTACGACTAGCAAGGATGGACACAAGAGAAGATGGAACGTGTGTGGACAAACAATGTGCTGTTGGAACAATCAGTATTCATACCCTTCAACATTTGCTGACAAACACTGTGCTGCTATGGGGTTGCCCGAAGTGTGATGATGTCGATTCTGAGCAGCAGTAACAATAAATCTGTATGGTTGTAAATGTAGAGTGGATGATGAGATTGGAAATACTTTCTACATTATCTTTGCATTGATTACATCCTTGTTGTGGAGAAAAGTAAATTTTGTATTGCATTTTTGTAAAATGTTTTGTCAGTGCATATATTAAATGTTATATCATTCTTTTGTGGTGTTTTATGGTCTGCACAAACCGATGTAATTTCTGTTTTTATCTTCTATGTCATTTAAAATCCTCTATACATTTCGGCAAAATATAAAACTTAATCACATTGATTTTCATACATCGTCTTTTTTTTTCGGAAATAGGTTTGGTGTGGATGCTTATAAATGTACAGCTGGTCTGATACGCAGTTCTGATGAACAAACCATGTTATCTCAGAAGTGTTAGCAAATTTGAGGCACTTTCAATCTTTGCCTCCATCTTAATCAATATTTTGCCTAATATGATGTGGGTAGTGTATACAGGGAATTCATGCAGTTGGCCACACAGTTTGCTTTCTGCATTTCTCCTGCTGGTGCCAGCACAGACATTGTAACTGGATGTTAAGCTGTTTAGCTGGCCACATATTGATTTTATTGATGTTTCTCACGAGCAAGAAAATCATATAAGACACAGCAGCAGACAAGTAGTTTTTAATTAACAGATAAGAAGTGATGAAATTGCTCATATTTATGTCCAGCTGTTATGGTTTGATCACTTCACTGATAATACCATCCTCAGTTGGAGCAGCTTTTCATTATTTTTAAAATCAAATCAAAATGTCTTGCAGTTTTCAATTGGGAATACTTGATACTGAGAAATGTAATATCTGGAACACTAATAAGAAGCTTACAATATGAAATTAGTTCACAGAGTAGTATTATAACATTGGGCAGCTAAATACAAAACCACAATTGAAAAGATTTTAAAGTTTTTACGTGTAATCTAGATGTGCACTAATTGTCAGAGTGCTGAACTGTGTAATGGAGAAAATATGGAACACAGCTACTGAAACATGGCACTTCATTTTGTTAGAAAGCAAAGTAAGTAGTTTCTCTTTGTTCTTGGGACACTTTTTGAGATTATGCATCAAATGTCACAACTGGTTTCAAAGCCTGTGATTAAGATTTACTTGTTTATTTACGTACTGATTGTGGCCTGGGTAGTACTTAGGGGTCTCGGAGGAGACAAATAGGGCTTAGGCAATTCGTAAGAGGCATATGCGGTTGTGCATGGGGCTGGCAACCTCATCATATAAAACTAATTGTTACAGAAAATACTACTGAAAGAGCACTTGAATTCTTTGATGCAGGCTTCCTGAAAGGAGGGAGCCATGGTAGCACAGTGGTTAATGCACTGGCTTCCTAGCTCGGTGGTTCATGGTTTGATCCCCAGTTGAGGTGGGATTTTTTAGACCGCAAACGGCTCCGGGGTCGACCCAGCCTCATGAATTGGGTACCAGAGCAACTCTTGAAAGGTTAAGGCGGCCGGCGTGATGCTGACCACATCACCCCTAGTGTGCAGATGTTCAAGAAAATATGGGCTTAACACCATATTCCCAATATGCCTCAATGGGCGTGTAATGGGATCCTTTACCTTTTTCCTGCAAGGAGCCCAGCTACAATAGTGGCTGCATGCTGCATAAGGAGCAAAGAGGGACATGGCTGTGACAGCTTATTTTTATTAGCAGCAGTTACAACTAGAATTTATGTATCTCAGATAAAAACAGAGGTTTGGTGTTTTAAAGATAAGCTGTTACGAATGACGATTACAGCAGTGTTACAAATATAGTAACTGAAATGAATGGCAATAAGTGACCAAAATTTGTATTGTTTAAATGTCTAAAATTGTTATGATCCTATTTTATTTTAAACTGCAAGTAAACTTGGGCTGTCAAGAGTAAATAAAGACCAGGGATATTGTCATGTGTCTTTCTCATTCTTGAAGTGTGTTGCTAAAAATGTTTATCTCTTTCTGTCCTGGATATAATCATGGTGCATTACTAATATTTTATTGTGTCAGATCATACTCTTTCTTATTCTTGTCCACTTAACTTAGTTATCCTCAAGTTAATATTTTTGTGATATTATCTGGCCATATCATTTGTCCATGGTATTCAGTTTTCCATTTATTTCTTTTGTGGTTTCAGAAGTCATATTTTGTTGTTGGTTGCCTGCGATATTCTCATAATTGAGCCCTTTCTGTATAATTCAAAGATTTCTGATAAGTTTGTTTAGTTATATAATGCCAGGTACATCTTCTTCTCTGGTCCTTAGTCACTGACTGACAAAACAATCAGTGACCATCGCACCTTGTAGGGCAGCAACAAACTGTCTCCACTTTGCTTGGTCAACAGCCATTCTTCATGTGGTGCCCTAGCTCTGGTTCATGCTTAGCATCTCCACCTCACAGAGTTCTCTGTCAAGTGACTTTTGGGCATCCTTGCTTTCGCTTTCCTTCTGGAGTCCATAGCATGGAAGTTCTGGTGATGGTGTCAGGGTCTCTTCTGAGGATATGTCCAGCCAGATTCCAGCATCTACCCGCTATGATGGTGCGCATGTGTTCTTGGTGGCTCCGAGTTAGCAGTTCTTGGTTGGTCATGGTGTTCGGCCAGAAAATTCAAAGAATTTTTCTTAGGCAGATTGTATGGAAAGAGGACAATTTGGGCATTTCCTTTTCTGTTACTCCCCAGCATTCTGCACCGTACAGAAATTAACGCAGCTCTCATATATTTTTAATTTTGCGTTTGTACTATACTGGGAGGATTTCCAGGTGCATTATACACTGGAGTAAACTAACATTTTAGGCAGATTCTGGTTAGGAAAAATAGGTATCCCCTTCTTATGGAATCTTATCTTGCTTACTTAGTTTATCTTTTTATTTCATTAACTGTTCATGGGATAAGTTTTATTATTGTTGTTACCAACCCTTCAAGAATTATGGTGTGTAGTATTTATGTTTATTTCCTGAGGATAGCACCAGTTCTTTTTTATTCAGTCTTTTCATTTTCTTCCACTGAGCAAGTAAGCCCACCAGAATGCACTGGCACTTGGAAACTATAATTAATAAAACACAATTATGAAAACTGCCATCACCGGTGTCAATACCTTGTCAAGGTATGGCAGCTTGCGTACCCTGATTACCCCCAGAGCTATGCCAGCGGGAGTTTTACTCCTGGAAGGTTCTACCAAGTTGGACAGGTTTGCGCGGGCAGGGGTCAGACCAAAGCAGACACCCTGGTCCTCCAGGTTGGGGGTTTTAGCATAGGGCTGACACCCCTGTCTATGTAAAAAAAAAATTTAAGTTACGGAAACAACAACGAATAAACAAACTTTGCTGCGGGACGGACATCCGGAGTCTGAGGCTTGTATGACTGTCAGTGGTGAAAGCCGAAAGGAAGCCACTGACATGAGACCTGACCGCAAAACATGATACAAGAATAGGATTTTGGAATGTCAGGACAATGAATGAGACGGGTAAACTAAAACAGGTCACGGCAGAAATGAGAAACTATAGGTTACACATTCTAGGGATAAGCGAGAGCAGATGGACAGGGGCAGGAAAAGTTAAAACAGCAACAGGAGAAACAATACTTTACTCTGGAAGAGAGGATGGACAGCACAATGAAGGTGTAGCCATTATTCTACAGAAAGGAATAGAAAGGACATTACTGGAATGGAAACCCATCAACAACAGACTGATAAGATTAAGATTGAGAGGTAGATTCACCAATACTACAATAATACAATGCTACGCACCAACGAATGACAGCGATGAAGAGGTCAAGGATGAATTCTATCAACAACTGCAGAAAGAAATGGAAGACACACCTAGATATGATCTTATTATAGTAATGGGAGACCTCATTGCGAAAGTTGGTACACACAATACATATAATGAAAGAGTAATGGGGAAATGCGGCAGCGGAACAGCAAACGAAAATGGGGATAAATTAATAAGTTTCTAGTATTAACAACCTGGTCATTGGAGGAACACTTTTCCCACATAAAGAAATTCACAAATTAACATGGGAATCACTAAATGGTCGGGACAGAAACCAGATAGACCACATCATGATTAACGGCAGATGGAGACATGCATTACAAGATGTGAAGGTAAGAAGAGGTGCAGATGTGGGAAGTGATCACCATTTAGTAGTAGCAAAACTGAAAGTGAAACTAAGAAGGGCTGGACCAACTGTAACTACACAGAAAAGGTTTGACATCAGCAAATTGAAGGACCCCCTTACCAGAAAAGCTTTTGCGGCTGACATAAAGAAACGATATCAATTTGCCAAAAGTCAGGAAAAGACATTGACTGATGATATAGACCAGAAATTCAACACCATTTCAACAATATATAAGGAAAGCAGCAAATCATGCTTGGGATTCCAGGAAAGGAAGAAGCAAGACTGGATAACACCAGAAACATTAAACACCATAACACTGAGAAGGGAAATGAAAAGAAAGAAAACAGAAGCGAAGTCCCCCAGGTTAAAGCAACTATATAGCGAACAGTACAGTCAGCTGGACAAGGAAGTTAAACGCCAAACCCGAGCCAACAAAAGGAATTACCTAGACGATCTTGCAAGATAGGCAGAAGAGGCAGCACTGAGAAATGAACAAAGCACAGTATACAAAATAACTAAATTCATCAGTGGAAAACGAGGTGCAAACAATATTACATTAGTAAGAGATAAGCAAGGAAATCTCATCACGACAGCAGAGGGACAGGAAACAAGATGGGCAGAGCACTTCAGAGAAACTCTGAACAAGGAACCACCAGAGACACAATTGAATGTTCCTGAGGCTGAAAACGATCTAGATGTAAATACAGACATTCCACGAAAAGAAGAAATCATCACAGCAAAGAACGGAAAAGCTCCTGGCCATGATAACTTAAATGCAGAGCTATTTAAGACAGACCCTGAGCTAGCAGCAGAACTATTAGAACCACTATTTGCACAAGTCTGGAAAACGGGGACAACACCATCAGAGTGGAACAAAGGAATAATTGTCAAATTGCCCAAGATGGGAGATCTTGCAAACTGCAATAATTGGAGAGGAATCACTCTTCTCTCAGTTCCCAGCAAAATACTAGGCAGGATAATTATACAGAGAATTTCAAAAGCAGTAGACCACAAACTGAGGAAAGAACAAGCAGGATTTAGAAAGAACAGAAGATGTGTAGATCATATATTCACTCTCAGGAACATTATAGAGCAGTGCTCAGAATGGCAAAGACAGCTGTACATTAATTTCGTTGATTTTGAAAAGGCGTTTGACAGCATACATGTCGTAGATTTTCGATAGGGGAATTAAGACTTGGGTTGGTCCCTTCTGAATAGATTTGAATAAGTGATAGTCACAGTGAGAGATAGTAATAGCAATAGAGTTCCACGAGTGAGATGGTAGACTGTGATAGAGGCTGTCTCTGAAATCGAGAAATCTTCTCTCTTTCACCTATCTTCTACGACAGATTTAGAGGAGTCAGACAGTCTAAACACATATATATATTGCATATATATATTTCTATCCACACACGTGCACGCACATACAAGACGACAGTTAGACGTACAGACGTGGGAAAACTATAACAAATGATTATATAGATATGCTAGAACGAGCTGACCAACACGCTGATTAAGTTTAAAGGGCAGTTTAATTATCAATATAAACTTCCACCACCACAACATCCAAAATTTACATCAAAAGCATATATATAAATAGTCATAACAAAAAATCAATGAATTTCTACAAGAAATGATAGACCACAGTTATGATCTTCCCTCGATGTTTAGCCCACAGTCCCGTTAGGAGAACGATGATAGCCCAAAGAGTCACAGATACATATGATTAGGGTCTAATATTTTACCCTTTTGAAGGTATGAACTGACTTTGATAGCAGTATCTATTCTAAGGAAAAATATAGTTTAGCAACAAAATCTTGCATAAGGAAAGTTACAAAGTGAGTGAATCAAACGAAGAACATCCTTCAGTCTACTTTCACTCGGTTCTTTCATCAGGGCCCTGACTCACACAACCTTACCTACAATCATGCGGCTGTTCGCCGTCTGGCCCAAGCCTTAGTGTACACTTCGTTTAATCTGTCTATCTGTGGATGAAGTGGATACCCAGCTCTGCAGATATTGGTTTCATTCACCGTGTCCGGGGAGCGTCCTCTTCAGGCGATCGTTCTTTCTTTACAGATTTAAGTTAATGTCACTTATGCACGGGGTAAGAGTTAGGGTTTCAGCGGGCACACAGTGTCAGAACACGAGGTTTCCCTTAATTAGGAAGATGACCGGCGGACAACTTCTCTCAACAGATAATCTTGGTTCACCACACACTTGGTCAAATAATGTCGGAAAAGTTAATGTTTTTTTTCTGTAATTATTTTTCTCCACAAGGCAGCATGTACATTAGAGTTTGTGAAGAAATATGATCTGGCTCAAAGGCCCAGTATAGCATTTATTCTTTAAAAAAAAAACCATTAGTGGGATTTGGTATTCTGTCTATCTCTTGAAGGCACACGCCCTGTCAGACATGTGTTACTTGAAAACCCACGTGGTTAAAGATATAAAATGTTTATGATTCTCACAGGTTTGTCTCTGTACTAAACGCCGGGAAAGTTTGGGTTACCCCAGTATTCACTGAATAAAGAAAAAAAACACATATGAAATATTTTACATATTATGTACTCAATATAACTTACGTTAGAACTGCAAGCGTAGAGCTTGACTTGACGTTTAAACTTTCCCGTAAGATAAGTTATATATAAAAATCAATCATCATGAATTAGGAATACATACGTATTCCGTCAACACTCATGAGGCATCTAGCATTTATAAGTTAGTTTAGAAAAATTATTCTCGTCTGATTATTTAGCAGTTAAATTAAATTCATTATAGCTACATGATTTTAAGCTAGAAATTATAATTTATTCTGTTTTACCACTGTAACTCGTCGACTAAAGAATATAACAGACTTATTTTAATTCACTCTGCACAAAAGAACTAGTGAAAAAATAGGCGATTAACCACTTAATCACTCACAAAATATTAGCTACTTAATGTAATATTTACCTCAACACAGAACTATGGTATCACAACGAAACTAAGAGATTTCACTTATAAGTTTAAGTATCTAGAACGAAGTGACCACGTCTACTGCAAATGGAGAATGAGTGCAATCAAGTTTCAAACTCTGGTTAATATCTTAAACCAGACAAAGGCTCCTACTATTTCCAGAAACCCGATCTCTCCCCTCTCCTAACACCTACGTTAGCTTAGACGCATGCCGTAACTGCCACCAGTGCGTCTTCACACCTAAGTTAACAAACTGACCGAGAGCGCGCGTGTCAGCTGAGAAATGCTAGACACTCTGTCTGCTCTGAGCGAGCATGTCTGGCGCGATTCACACCTCACAGAGCAACTCAGCCAAGGAAACTCGCGTGACAGGTGCAAATGTAGACAGTTTGTCTGCTCATCATGTCTGATAGACTGAAATCCCACCTAAAATTATCTCGTGCAAGGGACTGACACGTTAGGTAATCTACTGCGTTTCTAAATGAGAAAACGAAACCAGGCGAAAGTTTGAATGGGAAAATAGTAATGTTTATAGTCGCAAACGTACAAATGCGAAAAACACAGGAAAAGGATAAAGAATGATAATAAAATAGAGAACACGGGTAGAAGAAAGAAAGAATATATAGAAAATTTATTGATCATAATCTCTATGCGACAATACATAGGGACAGTTTATGGAAAATACTGAGGGCTTATGGAATTCCAAGCTGCATAGTGTCAATCATAAAAAGCCTCTATGCCAACTTTACGTGTAGTGTTGGGCAGAGCAACCTAACCTTTGTGGTGAAGACAGGAGTATGACAGGAATGCCCCTTAACAACCACTCTATTTTTAACAGTCATAGACAGGGTGATGCGCCAGACAACAGAGGGCAGTCCAAGAGGAATAAGATGGACTACATTTTCTACATTGGAAGATCTGGAATATGCAGATGACATTGCACTACTAGCACATTCACATCAACACATCCAGGAAAAAACGGATAGACTTAATAAGTTTAGCCAGCAGGTGGGCTTGAACATCAATTTAAAGAAGTCAGAGGTCATGACGCTGAATGTGAGCAACCCTGAGCCCATATCAGTAAGGAATCAGCAACTGGTACAGACAGACACCTTCACATACCTAGGATGCATAGTAACACCAGACGGCAGGGCAGGCAAAGACATCAACATCAGAATGAATAAGGCAAGAACAGCCTTTTTTAGCCTAAACAACATCTGGAAGTCCTCTCAATACAGCACAAGCACAAACTTAAGATTATATCAGAGCTGTGTGCTTTCTGTGCTTCTCTATGGTGCGGAATGCTGGAGAGTTACAGAGAAGGAAATGTTGAAATTGTCCTCTTTTCACACAACATGCCTAAGAAAAATTCACCGAATCTTTTGGCCGAATACCATCACCAACCAAGATCTGCTTACTCGGAGCAAGCAAGAGGACATGCACACCATCATAGCTGGCAGACACTGGAGCTGGGTTGGCCATGTCCTCAGAAGAGACCCCGATGCCATCACAAGAACAGCTATGCTTTGGACCCCTGAAGGAAAACGAAAGAGAGGCCGACCAAAAACAACCTGGCGGAGGACTGTGGAGGCTGAGATGCAAAGAATGAACCAGAGTTGGGGCACTGTACGAAGGATGGCCACCAACCGAGCAAAGTGGAATCAATTTGTTGTTGCCCTACAAGACGCCACTAGGCGTGATGGCCACTGACTGCTTTGACGGTCGGCGGCTAAGGATCAAAGAAGAAGAAGATAAAAACTGAAGATATATGACTGAATTATTAAAACAATTTTCATCTGCTGGCAATTGAATGCTGAACATTTGCTTTGAAAACAACCTTTCTAACCAGTAAACCACCGATTTGTCTTGGTTTGTGTGATATTTTTAATCTCAGCTATGTTAATGTGTGTTTTTTTACACAAGGCCTAATAGGAGTTACCAAGATGAATGTATTCTTAGAATCACAGTACAGATAGTCCTCGACTTATGACTGTCGTAAGTCGAATCACCCCTTAAATGTATTGACTTATTACATATTTCCAAGTTGATATTCCATCATATCATCATTTATTAAAGATGGTGAATGTTTCAGCCAATAATTTCACGGTGTATACCATCTGTAGATTTGTCCTATTCTTCCTCCTTCACTCTATTTCTGCCACTTGCTGCTCCTCTAAGTCAATTAAATGTTCATTAGATAACTCTCCCACGGCAGACTCTGCCAATTCTTCCACATTTATATCAAACCCAGTCAACATGTTTAAAATTCAATGCAGTAGAACTCTTCTGTGAGCATGTTTACATTATCCCAAGGCATAAATGTCCCTTATAGTGTGAAAAATAAAATGCGTTAGGATGAAAACCTAGAATAGACTTTTTTTTTTAACGTTCCCCACTTTTTAATTTTTAATATAATTTTTGTGTGGCCATCAGAGTCATCATAAGTCACTTACATTATAAGTTGAGGACTATCTTTATAGTGATAATCAAAATATTTCTTATAAAAAAAACACATTGATAAGTGCATCATTAGATTGATCACTGCTTCCTTTAAGTACATGCAAGTTGATGTCTGAGCATGTTCAAGTTGTCACAAGGAGAATATTTACCCTCCTCCTGGGAGACTATCGCACAGGATCGCTGTGCCTGGCGGACAAACATTACTCGAGGTGCTCGCATTGCAGAACAGAATTTAGCTGATAAGGCAGAAGGCAAGCGTGCTGCAAGAAAGGCCAGAATGCACAGCAACACTACTATCGACTCTAACCATGTGTGCCCCGTATGTGGCAGGGCCTGTAGGGCCAAAATAGGATTAATTAGTCACATGATATCACGGCACAGATGTGTCACAACTCAAGTCTGAAGCTGTCGCCATCTTCGCTTGCGATGGGCAACTATTATTATTATTTACCCTAAGCTGCAGTTATAAGTGTTTGACCTTGCTTGAGTTTGGTTATTTTATTAATTGCCTCCTTCAGCATTGTTTGCATTTCACACATACCTTACAATGAAGATTTTCCAAAATATTCATTAATTGTAATAAACATTTGGTTTAATGAGAAGTCATCTCTCACTCCCCATTCCAGATTCCAGACCAGGAGACTTCATTATTAGATCCAGAATGGCTAACAACGACCCAAACAGTACGATGAGCAGTAGCTTTCCTACCTTCAGGTAAGGATCATCTGGCAGTAAACAGGGTTGTGGAGTTCATGAAACAAATTTCCAAATTTGATTCCATAAATTTTGCAAGTCCTGACTCTAACTCCAACTTATTATGTACTAACCAGCCAGCAGAGTAATTTAGTGTCATTATATATAGATGTTATTCACATCTTCATTATCATCACAGTTCAGTTCTTCTATAGGCCTTTATTTCTGATTAAGCTCTCTTGTCTAGTGCTGTCCACTGAAGTTCTGTCCACGTCTTCTTAACTCTTTTTAAGTCTCCCTATGATTCTCATCTCCTTGAATGTATTTGTGTTTTTTGTTTTGTTTTTTTCTGTGGCCTTCTATTTCTTTTACTGTGGTGATTCCAGAACAAAGACTGCCTTATATTGCTATGCTATCAGCTAGCTTTCTAAATGTTTTACCTGTTCATTGCCAGTGCCGTATCCTGACTCTTGTTCCACTGGTATTTTTCTGGTTCGTTCCATCAGTCCCACATTGATGATCTTGTCTTAGAATTTGAATTCTTATATTCTGCTCAGTCACCGATTTGTGAGAGCTTGTAACTTCTTGAATGTTGCTTTTGTTCTTCTCCTTGTTTCAAGCCATAAAATGAGACTGTCTAGATATTTTAGTAAAAAAAATTCTTATTACATTGTGTTTTGATTTCCAAAATTTCCCAGTGCAGTGATAGACCCTCTAGCCTTCTGTATTCTCTTATTAATATCATTGCCAATTCCACCAATATTTAAGGAGTATATAGGGCCGAAACACTTGTCGGACGGGGGGACTTCTTCTGATGATCAGATTGCTTCCTGTTGTATCGCTCTGTAAAGAGTTTCCTATCATCATATGTTGTTGCCTGGATATTTGTGCAAGTCCAACTCTTGTATAGGTGTTTCTCCAAGTGGAACCTGGCTATCATTTGCCAAATTTGTTCTCATAATCTTTTATTTTCTCAATAATTTTGTACCCAATTCTGTTGCCCCTCTCAGTGTTCTCATTTTACATTCACAAACTTCGTGCTAACTCTGTTAATGCTGTAACTTTGTATAAGATTGGGTGGATAGCTGAAGGGTAATGAATCAATTGTAGGGTGCAATTGTCCTGTTGTTTGATTCCCAGATTCCAGACATAGGATCCACTTGGCCATTTTTTTTATTATTGCTAGTGAGGAATTGTTTGAGGGTGCACTAACGTAGTTAACTTAGTTACTTTATCCTGATTGCTGTCACTGTAGCATATGTCCTTCACTGCGTTCTTCACTGAGCTTGGTTCTCAGCCAGTTTTGATTTCCACTATTCATTCCAGTGGATCTGTATCCAGTATCCAGAATTTTCTGCTGTGTTTTGGGTGTTCTTTCTTTTCAAATTTTGCCTTAGTGAGTTTCCATCTACCTCCAATTTTCAGCTTCATTATAAGCAGTCTTTACAGTAATGTTTGAACACTGGTTTTATGTGAGGCTTGTTTTCATGTTTTATTTTGTTAACTTTATTGAGGGTTGGAAAAGCATGCTTGCCTTGGCAATTGTAGCCATATTTTTCTTCGCTGCTCATTTTGTTTTGCTTACATAGCTTTCTTATATATAAATTTGCTAGTGTTCTCTATTTTCTTGCCTTCAGGAATGTAGAATTTCTTCATTGGTGCTGATGAGGAATTGTTTTATGAATATAAAGTTTAGTTATTAGTGTTGGGGAACATTTGTTTAGTGAAAATAGAGTTTTTCAAACTAGCGTTACCAAAGAAATATTTCAGGGGTGTGAAGTTTATGTATTAGTTCTGGTTAGGAATTTCATGGATGTAGAGTTTAGGTACACACCTAAAGAATTTATGCTTGTAAAAAATTACTTCACAAATGTAGAGTTTAATCAATGGTGTCTGTCATTAAGAATATTTCATTGTATGATTAGTGAGTATAGTTATGTAATTCTGAGATTTGGTGACAATTTGTATAGGTAATAGGAGTTTATCAGTTAGTATCGCTTGTATCACTTCACATGTGCAGTGTGAACGATCAGTTTTCCTCTGTTACCACATTAATTAATATAACTTCTAGTCTTTTTTTTTTTTTGAAATCAACAATTTTCTTATAACGATTACTGTTAATTACTATTTTTCTCAATTAGAGAAATCAAAAATCTTTTTACTTCAGAATTAGCAAGAACGTGATAACTGAAACAGAATTGTTGTGCTACTTTTTTTTGGTAGTGAACACCTAAGCCCACTATCCCAGTCAGCAGACCACAGCTCCTCAAGCCTTGCCTCTCCATGTAATGTGTTTGTCAGACACGGTTACCCAGACAAGAGTTATGATTGGTTCTTTAAGCAGTTTGAGAGAGCTTTCAGCGAACTTCATGGCCTTAAGCAGCAGAATGCAGAAATGATAGATATGAGATACAGATATGATCAGGTGAGTAAAAATCCTCAGCTTCAGATTCATTTTATTATTTACACCATCATATTTCTCAGTTCAGTCCCCCCTGTCCCTCCCCTGTACAACCATTTGTGCATTGGGCAGTATCACCAGTGAACCATTTGTTCTAACTCTCTATTAGTGCATTGTACGAGGGGCGTTCAGAAAGTAATGCACCACATCATTTTTCTCAGGAGCTGTTTATCCAAAAAGCATGAAATTTATACACAATATACATGGATATGTCATGTAAACATCGGTATTATTCAACATAATCCCCATCAACTTGTACAGCTTTATGCCAGCGCGAAACAAGAGCATGTATTCCTAGCCCGTACCAGATTTTTTGTCTTGATCATGTAGCCATTTCTTCGCTGCATGAATCACTCCTTCATCATCTTCAAACCTTGTAACATGGAGTGCATCTTTAAGTGGACCAAATAGGTGAAAATCAGAGGGTGCCAAATCGGGACTATAGGGTGGATGGGGTAGTACAGTCCAACCCAATTTGGTGATTGCTTCCCATGTTGCCAGACTTGTGTGAGGTCGCGCATTGTCGTGAAGGAGAAGCAGGTCTGCTGGATTCTTGTGCGGCCGAACTCTGTGAAAAAGTTCATTGAGTTTTTTCAATGTCTTAATGAAAGCTTGCGAATTGATTGTCTCTCCTCTTGGCATAACGTCCTCAAGAATCACACCTTCCATGTCCCAAAAGACAGTGATCATGACCTTTCCAGCTGAAGGAATTGTCTTGAATTTCTTTCTTCATGGTGATTGCGGATGATGCCACTCCATTGACTGTCTTTTTGTCTCATGTTCAAAATGATGTGCCCAGGTTTCGTCACCTGTAACGATCTTAGCCAAAAAGTTCTCTCCATCAGCATTGAAACGCTCCAACAATTCAGAAAAAATTGCTTTCCTTTACAATCGGTGGTCATTTGTGAGACTTCAGGGAACCCATTTTGCGCAAACCTTAGAAAATCCAAGAGTTTTTATAACTGCATTTGCACTACCAATGCTGACTGACAGCTGTAAGGCCAATTGTTGAGTAGTGATTAGCCTATCAGTAAGAATAATGCCCTCAGCGCATTTCAACATTTCTGCGTTGGTGGCTGTGGCAGGACGTCTACAGCGCGGCCGATCAAGCAGCTCCGTATCTCCACTTCCTGATTCTTTGATTCTCTGAACCCAGCGACTGACTGTACTCCTGTCGACTGCAAAACTTCCATACACATCACATAGACGCTTGTGAATGTTCACAACAGTTTCCTTCTCTGCAACGAGAAATTCTATCACAATTCGCTGCTTATAACGCAAGTTGCTAACACGCTCCATTTCATCGGTTTAGGGCAGCCGTATAATTTGGCCGGTTGGGGTGCAATTTGGTGCACACAATTGGCACATGCCATATTTGAAGTTTGCAAAATGTCATGCTTCTATCTTCATTATTAGCTGAGAAAAACGATGTGGTGCATTACTTTCTGAACGCCCCTCGTACATTCAGCAGTTCTATCATAGTGTCGTACTGTGTATACTTTGACCTCCCTTGCTTTTTCTTGCCTGTAGGTTCTACTGTCATTGCTTGGTTAGATCACATTATTCACGATGGATCCCTTATGTTGACTGTCATACACATTTATCAAAAAAGATTGTGAATTAATTTTTATAAAAGTCATGTAAACTTCAGTGAATTAAATACACTTTAACAGCTTGGACTATTTTATTGCACCATTTAAAATATAAAACAACACATATGGGTACACTGATGGTAGTTTGCATATGTATATCAAGAATTATTGCCAGCTGTAAAGTGAACATGCTAATGTTACCCAGACAGATGGTTTTACTTACGTACAACATGTTAAATCATCAGGTGTTTTGAATAGTCTGCTGAAATAGGTAATATTTACTCGTACAAGAAGGATTTTTCAAACTTTTGTTAGAATGAAATTTTAAAATCAAAATTTGTGTTTATCTAGTACAGTAGGTTCCCAGTACAATAGATTCTCTAAGTATAAAGAGAAATAGCCTTATTTTCTGGATCATAAGAAACAGTTGCATCAAATTCTGCTGGCTGATTTTATGCGCTTCCTTAAGAGGGTATACTTGGGGTTTATGACTCGTCTTAAGGGGAAAAGAAATGAAACGTTTCATTTTGTACTAGTTGTTCAGTAGCAGGCATTTCTACGTAGAGTGCAGATATTTTATTGACAATAAATTCAGTCCAGCACAGTGTGTAAGTTTCAGGTTGAATGTCATAAAGTACCCTAAAAGGAGCATGGTGGCAGATCAGCTGGGAGAAATTGTGATCTGTCTCCAGTATGAAACAAAAAAATATAATGAATCGAGAAATTATGGTTCTTGAACTTTAAATATGAGGGCTTAGTTTTCCCTAATTTTTGCTTTATAAATTCTACTTGCTACGGTGTGTATGTATGTAAGGCTTTAGGTGTTTGGTTTATTTTAGGAAACTGTGAGATTGACTCGCCGTGAGAGGAAATATAGTAGTTGTTACTGATTTAGCATTCTGGCACTGTGCCATTTGTAAAGTCATTGTCGCTGTGTTTATTGCGCACACAGTAATATCAAGCTGCGTGTGGACATTTAGTATGTCAGGAATATAGCTTTCCTCTCATGGCTTGGCTTAGCAAAGAGTTACATGGTAGTATGGCTTGTATAAGGCAGTAGAGTGTGTAGTTTAGTTTCTCTTGTGTGTAGATGAAGTAACCCCCCCCCCCCCCCCCCCCCCCCCAAAAAAAAATCAATTTCTGGTAGCTTTGTCATATTCGATGCAGTCATCTTTGTTTTTAAACTTCAGTGTGTTACATTTCCTTGACTCAGCACAAGGGAGCGGGAATTTTTATTGTAATTGTTATTAGATTATTTCCAGGCTGTATCGAAAGATATAGCAGAATAAATCATGTTGTTTTAACAATCCGTTGAAGGAAAGTTTGGTGGCTACTTTTTGGGGACAGATTCTCTAACAATTTACAGATTGTATTAGTTCTTTGTTGGTGTTCTCAGATCTGTTACATCTGTTTTTTATACAATTCTTTTAGCAATACTTCTTGTTGTGTTATTTCATTTTCTCCTTTTCATTTTCGTTGATTGTTGAATTTTTTGTATTGATAATTCTTTTTTTCTAGTTTTGTATTTTCTTCATTTATTATTTTTCTATTTCCGCACATCACCTGTGTTGTTTATATTTTCATCTGATAGTATTGCCCTTCTTATCTGTATTTCTCATCCTGATACATGTTTGCTGTATCTTTAGTATTTTTCTTTGACCTGTCTATATTTCTTGTCCTTGTAGCCTGTTTGTAACTATGGCTGAAGAAGGTTGAACCCCAAAATGTCTGGTGTTTCCTGTGTACCATTAATTTGTAAAACTGATTCCGTACCATTTTATTTCTTCATTAATTTATTAATTAACAGTTAATGGTGTTTTCCAAATGTTTCTGTTTAATTTTCATACATTTTTCTGTCTTTCAAACTCTTGCAATTTTTCTGCTGATAGATCAGAAATGACAAAGAATAGAGAATCAGATATTAAAAATGAATTTATGGATCAAAGAATAATGCCCTAAAAAAACTATCAGTTAAGTGATAGGAAACTCTTTACAGAGTGATACAACAGGAAGCAATCTGATCATCAGAAGAAGTCCCCCCGTCCGACAAGTGTTTCGGCCCTATATACTCCTTTTGAATAAGTGTTAAGTATTTAGCAACATATTTTGAATTAAATTGTGCAGCAGTCTGTCAACTGTTCACTTTTTTCTGTCATTACTGTAACATATTAGACCTCATATTCAGTATTATTTTTGTCAATATTTCTTCCTCATGTTTACTTACATTATTATTAATGTACACAATTTTACTGAACGTGACCAAGAATTGCATAAATGAACTACTGGAACAAGGAAACAACAGAAGTCATGAAAAAAGAGTAGACATAGTATTCAGAAAACAAAAACTATTGTAATTAGCAAAGCAAACAAGAGGGCAGTTATAAAAGTAAGAGTAAATGGAGAAATATAAAAACAAGTAAGGAGTTTCATACAAATTGGATACCAATATTAGAGAATAGCAGGTGTGGAACAGAAGTTGAGAAGAGAATAGGAATGGCCAAAGATAACAGTTTTTTTGCCCATGTGTTTTGGGGCCTGAAAGGAGTTCAATTAATAGCAACACTGTGCCCTATGTTACATGTTTTTGGCCACTAAGGAGGATTGGACATTTGCCCAGCTTCCTCATTCTGTAGGGACTTATAAGACATTAAGGCATAAAAAAATCACTTCGGAAAACAATGTGAACTAGTCATCCAAAGTAGGTAATTCAAATAATTCAGCTGGCCCAACCAAGACAGATGAAAGTACCCTGTTAAGGTGCAAGTGAGAGAAGCCAAAGTGAGTCTGGGTTGCTGAAACACCTTTTTTTTTCTTCTTCTAGGAAAATCACCAAAATCTGGAATGTTCAAACTCTAAATAAACGAACAAGGGAAAACTGCATAGATGGAGCAGAAATGTGAAATTAAAATTGAAATTCTCAGACTGCAAAATGGGTGCATAATAGCCTTATATTTGACAGTGCAGGCAACATTCAGAAGCATAGAGAGAACTTGAATGAGATGCTAACTGAACACCTGATGAATGAAAAAGTGATTCAGCTGGATGACAAGAGCCGGATAAAGGAAACAATAAGAAAGCGAGAGCAAGAAGGAAAAAAAAATGGACATGAAGATTTCAAGAGGATGTTTGACTGTCAAGAGGAACTTTTCAAAATGATCTGTCATCATTATCACAAGAGGATTGAAAATTAAACAGTTGCCTCACGACTCCTGGAGCCATAGAGATTCCTGTATGAGAGAGAAAGAATGGATGCAAGACAGTCTACAGTTTATGATCTCTTCATAGCAGACAGCTAAGTTAGGTTTTTTTGTAAAGGCATGTATCACCTTCATATTTTCGTGTGAATTTGTTTTCAGTGCACTTTAGATTACAAATTCGGCTTATGAAATAGTGTGAATGGTCTATTTTTTTCTTTTCGCATCTGAATTTTTACATTCCTTACAGATTTTCAGGAATGAATTAGGTTTGAAATCTTGGATATATTAAAAAAGTAAATTATGTATTAATTTTGGAAAAAAGTCTCAAAGAAGGTTAAAAAAGATTATGAGCACAGTGTGTCATGTCTGCCTTAAAACAGACAGACAGATCACACAAACAAACTGAAGACAATGAGAAAAACAGCATTTTTTATGAGATTTCATGGAGCCAGTTAGAGGATAATTGATAGCATTTTAATGTTTCTATTTTGTCATAGACCCTAAAATAACTGACAGACCTTGCATTTAAATTGAATGAGTCTACCTTGCCAAAACATAGTATTCATATAAGTTGTCAGCAAGGTATTTAGATGTAGAAAAAAAGCAAGATGTAGAAAAAAGCACACAAAAAACATAGGGGCAATCTTATATGAAAGGAGATGTTAAAACCGTGTGCAGTATATGTACACAAGCCATGACATTTTCATTCAGACTGCAGTCTGCATAAACTCTTAAGTGTGAGGTTAGATCCTTTGGTCAGAGGAAACTATTTAGGCTGGTCAGAGGAACCTAGTAATAATCTTTGTTTGAGGCATTCATAAACAATATTTTGGAAGTCTCAGCTAGATAGTAATGTAAAACACATATTAATTTTGAAATAGGTCTCTAAGGAGGTGAAACACTTGCGAGCACTGTACCAGAAAGGGTCTCAATGCCTGCAGCAGGCAACTGCAGAGATACACACACTTAAGGCACAGCAAGCAGAGTTGCTTGCTGAGAAGAAACAGTTGTTGGATGAGATTGCCTGTCTGCAGAAGCTCAGGTCAGAGGACAAGCAGGAATTGGCGGAAATGAGGCACCAGCAGAGAAAGGTGAGAATGAGAAAAGTGTCACTCTGGAGAAAACAGAAAGCTCATTAAAGATTTTTATTTTTTGAAAATTTGTAACACCCAGGATTTGTTCAGCCTGAGTTTTTTTTATAATTTTTATGAAATTATTCCTTAAACCAGGTAAGTGGACTAATTTCTCAGGTTTACTCTGACCAGTTGATTGGGTTAATCTCAAGGTTTTCTCTGACATAGTAGTTGAACTGATTTCAAATCTCAAGGGTTTTTTGTGTGTGTGGCTTTCTATTTGAATTCAGTCACTTACTCATACCATTTGTTCTCTGTTTAAAAAAAAAAGGCAACCATTTAATGAGGGGCATCATTATAAAACAGGGCACACAGTATAGAAGGAATGAGCAGATTGTTTCAGAACAAGCTATTGGAGATGATTTGGTTTAACAGTTTCAAATTATTGAACAACATACTGGGACAGATAAAGACATCTGCCTGTAGTCTAGTTAACCTAGTGTTATAAACTGTGAGTATGTATAATTATTATTATTTTTTTTTTTTTTTTTTTTGCTTTAGCCAAAATAAAACATTCCTTGTCTAGGGAAAATTTCAGAGTAGACTATGAGGTCATTATCAACCACATAATGAAAAACCTGCTTTTTTTGCAATATATGTAGTGAGAACTATTGTCTTAGATAAGATAAAACACAGTGGAACTCTAAACAGGATAGAAAAAATAACATTTTTGTGGGGTTAGCCAGTCTAACCATACAAAAACTTTGTGAAGTCACATCTGCAAACTTTACATTAAGGAAACCCATAGTGTTCATAATGTTTGCTGGAGCGTCTGATTGGCTGATAGGTTAGAGCGCTGGCCTCTCGTGGCACAGGTACCGGGTTTAAAATATGGTGGAGTCAAACTCTAATCAATCCAGCTGTAAATAGGTGCCTGGCTCTGCTCTTGAGTTAGGGAAGGCTAAAGCACCAAGGAAGAGAATTTGTCACCCCATCTCTCGAAGCTGGACCTAGTATACTAAAATCTGTAATGCCGTGCAGCGGTATCTCCTGTGGGACTGCCTTATTTTTACTTAATTCATCTAGAAGTCAGAATTTGTCTTCTGTACATTAACTGTTTGATTCCTGAATTATTCACACTATTCTGGGATTTTTTCTCGAGAATTTTGAGCTGCGAAGTATATCATTTGTTAGTGTAAAGTTTTAATAATGATTTCAATGTACAGGCACATATGATATATTTCGAAATGAAGAGAAATGAATCATTGTTTGCAAGGTTTTTGTTATTATTTTCTCAAGGGCAGTTATTATACATAAACATATTTTACATGTGATTTGAGATATGCCAAAAAGTTACCAGTATAATATGAACTTAAACATATGTTACTTGTGATTTGAGAGATGCCAAAAAATTAACAGTATAATATGAATATAAACATATGTTACATGTGATTTGAGAGATGCCAAAAAGTTAACCGTATAATATGAACATAAACATATGATTTGAGAGATGCCAAAAAGTTAACAGTATAATCTGAACATAAACATATGTTACTAGTGATTTGAGAGATGCCAAGAAATTAACAGTATAATATGAACTTAAACATAATTTTATGTTTCATGTGATTAGTGAGAGATGCCAAAAAGTTAACAGTATAATATGAACTTACCAAGCTCAAGTTAAATGTTTAATAGTATCTCTAGCTTCATCTTCCATCTGTGACCAGACATCAGGTGTTTCTGTAGGTCTGGTTCTGTTGCCTTTTGGTGGGCCATGCTGAGACAGTGCCCACTAATCAGCTAAATATGTTGTGTCAGATATTACTGCATCACTTCAATCATTTGGTGAACTATAAGTATCGAACAAAACTTTGTCACTGTCAGAGATGGTGGAAATTAACCTTGATGCAGTTGATGCATTAATCTGTCTTGAAGTCCTAAAATTTGTTATAAATATGTGACGGTAGCGCAGTGGTTAGTGCACTGGCTTGCTTGCTCGGTGGTCCATCGTTTGATCCCCAGTTGAGGTGGGATATTTTGGACCGCAAACGGCTCCAGGGTCGACCCAGCCTCATGAATTGGGTACCAGAGCAACTCTGGGAAGGTTAAGGGCAGCTGGCATGATGCTGACCACATCACCTGTAGTGTACCATGGTCAAGAAAATATGGGCCTAACACCATATTCCCAATATGTCTCAATTGGCATGTAACGGGATCCTTTTTTTTTTAATCATATTTCTGTATATACAAACAGGGTTGATTCATCATTGAAGTATGATAATAACAGTAAAATATATGCATATAACACTTAATTACACTTAGAATGATTTAGACATTAACAGATGTCACTTTACAGTTTGAAAACATTGATTTGATTAGACAGTAGAATTCCTAGGTTTATTATAGTCAGACCAAAAGGAATGCCATCCGGATTTTAACTGGCCAGATTTTTTTTTTTTTTTCTATAACCAGCGGCACTCGAGCTTTCCAGCTCTTTCGGCCCAATGACATGTCATTGCGAGGCTGGGGGGTCAGTGGACTTTCCTTCCAACCCGGTCAGGAGCTTCGCTCCTTCCCATCCACACGGGATTTATGTGCAGGAGCCGTTCAGGTTATTCAGTCAAATTTCCGGCCGTAAACATTTCTTCAAACGCCGACGGCCGGGTTTGAACCATGAACACCTGGTCGCCAGTACAACATCGTAGCCATTACACCAGCGCGGCTCCCAACTGGCCAGATTAAGACTCAGTTTTGTTCAGGAGTCAAGAATACTTCAGCTGAATATCACAGTGCCATGGGACCCATTTCAAGCACATTTTTTTTATCTCTTCATTATTTGCCAACAAATAACATCATCATTTCTCTTCACTTCTGTATTATTCTTTCTGGAATCTCTAAAGTGAGCTCTACCACTATGTTATACTTACTTACTTACTTAGTCGTTCCCCTTCTACCGTGAGGTGTAGAGGTCCACTATGTTATTCTTAGTTTAATTATCTTCACTTTCTTGTGTAATTAAATTATTGTCATTCTTTATCCTCCTTAACTTCTGTTCCCTGTAGATGAGTATCTCTTATCCCCTTGTCTTATTATGATGTATGTCTTAATATGGTGTTTAATGGATTTCCTTTCTCCTTAAACGGTCATTATTATTCAAGGTTTTCTTTTTATCCGTGTTTAAAGTCCTAGATATTCTGAGTATTTACTTTATGACCACTGTTTAATAACTACTAAAACTCTTCCAGATTATCCCATTAATTGCACCAGGTTAAAGTGGTGTAGAAACCACCACTGCTAGAGCACATGACGTAGATCTTCTGCTTGGGGGTTCTGCAGTGGTGAACCTATTCTTCATAAAGAGAGGAAAAAAAGAAAGGATGGAAGATGGACTTGGACCATTCTGCAGTTTCTTGAATTACTGTTTTTTTTCTTCAGTATTGGATAAAAATGCTGATTTTTACTAAAATTGTATCATTAACCAAAGAGAATATGTGTGACCATGCAGCATATACTAGATTTAAAAGAATAATTTTCTTGGCTAATCAAAATTAGCAATCAGGAATATTTTTTTTATGTGGGACATGGTATACTTTCTCTAATTACAGTAATAACGGGCAAGATTTTATCATCATCTCAGGCATTTTATTAATCTGCTTTGAAATATGAAAATATAAAATCAACTGTGAATGATAAAAGCAGTTGTTTGTTGAAGACCTATGCTCCTTTGGGAGTGGAGGGTTATGAATGAATGAATAAATATCTGTTTTCTAATATGTTGAAACAGTTAAGTAACAAGATAATTGAATTGACCTGTGTTATCCTATTTAATATCTGCAGACTGCTGGTGAGACTACCTCAAATGATGGTTTAGGAGAGATGTATGCAGCTGTGCTAGACAAATATGAAAACATATGTAAAGACTATGATTTACTCCGAGAAAAGTACCCTGAACTGATGGCTGCACATAATTCTGCACTAGCAAAACTGAATGATGTCTCAGAGGAAAATGCAAAACTGAGATCCCAGCTTGATGAGATGAGGGCCAAGAATGAGTCTCTCTCGCAGGAGAGGAATGGTTTGAAGCAGCAGTGTACAAATGCCATTAGAGAGTGGAATCAGGTAAAAGTGACAATTATTTCTGTATTTATCACCTCTAATATGTGGTGTTTTAGATACCGTCACTGTAGAGGAATGATTGGCAACAAGTTTAGTGTTGTGATAGTGTCAACCCAGGTTCAGTTGCTTGTGAAGGTGTAACGCTTTGTGTACCAACCCTGTTGTGCTCATTTAAGTTTCATTAAAGCTGATGATAGTGACATGTCTTTTCTCTTGTAATAGCTGGTCTTGTTGCATTAATTTTATTGCTTGTCTGGCTAATGTTACTGCTACGTAATACTCTGATGAATAGACAAACTACGATGACTGCAAAGACTGGGTAACTCATGGATGACAATCAATTCCTTTATTGCTGTCAAAATAACATATTTACATCTGGCAGTCCCCGTGCCGGGTTAAAAAGATGATAAGGATACACATGACTTCTACGCTGGTACGTTCATACAGTACACAATTTCACTTGGTCATGAAGCTAGTTGGTAAATGTTTGACTACTTCTTCTATTATTCTAAGATAGTTGACGACTGGTTTCACTATATATTTATCTGGCTTGGAAGTAATAGCTGGATCATTACCAGTGCTGTAACCTTTTTCCCTTAACCACTAGATATGTTCTGCCTTATTTCTACACTTGTGTCCGAAACTGGACTGCTGTTGCAAAACACGAGTTTCTCGACTATCGTCACTTTTGTTAACTATCAAGGTTTACATACCAATTGTTCTTGGATGAACTGTTGGAACGACATAACTGGGCACAGCTCGACATCGACACTCTTTTCATCATGAATAGATCTAATCTCGTCTTTTCTGCAAACTGCAGTGGTACAACAAATGGATGGGTTTGAAAAAAAATCGAAAAAAGATGAACCGTCTTACGAGGACAAAAGACAAAGAAAGTAGTCTATGTTATGGCCACAAGGCCTTCGTCAGGAAAAGAAAGAAAGTGAAGGCTAGATAGGAGACATAAAAACTTAAAGAAATATAAAAATAAAACCTAGGTACTTCCCTGAAGGCGAAGCATGGCTGAAAAGGAAGTCACTTCTGTTTCAGCCATGCTTCGCCTTCAGGGAAGTACCTAGGTTTTATTTTTATATTTCTTTAAGTTCTTATGTCTCCTATCTAGCCTTCACTTTCTTTCTTTTCCTGATGAAGGCCTTGTGGCCGTAACGTAGACTACTTTCTTTGTCTTTTGTCCTCGTAAGACGAATCACCTTTTTTCGATTTTTTTTCAAACCCATCCATTGTACTCCACGTCTTACCGCAGTTCCCCTCAACTTCTACAACAAATGGCAATTGCACCCGAGCTGTCACTACTTTATATCATACTGATGGCCGCTTCAGTTGGTCCATGCTAACTTTATTCCAGCAGAGTACCCGAGCAAAGAGCAAAAGGGCAAAGGGAGCCTTCCCGACTGCCTACAGGTTTTTATACAACCTATGACGCGTGACCAAGTCCCCCTATTCACTAATTACCACCTCGTTATTCTAATCACAGTTATCCCCTTTCCTGTCACAGACATCATCATACCATTCAGTATTATGCCTAACAATGCTTAAGGGAGGGACAAAAACTCTCTAGTTAAACTTCTTCTGAACCTACCAATATTTAGTTTTTTCATTACAGTTGTAGCATTTTACACAGGGGTTATATTCTGAAGACAATACATAAATGCCTTAAATTTCACATACATTGTGTTTACTGATAAATGTCTGCCTTGTTAAATGTATGACCATGGTAGAGAACATGCTACTAAGTGAAATATGCCTATTTTTTAAATTCATGAAAAAGAGAATGATGGAAGAGTAAAGAATTCTAACAAAGAATGTAGGATCAAGATGAACTTGCCATGTTAGCTTTTGTTGGAGTCCTCAGTGCCAGGCTGAAGGACAAGGTAGTTGTTGTCGCTATGGTCTTGTTTTTGTAGCACGTGAGAGACCCTTAGGTTGTCTGTCATTAAGTCCAAGATGGTTAGTTAGATTAGATGCATTTTCTTCTGTTAACACCTGGGAAAAAGTCAGCTTGCATTTAGGAGTAATGTACAAAAAGTGTGTAAATGTAAACACACAAATAGCATCCTGCCGACCATGAACACCATATGCAATACAAACAATGAGATACACATGAGAGTTTAAGACAAGCATTCAGTCAACCAGTGTAGGAGCAAAAAATATTAATACTGTAATCAGCAATGTGTGGCCTCAAGAAGCAGCTAAGGAGGGTTTTGTTGATGACCGTTCTCTTCTGTCCCTTAACCAGATGTAAGACAAAATGAAAATACAGCAAGTGGGTTTGAAAATACACAGGGAAAAGGCAAAGATAATGACAAGAAATGATAACAGGACTGCACTTGAAGAAACAGCCCTACAACTTGTGTAATCATACATATGTTGGCAGTAATTGAGACTGGAATAGGGCTGGCAGGACAGACAGTGATATCAGAATAAGGCAACAAAAGGCAGGAAGAGCTTTCATTGCATGGGAAATTTATAGACATGATAAATCAAGTGAAACATAAGAATCACAATCTACAGCTCAAATATCAAGTCAGTCCTGTTGATAACTCTGAAACATCTTGTTCTTCTTTGATCCTTAGCCGCTGACCGTCAAAGCAGTCAGTGCCCATCACGCCTGGTGGCGTCTTGTAGGGCAACAACAAATTGATTCCACTTTGCTCGGTCGGTGGCCATCCTTCATACAGTGACCCATCTGTGATTCATTCTTTGCATCTCAGCCTCCACAGTCCTTTGCCAAGTTGTGTTTGGTCGGCCTCTCTTTCGTTTTCCTTCAGGGGTCCATAGCATAGCTGTTCTTGTGTCTGAAACATGGGGAACAATAAAAACAACAACGAAGAAGTTACAGACTTTCATAAATAGGTGCTTGCATAAAAGAGCAGGATTGAAATGGTATGACAATGTCACCAACTTCATAAGACAAACCTGTTGATAGCATTACTAGGCAGTCCTTGCTTTGGAATTCTCAGGGTAAGACAGACAGATGTAAACTGAAAAAAAGAAAAACACATGGGGAAGTGAACTGGAAACAGACTTTAAAGGGATGACAGAAATATGAAAAGACCTTGAAATGATGTGAAAGGAAGACTTGGCATGTGTTTGTTGTAGGCCTGTGCTTCTTATGGAGCTGAAGGGTAAGGAAATGAATGAAATCAGAAAATTTTCACTGCTACTGCACAAGATGTGTATAAAGTTTGAACAAGTGCTCAGAACTCATTCAGACAGCCGAGCAGAGACTTTAACCGTAAGTTCAAGGTGTAAACAAGGATATAATTATTGCAAAAAATTCTGCTTTGGAAACGTGTACACTTTCTCTCATTCTAGGGTAACCAGGTTTGTGGCAAGGCTGTTAATGTATTTATAAATTGCACTTTTACTCCGCAGACACTGATCAAACACAGCCAAGTGAAGGACCAGCTGGCTATGGTTATCAGACAGAGGGATGATTTCTGCAAGGATTTCAATCAGACTTTTGCCAAGCATGCAGAATTGAAGAAAAACTATGAGACCTTGAGAGCAGAGAAAGATGCAGCGGTTAAGGAATATGCACTTGTGATGTCAGAAAGGGATACAGTTCACAAAGTAAGTCAGCTTTCCAAATTTCCTGAATATTTCGTCTGTCATATTATTTCGTCTGGATTTTTTTTTCAGCATCGTGGTCTTTGCTATAGCACGTTTCACTAGCTTTGCCCTCAAACAAATGTAATTATCTGATTAACCGTCCAACGTATTAATGCCATTTTTTGCATACGATGTTATATTGGGTTAGACCCAACAAATATATACTTTATATCTGTGCGTCTTGTCTAGTTCCCATAAACGGATGAAATCCTTTGATCTTTGTCGGCATACTAATTATTGTGTATTGAGAAAAGAAATTTTACCACTTCATGCACAGATTCTGTGAATTGATTAGGCATAGGCGTGTCTACTATTACAATAATGTGGCCATCACGTTTGCATATGAATACCTGTTGAAGATGATTTCTTAAATGATCTGCATGCGAGATACTCGTGACATTGTTTGTCATTGACATTTAATGCGCTACCAAACTGGACCTTCCTTGATCTAATTATTTCAATGGGTATCACCTCTTTTTGCGGTTCATAAATATCATAATGGAACGTTGCTCCTCTAATGTGCTTGTAAATAACGGTAAGGTCATCTTTAAAGAAATTAAACTTCATCCGAATCATAATCAGATGTCTCTGAGAAATTGATAATCAATCTCGGCTGAATGAAGGACAAACCATTATTCTTCCAATATTCCTCTTCCTCTTGTAACACATGGCTCTCACATTTCTTCCAATAATCCCTGGCTATATTGGAGATGGCGGCTTTTATAAGTATTTCAACATCTTTTAATTTGAACGTTCTATTTTCTGTTGCTACCTGTTCCTTAATTTTAGCCCATACTAATTCTATTGGGTTTAAGTGAGAATGGTAAGGAGGCAATCTTAAACATCTGTGACTATGTTCATGGATTCCCTTGTCTATGTGAAATATCTTTGTACGCTGTGTCTTTTTTTACAATTCCAAGTAATTCAGGCTTCAGGGACATTTCGTTGAATGGAATGTTGTTTATGGTCAGCCAAATCGTTATTACATCTCTAGTACTTGATGAATTAGGAACTTTATCTTCTGGTGCCACAACGTTGTGATATGAAGCATTGTCCATTATCAAACACGACGGTCTATCCAAGGAAGGAAGTACATGATTCACAATCCAATCTTGAAATATCTTGCCATTCATCTCTGTATGGTAATCCCTAATAACTGTGGATTTTGAAACAAATATGAGTTCAGTATTATTTAGAAGCCCATGATGGCTGCTTCCTGGATGTGCAATTATTAGGCGCTGTCCTTTGCTGCTTGGTTCTAGTCTCTTAGTTGTCCCATCAGATGATTGCCATTCTCGTTCATTACTGTGGTGAGAATTGATCCAAGTTTCATCTAAATACACAAAATCATAACAATCTCTTCTCATTTCTCTGATCTCGCGTAAATATTTGCTTCTCATTGCAACTATATGAGGCTTCTCACAAATAAGGTTTCTACCACCAACATATTTTCTAAAAGTGAATCCCAAACTCCTAATAGTCCTCCATAGCGTAGATTTGGAAATATCAATGTCATTATTCTTTCTTAACCAAATTTTCAATTTCCTTAAAGTCACTGCCTCATTATTGTGAAATATATTGCAAATTTCTCTCCGGATCAATTCTCTGTCAAAATATCCACCACTCTTGGCCTAATTTTCGTGTGTAAAACACTAGAATTAGAAATTTTAGATGTCGCTATCCAGCGGTGCAATGATCGTTTGATTATCCCCAAGGCATGAATAGTCCTCTTTTGTGGGTTTGAAATAGAATGATATAGTTTTCCACGAGTAGCTTCATTGCAGAAATACTTAAAAATCCTATTTGTGATTAGCTGTAATGTCATAAAATGTACTCGCAGACTCAGTTCCTAGTTAACCACACAATACTTTTTGTAGACACGCCACTGATTGACAATGTGTGAGTAGCACCGGATATAAACTATTTTGTGTTCAAGAAGTGCGATTTCACGCAATTTCACTCAAAAATCATGCCAATTGCTTGATAAACCAAAAATGTGCAAATGAGGTCATATAATTTACTGTAGACATTTCAATATGTGTGCGTGTGATGTGTGTTGGCAAGTAGGATTTTATATTATATCGCAAAGAAACGAAAATTGAAACCAATGGCCGCATTTTAATGAAAAATTTAATTCATAGGGTCTATACCATTTCAAATTCACACACAAAATTTCACTTATATGCGTTATATATTCGCTGAGATATAGCATTTTGAAGTTGGGCAAAGCTAGTGAAACGTGCTATAGTTAATGGTTTTGTTGTGAAAAATGTAGTACTCTATTTTATTCAGTAACATGTTTACTTTAAATTCACATGGAGGTATAATCTAACAGGTAAATTATTATTTCATATGTTGTGAATGTTTTCTTGGCAGAACTTCATGGTTTGGCTTAATGTATTTTTATACTGATGTGTTCATATGCCTCTCTTGTAGTTATTTTTGTGAATTAACAAGTAATCTCACTGAATGAACAATCATAATATCCAAAATTGTTCTTCATTTCACAGTTTCAGTTAAGCAATCTTTTTTGAGTTTCTTAGTCACCGTGTACCCAGTACAGCCCAGCAAGTTCTAAGTACACAGTGGATGAAAAGGAGTTTGTATGTGGCTTTAGAGACTTGCTGCTTGAGTATGTTTGTATGTTTAAATGAGACTACAAGTACTTTTCTTCTTTCTTTTTTCACTGTTTATGGTACATGGAGCACACACTACAGCTTGCCGGAAGCCTGGCATTAAACCATTCATGTGCTCTTTCATGGTGCTTGCTGTCGCAACTTGTTTTTTTACACGATGAGGTTGCCAGCCTAAAATTCAACCTCATATTAACCACCTCTTATGACATATCTGAGCAAGCAGTGGTTCTTTTCTTTCTAGGTCTCCTCAGATACTCCAGGGAACTATATAGGACAACAAGAACTGTTGTATAGACCAGCGGTTCTCAAATTGTGGTCTGCAGACCCCTGGGGTCCCAGAGTCTGCAAGGTCAAAACTATCCCAACTAACATAATTAAGGATGTATGTTACGTCGGTCGGTCTCACTCAAAATAGTAACTCGCGCCAGAAAAAAAAATGCGCACCGCATGGTGTGCAACTTGCGCGGCGTGGGTGTTTTTATTATTTTTTTTATTTTCACGAAATTAGTAGCGCTCGATAAAGACAAAGTGCTGAAAAATTGGTGTGCATGAGCCCTCACCCGATATACAAATCATGAAAACTTGAAAGTTTTTGTTAAAACCACTTATTATCAGGGAACACTCTTTGAAAACAATCCACGCACTTTCACACGAAATGTTGTCATCAAAGAACTTTTAAATTGAATCTAAAATAACATAATTCTTGCCGTGTGTACATTGGTCACCGCTGAGGAATGCAGCCGTGTTGAAAAATTGTATTGTTTCCATTATATATACTCTCCCGAAAATAGTTACAATCGACAAAGAAAAGCGTCCAAATGACGGTGTTCATGAACAGTTTGATTACACTGTATAATGGAAAGAAACCAAAAACACTCTAAGAATGTACTTCTATCTGCTCATCCGGGAACGGAAACAGCACATTATAATTAAAAACCCGTCAAGTTTGACGGGTTATTGCTAGTTTTCTTAATAATCTAAAACGTTATTTTCCTTTTTCTTTCTCATTCTCTCACAGTATAACCCACATGAACAAAAGCTGCTAGGAGTCCTCAATAATTTGTAAGAGTGTAAAGGGGTCCTGAGACCAAAAAGTTTGAGAAACGCTGGTTTAGATTATATAGGTAGTACCCTGAAGATAACTAAGTGGTAAGTGGAAGATGGAAATGCTGTGGTCTGTATAAATGAGAGGATATTTTTTTTCCTCTAGAAATACTTTTCTTAGGAATGATTCAAACACTCTCTTGATGTAATGATCAGTTTCAACTGGGAATGAGGCACATTTGAAAGAAAAAATATGAGCAAGCAAGATAAAAAAAAAAGAAAATCTGTAAAAGAATGCCAGTAAAATCTATTATACAGAAACATTTGCTGAGTGGTGCAGTAGTTAGCACGCTTGTTTCTTGAGACAAAGGAGACAATGCATACCTGAATGTGCTTGTGAGTTAGGCAAGGCAAAGGCAACAAGAAAGGGAACTAGCCATCCCACCTCATAAATCTGAGACCAGTATAGGGGAAATCTCTAACACTTTACTCCCTTTTGACAGCATCTGCTGTGGCATTACCTTTACCTTTATTAGCTAGTTAGTGAGCACACCGTTTATTCCTATGGCAGATGGATGGTGTTAATATACTGTGCAGACAATCATTAATTTAAACTGGCTGTGCTGTTGGTAATAAGAATTAATGTTATTGATTTTTCATGTGCTATACTGTTACATAGCTCATACTGTGAATCATGAACTTGTTACACCAAAATGACCTTTGAATACAGGCAGGGTTGTGCAGTATGATTGTGATAGATCAGGAGAAATATTTTGTACATGGCCTCCACGCTGCGTAAAAAAGGAGTCTCATTTAAGATTTGTGATCTTTTAAATGATGTTGCATTGTTTGGAGAGGTGAGTTACAGGTTGAATCAGAAATGTCAAATATCTGGGCAATTTACTGTTGCTTCATTTGACTGTGACACTCCATTAAGATATGGTTACCATTTCTTAATTTTAGGTCTGGTTAGCTTTTCATCCAAGAATGTATCTCATAATGGAGCCACATGAAGCCATATTTTGCTGTGCAAACACAACTTTTCTTTTGTCTATTTTGATACAAGATATGGGCTAACAAGTTATGAAAGCAGGAGTACAGAAATATTGGTGGTTATTCTAATTATAGGAAAAGGTGCATTCCACAGTACAAATTTTAAGAATAAATAAGTGCAGGAAAGCTTTGTGCTATCGATCTTCCTTCTTTATAGCCCAGCCCATTTCTGGATGACTGTCAGATTCAGAGATGAGTTCATATTGCATTGTTTTTTTGTCTTTTTTTTTTTAAGTAAGAATTAATGTGATCGATTTTACTAGCATATGTTTATAGACATTATTTATGCAGGTTGTGTATTGCTGCTGTTAGATTTAGAATAAGCACAATGGGCTAATCACTTGTTTGTCAAACACTTTGATTGCATGTTTTAACCGTGAGCCTTGTGCTCTTTGGGTCACCTCTGCACTCTGTTTTTGGGGTAGAAGAGGTTCCGATTAAGAAAGAAGAAAGAAAGATTTAGAATAATAATGCAAAACATACACACATCAGCTAAAGCTGGTTGAATCATATTTAAGTACAGCTGAAGTGTATGTGAACTGCTTATGTTTGTGCCATGCACTTTCAAAACATCACAGCTGTACCAGCACATAGTAAGTATTTGCTGCAAGTGATAGAGCTCAGAGGATGAAATATTTTGCTAGTCTGGCTGGCTGTGCAGTCTGTGGTATAAAAAGTGCTGTAGAACAAACTGTAAAATGGTCATATGTCAGCATTGTTTGTCAGTCATGTAAGTGCTTTTTTTCTTATTATTTGCTGCAGGAAATAGAGCAGCTTCAGGATAAACTAGGTTGTGTGAGCAAACGCTTTGAGGTGTTGTCTAGTGAGAAGAAGGAACTGGAAGCAGAGCTTGAGGCCCTGAGACGAGACATGGCCAGTGTGCTGTCAGAGAGAGACAAGTATCGGAGAGAGAGGAATGATATAAGCGGAATCAATCACGTAAGTGTATATCATATCCTTACACTCTCACATTCATTTTTTTTTTTTTTTAATTGACTTACTCCTAGGAGGACTTGGCATGTGTTTTGTTGAAGGCCTGTGCTCATTGGGGAGCTAAACAGTATTGATTGATTGAATTGACTTAGTTCATTAAAAAGGTGAAATAATACCTTAGACATTGTTTTAATCAGGTTTTCATATACAGGCAAGGGAGCCGCGCTAGCGTAGTGGTTACAACACCGCTCTGGCGACCGGGTGATACAGGATCAAACCCGGGCGACGGCATTTGAGGATTTTTCGTCGACCGGGATTTGGACTGGATTAACTCGAGACCTGGCGAGAACATTTGAAGGAGTGTCGTCGACCAGGGACTGGCGGCTCCTGAGCCGACCCAGCTGCAATGGGTACCTCCGAAATCGGCGAGTATTTGCCTGAATGGCGAGGGACACCTGTCTCTGTACAAGAAATAAAGGGATACTCACGTAAAATCAATGTCAGGTTAGACATAAAATAATAACCTGAGATTTCGCCTCGAGTATTAGCGGGCGAACGAAAAAAAAAAAAAAAAAAAAATATACAGGCATACCTCGCTTTATTGCGCTTCGCAGATATTGCGCTTTTTTTCAAATTATTCATGTTTATTTATTAGAACGTGCCTTCTTCTTCTGATAGATTTTGGCTCTCGACCAGCAAAAAGATTACGATTCGCTGAAGGCTCAGATGATGAAGATTAGCATTTGTTGTTTAGCAATAAAGTATTAAATTTTACAGTACATTGCTCTTTTTAGACCTAACGCTATTGTGCACTTAACTCTTTGACTCTAGACCAACGCTCTGAGCGTTGCAAAATTCAACGCACCGTGCCAGAGCAACGCTCAGAGCGCGGTTTTTAGTTTATCACGAATAAACCCTAAAAATCGTCCATTTAATGCAGTTCATATTTTAAAACTCGTAGAATGACTTCCGCTACTATTTAAACAACTAATTTGACTGTAGTTAAGCAGCACATGTGCATCTTTTGATGTTATTATCACAGTTTTTGTGACGATTCGCGTGTTTGCGTTTTTCATTGTTATTGCTAGAGAAATATGTCACGCTTTATATTTACATTTTCTAAGTCTCCTAAGCAAATAATTGTGTCAAACTACTTTGAAACATTGCTGACATTGATGATGATTGTTTGGTAGTCACAGTTTGTTGTCAAAATAGGGAATCTGTGCAGAAAAGCTAGACACACTAGATTTAGTTGATGAGTGGGCGTAGTCATATTCTGGCCGATCAAAAAAGCAACAAAACTAGACCTACCGTAACATCTAATCACTAGTTCTTGGTAGAAGATGAAGCTAGGGATACTATTAAAACATTAAACAAGAGTAAAAAAGTTTTTATATGACGTTATTCTTCTTTATTTGTTTGAAAATTACGTAATACACGATTGCATAATTTATTTTTTTCTTACAAGGGACCACAGAAAAACTGGTGTGAATACCACTAAATGTACTAATTGTGGCCATAAGCATGTTTTTTTTTTACTTTGTATATGGATTAACTTGACGTTTGAAGACTGAAAAGAAAGTTTTATTGTCTACAACAGTAATTTGTCTTTGGTAAAATCGTATTCTACAGTTAACTTTTTAGTGTTTTTAAATTTTACATGCAAAATGTTTTAAGTATAACGAACACACTTGTGTTAATACTACCAAAGACGTTATATATTACAATTCTCTATCCATTTCCCTACAGTTTGGTATATAATAAGAACATATTCACAGAAAAAGATTAACATAAAATTTACACTAAAAGTCAGTACACTTCACCGCTTAGAATTCTTCAAAAAATAATTATGGCACAGGTTGAAAAATAATTGTGGAGTCAAAGAGCTAATAGACATAGTGCAAACATGATTTTAGGCTTTTATATGCACTGGGAAGCCAAAAAAATGGGTGTGACCCACTTTATTGCAATATTGCTTTATTGCGGTGGTCTGGAACCGAACACGCAATATCTCCGAGGTATGCCTGTACTTAAGAAATATTTGAGCAAATGCATGTACATTTCTGTAACAGTTATGAACATCTCTCATTATATTTATTTGAACAACATTTTTTTAGTTTCTATTGTTTGTTAAACATAGGATATTATAGTGGGCTTAGGCAGTTTCGTCCATGTGTTTTCTTAGTGGAGGAGGGAAAGGGAATTTCAGAGGAGCCCACTGGTCTTCCCTGCGTATCTAAGAGGCGACTAGTCTGGTTGTGCATAAGGTTGAAAAACTCATGTGAAACAAATGACTACAGAAACCACTACTGCAGAAGCACATGAAGTGCTTTAGTGCAGGATTTCTGTGATAGGGTGAATGACAGTGGTGTCCTAGTACTCCTGAAGAAGTGTTTTAGTTGGGCCACGTAGTGGTCTCAGCATAATTCTAGAGGAAGGTTGAGTGTTGGTGGTTCAGTCATTTGACATGATTAAAGGTCTTTGAAGAGTTATGAAAGCAATTAAATTATGAAGTCAGAGGGCATATAATGATTATTTTCACTGAATCACTTGAGTCTAATGCTTTGCTATGTCTATGTGTACTTGACATTGATTGAATACTAGTTATACTGAAAGTACGAAAGTTATAGACAGACACTGGTAGCAGTAATAAGTTATTGAAGTTTAACAAGCTGTTGTTTGTAAATTAATGAATTTACCAACTGTTTTCTGTTTACACAACAGGGTCTGAAGCATGAGTTTCAGCTGCGCATGGAACAGCAGCGAGATATAGCTTGGAAAGAGAGAAATGAGGCTTATGAACAGATGGAGCAGATCATAAAAGATACATATGAGAAAACTCAGAAGGAAAAGGCTGAGGAGATTGATAATGTCACCAAGGAAACTGAAAACTTGAAGAAGCATCTTGAAAAGTTGAAGCTTGATTTTGAAAGTAAGTTTTTTGTTTGTGTGTGTGTGTGTGTGTGTGGTAGTTGTTCCATATTTGTACCTTACAGTCAGGTAGTGATACCTGTGTCTTTCAGCTCAACCCAGCACAACTGATTTCAGCAAGCATTTTATTTGGGATTGTATTCCTTAGCCCTTGTACAGGTGGTTTGAAATCAGTTTTCCTTGCAATGACAAAAAATAACTTCTTCAAAAAGTGATATAGAGAACACCCAGAGTTGTATTGGAGAAACATACTTCTCACCAAGAAGAGCCTGAGAACCAGCCACGATAGACTCAACTACCATCTATTCTTCTTCTTCTTCTTCCTCGTTCGTCCTGAAAAGGACGTTGGTTGCGTTGTGTCTGTTTACACTGGAGCTGTGATATCTGCGCCTTTCGGCCGACAAATCCGACTTCAGCACAGCATTTTTTGGGACCGAGTTTGCCTTCCCTCTTCGATCCCTACTCTCTTAGCCAGACTGCAGTGATGCAGTCTGTTTCCAGGACCACCACGTGGAGGTGGAGTAGGGTCTTGGTCAGCTCCAGTTCGCTGACCCTGATGCAAGCAGTCAAGCTATGGGTCGCTGACTGCATTCTCTATTGCTGCATTTTTGGGTCCCCCATCTATTCAATAAAATATAAATCATCAGGTAAAAATGACCTTTTAAGGAAGCCAGCAAACAGTTGGACGTGTGCTCCAAAATTGTCGGGTCTATGAGAGAAGCAGATCGATAAAGAGGACATACACCCTCAAAGGGAAAACTGTATTATGATGAGAGAAACCTGAAAAAAAAAAATCCATTATACAGCAAATAAATATGAAAGCAAATAAAGAAGATAGTTACGTTAATTGTGCTACATTGTGTGTTCACCATTATGTGGACATTGATTAGAAACTGCTCTTTTGGCATATTTATTTTATGATAAATTCGCTTACTAAGGGGCTACGTGTGGTCCGTTCTTTTATATGGATGCGAATGTTGGACAATGAGTAACTAAATGGTGAAAAAACTGGAGGTAGCGGAAATGTGGTTTTTGAGAAGGATACTGAGAATATCGTGGACAGAGAAGAAAACAAATGCCGAGGTATTGACAGCTGCGGATGTTTCAGTGATCTGGCTCAGGCCCTACGAGATTCAGACGAGTTTAAGAGGCAGAAGAATGAGGCTGTGAAAGAGTTGAAGGAAATCAAGTTAGTAGCAGTAAATCTCTTAGAGAAGTTTCAGAAATGGTTACACTACCTTACTTCTGTCTTGCATCACTTCCCTTTTTTTCTGTTTCACACCTTATGGAGCATGCCAACTTTACAGCTTTCCTCCTTATAGAGTGCCTGCATCAAAGTGCCCAAGCTCTAGTAACATTGGTTTCTATAGTAATTTATTTGATGAGATGAGGCTGCCAGCCATATTGTATAAGCTTTTATTAGTTAACTCTTATGACATGTCTGATCAAGCAGTAGTGCTGTTCTTCTTAGTCTCCTCAGAGACCACCCCTCGTTACCCCCAGAACTACAAGGGGCTATGTGTAGCTTTCCCTTTTGCTCCCTTACATCTTTATATATTTGTGTAAATATCTTGTGTTTGTATCTTGTACTATTTAATGACAGATATGATAGGAAACTCTATACAGAGCGATACAACAGGAGACAATCTGATCATCAGAAGGTGTCCCCCTGCCGATTAAGTGTTTCGGCCCCTTAAACTCCTTTACACTCTCGGGGGGGGGGGGGGGGGGGGGCGGGGGGGGGGGGGGGGGGGGGTGGGGGGCCTACTTAGGTCATGACTCCCAAGTGTCAGCCTCCTGTTGTCTAGTGCAAAGAATTGAACCCACTCCACCTTGGTTGCAGCTTTCAAATTCATTCCTATTTCCTGCCAGCTGGAGGCAATTATGAAAGTAACCCCTATGTTGAGAACAAATTACTGTCTCAAGTTCCATAGCCCGTTGCGGCTGTTCCACAGCCAGCACGATGCCTTTTTCCGCAGTTACGCTGACCCTCTTAAGTGCTCTAGTTCTTGACTGTCCCCTCAATCCCAACAGTTTCAGTAGATCATACACTGAGGCATCCACGAGACCTCTTGCACCTACCTCAGCAGCCATGACACAGTGAACCCATCGTGTCTCAAGTCCGCGACCAAATCATTATACTTGGCTACTTTGAACGAGTGTTGCTCGTCCAATCTGGATTCAAATGGCACGGTCAGCTCAATCACTATAATCTGGTGCGATGATGAGAAATGCAGCACTATATCTGGCTGGCTTCAAGATCTTCTGATACTCTCTGGATATGCCCCTAGCCCAGGTAGGTCTACTGCCATCTCCCAGTCATTTGCACAGTCAAGAAGAGATGGTAAACTGCTACTTGGTTTGGGATGTGCTGACTTTCCTGCTCTCAGAAAGTATGTATTGTCAGTGCTCGGTCTGACTTTGCTGTTCGCCCTCACTCTTGCCAGGTCTACTGTAGCAGCCAGCTCATTTAGTACTTTGTTGTGTCGCCATGTGTATCATGTCATTTTACATTTGCACACTCATTTATCTTTCGTGTATTTTACATTGCCTGTGTTTTTTTTTGTTTTTTTTAAATATCTTTTACATTTGCACCCTTGTCTTGAAAAGTTTTCACATCTGCACGCTCGTTGTCTGCTTACTCTATACTAAGTTCAAGAGCATGAGTGTGAGGTGAGAAATTATCACACCAGCACATACGTAAAAGGAAGAGAGAAAGATTAAAGAAAGATATATATATATACGAGGTGTGTTCAAATGAAACCCATCCCAGTGGCTTTATAATAAATATATGTAAGGTACATCAGCAGGAGTATTAGAATTAAATACAGCAATTGTTATGAAGCAAGTACTCACTGGGGTTCTTTAGAAATAGCCACCATAGGCATTCAGACATGCATCCCACTGCTTGGGTAGACGGCGGATGCCGTCCGAGAAAAATGACTTTGGTCGCTTATTGAACCATTTGGTCACTGAGGCCCTGACGTCTGCATCGGAGTCGAATCGTTGTCCCTTTAGAGATTTTTTTAAGGGTCCGAACAAATGAAAGTTACATGGAGACAGATCGGGGCTGTAGGCTGGGTGTGGCAGAACTTCCCACATTTTCCTTGCTAACGCTTCCAGCACAATGTTCGCAACATGTGCATGAGCATTGTCGTGCAACAGAATCACACCACGCGAAAGCATGCCGGGTCGTTTATTCTTGATGGCTGTATGCAGGTTGTCTAGTGTGTCTTTGTAGCGGATGGCATTGATGTTCACGCCAGACTCTTTAAAGTCTACCAATAGAAGCCCTTCATGGTCAAAAAATGCTGTCAGAAAAACCTTACCGGTGGAAATCTGTGACTTGAATTTTTTGGGATTTGGTGATCCGGGAAGTTTCCATTGCATGCTCGCTGATTTGCTGCACGGCTCAAAGTAGTGGCACCACGACTCATCGCCTGCCACTATGCGCATCATAAATGCATCACCCTCCTCTTCGTAACGTAGCAGGCGGTTCAAACTCCACCCCATGCGTTCTTCCTTATGGTGAACGACCTTGGACGGATTCCTTATCACTCCGGCCATTATTTTAACGGTCTGCAGCACAACCAATGAATACAAGGAGAATGAACACTTACACGCTTGTACATTCGTATGTGCTTATTACGTCAGATGTGATGTCATCATGCTCCTCCTACGAATGTCCACTTGGCACAGCACGGTCGGGTTTCATTTGAACACGCCTCGTATATATATTTCACATTTGATTCGAACAAGTGAGTTTCTTTGTGAGGCACATACATGGGGTACTGAGAATTCAGTTTGGTCATTTTGTATTTTAGTATTTTATTGAATGAAGCAGTGCCTTTTATAAAAATTATGTTTTCTCCTAGGAACCGCTATGAGGCCATGGTTGAGAAAGATTCAAGACGTCAGCAGTTTCATAATGTAGGACACAATCACAGTCGGGACTCGGCCATTGATGCAGATCTACAGGATCTGGGAACTGAAACAGTGGAGATCTCTGTGGAACTGGCATGTTTTAATTTGATCTAATTTCTACATGTAGACAATAGACTTTAGTAGCACTTCTGATTTAAAACATGCATATTTTTTTAGGGACTAGCTGGTTTTTGAACATTTCATTTTGTTTTCTCTGTTCAACTTGTGCCTCATGGGGGAGAAGCAGCTAGTGTTCCTAAACAGGTTTTGTAGCTTTGGCCAATGTCTTACAGTGTTTCCTCACAATTGTTTACATTGTCTGTCCACATTCCTCTTCTGAGGTTTTAATGGTAACTGATTGGACTGCCCTGTTGCCTGTATCATTTTTCTGCCTATGTAGCTGATGCATGGTGACAATCTCACTAACTTTCCTATCTTTTTTTTTCATTGTCTTTTAGGTTAACATGTGTAGCATTTCTTAGACATCTTATCTTGCGTGTTGTGGTCTTCCTGCTCTTTGCTGTGCATAGAAACCATGTTTGACACTAGGGAAACAGGCTGGCATCTGATAGATTCAAAGAAGATTTGATGGACATTTCTCACAGGACTAATTATGAACCAGTTGCTGTACACTTTAATGGTCCTGATAATTCTGGTACTTGTAACATTCAGTTCCCTACTAACTGCTCTTGTAACCCGATTATAGCTCTCTTTTCTTTGGAGAATTGACTGATTGTTGAAATGGGTTGCCTTTCTCCTCATGGATTGAATGTTCAGCATCATTTCATTTAGTTTCTGCCATCAGGTGGTTGCTTTTTTTTTTTTTTTTTTTTTTTTTTTTATCATTAGTTTTTCTTCCTCAGTTCTTTCCATTTTTTTTTTTTCCTCTTTTCTGATTTCTTTTTTTCATTCTCTGGTATTCCATTTTTTTAAAAAACATTGACTTTCATCACCTGTAGTTTCACAATCTGTCTTCTGAGCAGCCAATGTTGGTGATATTGTTCACTGCTTGGTTATAGTTTTTTTGTTGGGCCATTTTGTTTCTTTTTTGCATTTCATTTTATTTTTCTTTGCTTTTATTTTATTTGTGTTGGGCTTTTTTTTCCTTGTTCAGTATTTTTATTTGTTTATTCATTGTTATTTTTTGCTTTGTTCTTTGTCATTATCATTTTCTAAGTACTTTTATCTAGTTATTAATTATTATTTATTCCTTGTGTTTGTTGTGTCCTTTGTCATTTGCTCATGGACTGTCTATATTTCTTATTTTTTTGTTCTGTGGGTGATGAAGGGTAACCCCCCAAATTGGCCTGTACTTCTAGTGTATTGTTTATTTGGAAAACTGGCTGGAATACTATTTTCTCATTATTTTTTGTTTCCCACTCATAGCAAAGAGTTTGTATAAATTTGCAATTCATCAGCTATTGCTAAGTCTCTTTAGAGATGTCTAGGTGCTTGAGCAGTGGAGTCTGTTGGTAAAGCCACTGCATTAGCATTTGAAGATCTTATTTATTTCTACACCTGTGTGTTTTCTACCATCCTGTGTGAACAGGCTTCCTGTATACTTGAACTCTTTGACATTGGTCAAAGTATTTGTTGTGTTATTGAAGTCTACTAACACCTGTATAATACGCTGTTCATCTGGAAACATTACTTTATTTGTGGCAAACAGTACTTCATTTGTGGTTTCTATATATTCTAGCTTTGCTTCTGATGTTATCCTATCTTGATGTTACGTCCATTTTCGCACAACCATTCATGATGCGAGACTTAACAGATTACCAGATGCCAAAATCTAACTTTGTTAGATGTACTTAGGTACGCATCTATGTATGTGATAATAACTTAAATTTATTATGCACAAATTCGGTGCGAGATATTCGTTGGTTGCCTAAGAGCGCTGATGACATCAGAGACACATCAGAGAGAAAAGAGACAAGATGCCGGTTTTACAAGACAGACGTTGTTCTGGTCTTTGAGTCCCATATTGCGGGGATAGTTGATTGTGATTATATATCTTAGCTACCTTCCAAGGCAAAGCGTTAGCCACAGCCAAGTTTGATTCATACTCTTCAGTATCTCCATGTGATATTTGAAGTAAGTACTTTACAAGATTTTGACAGGGCTTCAGTAAGGCATCATGACCTACTGCTAGTGAGATCAGAATCCCTTTTGCGAAGTAATAGTCAAGTCGATAATTTTATGAAGTCTCAAGATAAGATGTCCGGCCAGAAAATAATACATAAGTATCTTTGATAAAAGATTGGATATGGAAAAGAAGTGAATAATCTTCACCTCAATACTTTGCCGTTTGCGGGTTGTCCAACGGTCATTGAGGTCAGTCAAGTTTGACATTGAAAACATTGTCTACATGCAGAATTTGTATTACAATGCCTGATGTTCTTGTATGTCTTCATGATGATGTCGTCTATGTATCGTCTAATAAAATCGTTATATAAACTGTCAGTCAAGCCCTGAATTCAGCGTCCATCAATTACACCATATTAGTCGGCCACCTGTAAGCCCGACCAAACTGACAGCATTTCTAGTCAGTAGCCTGATGAACTATTAGTAATAGACATAACCAATATTCACAAGAAATAAGTGTCGTAATTACTAAATCTAAAAGTGAACCACTACATCTTGTGGTCATGAACAAACGATACTACATCTGGTGTGCCAGTTTCAAGGGAAGCAGCTTCAAGAACTCATGCAACAATTCAAGTGTTCTTACCAGGGCAAATCTTCGCAAATCATCAAGATCAAGGACACTGTTTGCTCTTTGAGAGATCTACCTAACGGTTTTCAAGACTGACCTTCAAGCGATCCTGATCCAAGTTTGACGGTTTTCAAGACTGACCTTCAAGCGATCCTGATCCAAGTTTGGTTGTTATCTATCAACTGTGGATTTTTTTCTGGATAAGGCTCTTATGCAACACCCGAGATCCAAAATTGCTAGCTCTGCAAGGACTGGGAAATTTTTTCTTTGAAAAAGATAAGTGAACTCTTGTTCTGTTCACCGTTGCATGTTTTAGTTGAGCCTATTTTTAATATGTCCATAGTCATGTTACATGTTCAGTGTTTAACGTGGGCTGATTGGGTTGGCGACTCACATAGGATATATCCCGAAGTTAACTTCTGGGCCTTCATGAGTGTTCCTTAAGTACATTTTTACAGACCTCCCTTAGTGGATGTTCCCAACACATAGTTGCTGGAGGATTATTTTAGTCCACTGCGCTGGTTCTCTGTGAACTATATTCGTTGAGTTTTTATTGTTGTTATCGTTATATTTCTTCTATCCGTACCTTGGTTTTATAATTGACTTTGTTCGTGATTGTTTTTCTCAATCTTGCTATCGTTAATTTCTATACAAACTTTATGTTTATACCTTGTATCGTCACTTGTCTTGTTTTTATTCACAGCTGTCATTGCAAGTTTTGCAATATTATCTTTTAGTTCTGCTTTATTATTTCGTTGATTCCAGCGAATGTTTTCATCTGTTCCTTAGTATATTGTAGGTGTCACTATTGTTCTCATGGTCTATTTCTTACGGTATCTATTTGCATGTCTTATTACATGGTTTTAATGCATAAATAACGAATGGTTAGATAATAATATAATATTAGCTTTCCTCACATTATTGATAATTAGGAATTAATTGTTGTACAAGTTCTCTGGACAGGAACCTGTTACACAGTAGTTAGAGGATAATTCTAATTTCTTTAAGAAATATTTAATTTTATTGAGATAGAATCTCATATAGAATTAGACAACATGTCTACATTGGACATAATGTCCGCATTGGAGGATCTTCTTCAGGAAGGTAGGGAAGATGGATTACAAGGCCCAGCACTTGAGCAATATGTGATGGACCATTTCTTATGTCATGTGGCATCAGACCTGATGGATTTTGCTGATTTTCATTTTTCTTCGGTTCCTTATATTGTGATGGCTAATGATCTGGCAGATTTACTGCGTGGGAAACTTCGTATCTTTCTTGAACGACACATCCATGTGAAACATGATTATGTATTGAAAAATATACTTCATGCTATACTCGACAACGATGTTCATGACAAACAAATAAAAAACAGTGTCGTCAGGAAAAGGTACAGTTTTTGGAGGATATTGTTGAGGAGGGTGAATTATATGTGATACAGTCTGTCAGAATAGGTTATATGTATCTAATGGTACACGGCACACACACACACAGCACACTGGGCTACTTGTGCTGTGTGAACAAACCCCTCTACTGGTACTATGGATTTAAGGCACACTCACACTATACACTTCGCTCGCTGTCTCAAAGGTATGACCACAGTACACAGTAGCTGACATGAATAATCCAATAACACTAAATCAGGTAATAACCCTTTAATAAGTACGGTGCACACATATGAGCCACACACGGCTAACAATACACATGAAATGCAATACACAATGTAATGAAAATGCCAAACTACTTGCCAAAATCACCAGCTCAACATAATAGCAAAACAGTCACCGACATAATCCAACCAGCGACTACAGAATGACTATCGCTCACAGGCGACGTCCAATACTGAAACAAGGCAATACATAATTGCAAGATTCTACCATAAATAATATCCAGGAAAGAACCACAAGAAATCACATCACCCTTCTAGTAATCTAACAATAATCCTGAACACCTGAAACAATCGGCAAGCAATGAACAAGAATGGCATTCATGTAATCCCAGCAAAACCGCTGACAAAGGGAACAAGCGTCCGTACAGGACCGCTGACATCTCCTAGACTGAATCGCGCCAAAAAATCTACATCCTCTTCCGTTCTGGCCCGACTCGCCAAACGGGTTTTCTATTCTACGCTGTTGCCATTCTACAGCGTAACCAACTAAATATATTTCGGCGAATATCTCTACTGTGACACAGTCCAATCTTGAAAGTGATCTACGCAAATTGGACTTGGAGCTTACTGGTTCACGGGCTGCTTTAGATTCTGCTTTATATAATATTAAAATTTTGGAAGCTAAGATGGAGGACAAACATGTCGAAGTGGAAAATCTCACGCAAGAAGTCCAAAAATGGAAGGAGATGTGTGAGAAATTAAAAGTCTTGGCCCAGAAACATGAGAAGTCATATACAGAAACGCCTGTTGATCTATTGAATGATAATGCAGATCTCTATCGCCAACTTAACGAGAAGCAAACAGTTACGGAAAAGATTGATGATCTTTTGAATAGCCGTCATAGTGCTATTGAGGCACTCCAACTGGAACTGGCACAAGAAAAGGCCAGGAATATGGAATGTATACAACCACATGTGTTGATAGCACATAAGAAGAAATTCATGAAAATAGCACGACAATTAAGAACTAAGCGAGAAAAAGAAATAGAACAGAGAGTACATAGAGAGACTCAATCTCAATTGGTTCAGCTTCAAGAATTAAAATTAGAGGTGACTCGTTTGAGATTAATTTCTCAGGACAAGGAAATAGTAACGCCTGACAATGAACATTCATATGTTCACCTCGAAAATAAGTATGAGGGCAAATTGGCTAAATTAGATTTATTACTACAGAGTGAAGTAAGTAAAACTATTGAATTGAAAAAAGGAAATATCAAGCACGGTGAAGAAATCTCACGGCTACAGGGTGAAATTGCTAATTTAGGAAACAGAGTTGATGGTCTATTGGATATTGTCTTAAACAACAAGGTGTTATCTGCTGTCAAGGTTGACAAAGTTAGATGTAAAGTTGATGATCAACACCTTACCAAAACAAAGAGTCAGCACCAAGCACTCCATGTTGATATTCAGAAGGATGTTAAGAAATCTTTTCGGGGCAATTATAATTTCCCTCTACCTGTTTCTTATACAGGATTTTCCTCACGTAATAGATCTGACTGTGATGAGGGTGGATCATGGCGTAAGGCCAATGATAGCAATATCTCCAGGGCAAAATACCCACCACATGACAACAATGGTCAGATGGGTAATTTTAATGGCCACTGTAGTCTAAATAGGTTTCAAGATAAGAGACACACTCATAACAATCATGGTCAATTCGACAGGAATAGTAAACATGGTTGTGAGATTTCAATTGCAGCTAGTAAGGATAATACATACCATGTTAACAGTCATCAGGCTGTGCCTGAGAAGAATGTATTACAGCATGCGCAATCTGCCAACTTGACAGTTGATAATAATACTGCTCGGAATAGGAGAATAGGGATAAACTGAATTGTGCTACTATTGCACCATTCATGACAAAACCACATGTACGTAGTAATTGTTCGCCGCGCTTAGCACGCGCGACTAATAATGATAATGTCATTGATACTCGGGCTCAGTTGCGATCTGGCCGAGATCAGATGTCACTGAATCGCACTGTTCTGGTGCGCAACATTCCGTCGCATACAACTTGGTATGCACTTCGAAATTTTTTTTCGTAAAGTTGGTAATGTTAAATTTGTTCGCATGTTCGAACTATATAATTCTTATAACCAGCTGGCTTTCATTCGCTTTGCTGACAATTGTGACGCTCACAGAGCTGTCAAATTCATTCATGGTGTGCTACTTTTGCGCACCATCAATTAGACGTGCAACTTGTACAAAACTCTGCACCACGCACTTTATAGTTGCGTTTGCTGGTGCGTTCTTTTTCATTCCTTTCCGGATGTTTTGTACTTGTCTTTTCTACTATTGCAGATACTTCTCGGTTCTTTATATCATTTATGTCTTGCATATTTGCATTTCTTTCTTTTCAAATATCCTGTCTGTTTCAACTTTCTTCACTTGTGATCTCTATCTTTATTTTTTTTATTATTGGGCCGGTTAGCTCAGCATTTTCTTGGTCATATTCTTTTTTGTCACATTCCATACTCTACTTTTAAATTATGATGCACATCTACATTCACACATGTCTGGTTTTGTATCTTTATTGTATTTCTAATGTTTTGTTCGTCATTACCCAGTACACAGGTTATGACATTAGTTCATCCTGTTCAATCCATACTTTTAACGGCTGAGTATTCTTCTTCTCACAATCTGATGGCTAATCCATCCTAAGAATATATTGGTTTCCATGAAATATCTTTTTTAGGTCATCGTGTTGGACATGGTTTCCTATACATTGAATATCATAATATTTCAAAAATATTAAATATCACCATTCCAAAAAAAAACTAATACACAAGTTGGAAGTCTTTTGGGTTTAATTCAATTTTATGGAAGATTCATTCCCCATTTATCCACCATCACTGCGCCTTTCTCTAGTTTATTAAAGAAAGGCTCAGCTAACATGATTCGGTGGTCAAAAGAACATCAAATCACGTTGGACCATATTAAGTCACTGTTTTCATCTGCACCTGTGTTATATTTATCAAACGCAGATATACTTTTTATGTTCTTCGCAGTGACGCTTCTAATTTTGGAATCGGGGCCGTACTGCTACAGTCTTATGCAGGCACCTTACATCCAGTGATGTTCTTGTCCAGGAAGCTTACACCTGCTGAACGTAATTACTCAGTTCTGGATAGAGAACTCTTGGCGTTGGTTTGGTCCATAACCAAGCTACAAAGGTTTCTGTTGGGCGCACACTTCGTTGTGGAGACGGACCAGCGTGCACTTACAGCACTCCAAACCAAGGATTTAAGGTCTTCGAAGTCTACACGTTATGCCATGGCATTACAGCCATATAATTTCTCAATTTGAGCGATTCCTGGTTCTGAAAATGTGTTGGCAGACGTTCTTTCACGTTGTGCTCAGGATTCTACAGAGCCACTACACTTTACCGATAGTTAAGCCTCTACACCAAATCAATTCTAGGTTACCACTTGTGACACATGACTTTATCATCGTTGTATGATATTATTACGTTTCATAATACACCATATCGATGATTAAATTGACTATGCATCGTTGCTTCAACATTAACATGTCAAGGATTTTATACATATAACATTCCGTTCATACAGTGTGACATGGTGAAATTAAGAAAAATGCTAGAATTGGAATTTAACTTTTCCGACATAATAACATCTACACTGCAACTTCATATTAATGCTACGTGTTGTTGACAATCTTGCCATATAACATTATGACTTAGTAACATTGTTGGTTACTTCATTTATAATGCCGTGAATAGTTCAGGAACTTTTATAACAATGACATAACTTAATTAGGTTTAGTATTTATTATATATATATGTTATAAATCAATTTGATAATTAGATATCACGATTTCATAGCGCTGTTAATTTTCACATGACATATCTTAGTTAGCAATTTCATCATTCATGCTTCATTGGCGTCGCTAAGTAATCTTACGCCTTACTAGGAGTATTGTTTGATTCGACTATTTTCTTTCATCATTCTTACATTTATACTTTTACATGCATACTTTAGTTTCCATTTTTATTTTTTTATTCATTTAGAATTTTTTCGCTAGCATTTTGTTTGATTACTATCTCCATTCATCACCTATTTTCACTAGTGCTATAACATGTTCCAATTTTAATTGATAGTTATTGTACTATTTCGTACATTCCATCTCATTTCGTTATGTTGAATTTAGTATCACATCTCTTTCACCACTATTCTTCGTTTCATACTCATATTTTAATAATATTTATTGATTGATGTACCAGATAATTTGATTGACCTCGTCGCGATAATTTGAAAAAAAAAAAAATAATATAATTATTTTTTTTAAATCCGTGGTCGAGGTATACTGTTACGCCCATTTTCGCACAACAATTTATGATGCGAGACTTAACAGATTACCAGATGCCAAAATCTAATTTTGTTAGACGTACTTAGGTACGCATCTATGTATGTGATAATAACTTAAATTTATTATGCACCAAAGTGCACAAATTCGGTGCAAGATATTCGTTGGTTGCCTAAGAGCGCTGATGACGTCAGAGACACGTCAGAGAGAAAAGAGACAAGATGCCGGTTTTACAAGACAGACGTTGTTCTGGTCTTTGAGTCCCATATTGCGGGGATAGTTGATTGTGATTATATATCTTAGCTACCTTCCAAGGCGAAGCGTTAGCCACAGCCAAGTTTGATTCATACTCTTCAGTATCTCCATGTGATATTTGAAGTAAGTACTTCAGTAAGGCATCATGACCTACTGCTAGTGAGTTCAGAATCCTTTTTGCGAAGTAATAGTCAAGTCGATAATTTTATGAAGTCTCAAGATAAGATGTCCGGCCAGAAAATAATACATAAGTATCTTTGATAAAAGATTGGATATGGAAAAGAAGTGAATAATCTTCACCTCAATACTTTGCCGTTTGCGGGTTGTCCAACGGTCATTGAGGTCAGTCAAGTTTGACATTGAAAACATTGTCTACATGCAGAATTTGTATTACAATGCCTGATGTTCTTGTATGTCTTCATGATGATGTCGTCTATGTATCGTCTAATAAAATCGTTATATAAACTGTCAGTCAAGCCCTGAATTCAGCGTCCATCAATTACACCATATTAGTCGGCCACCTGTAAGCCCGACCAAACTGACAGCATTTCTAGTCAGTAGCCTGATGAACTATTAGTAATAGACATAACCAATATTCACAAGAAATAACTGTCGTAATCACTACATCTAAAAGTGAACCACTACATCTTGTGGTCATGAACAAATGATACTACACTTGAATTATGTTTTATTTATATTTTTACCTGTTCATTTTGCAGAGAAAGTTTTTAAAATGTGGTTAAAAAAAGTATGCCTCCCTAGTGTCTTTTTTTTAAATCATTTTCTTTGAACGGTAGGTTTAGATTAACTTGAAACTGTATTGACCTGATATTTTGTGTCTCTGTGTATGCACATTTAATCAAATTGTTTACAAGATCTTCTCATAAGCAAAATATATCATTATAAAACAGTAAATTGCAGCAGGCAGTTTCAGCCATTATAATTAGGAGGAGCTATAGGTTTTAGTCTTAATTTTTTTTTTTTTTTTTATAAGGTTTTTTTTTTTGTTGTCTGTAAATCTGTAAATTTGCTTTTCAGTGCACTAAATAAGATTTTAAAAACCTGGTGCATACTGTGGACTACTTTTGTAAAAAAAAAAAAATGGATATGATTTAGTACTCTTGAAGAAATGAAAGCTATCAGAGACAAATCTGCTGAGCTGATACACTTTTCTTGTTAATATTCAGACCAGCTTGCTTTGTTCTGAAATTTGAGCCTGATGGATTATAGGTATTCATTTTCAAGTTTATGGGCTGCGCAGATTTGGTTTTGAAAGCTTTATTTCTTTGAGTGTTTTAAATCTTTTAATTATTTTGAATTATGCTATGTGTCTTAAAATCTTATTGTATACTTTGTAGTTACCTTTGGTATCAGATCTACAGGATGAAAAGCTTAAATTTAATTGTTTTCTTCTTTATTTTATTATGTTTTTTTTTAAGTTAAAGATTTGTTTACCTGATTTTGATTGTATAATTTTGTTCTTTCATCTCTTCATTGCTCTGGTAGGATTTGATTCAGAGTTTGACATAGCGATATAAATTCAGTTTGTATTTACTAAGTTGGCTTCTTTAATTGATACCATTGTGATCTGTTGCCAGTTTATTATTGTGGTATTAATATTTCAGGTCAGGAATTATTATTTCTGTCTTTTCTTATCTTTTTTTCAGCATGGAGCCGGTGCTGGAGATGTTGGCTTTGAAATAATAGGTGGAAAAGATGACCCCCAGTTTCTTAATGATCCTAACTTGTTTGTCAGTCATGTATCCAAGGGAGGCATTGCTGATGGGAAGCTGAGGGTGAATGACACAATCATCAGGATCAACAGTCTTGAAACTGTCAACGTTGACAAGAGAGCAGCAATGCGGGCTTTATGGAAAAGTTCTGGACCTATTAACCTGGTATGGATTTGTATTTAGTGGGTTTTTTTTTTTTATCAGTGTTATGTTCAACAGTCACTGTGCATTTTAAATTTGTAAATTTTATAAAGGATTTTGTACATCAGGGATGGCCAATTTTTGTGACCTTAAGCGCTGGAAACTTGTCACTTGTACTTTGAAGCCTGAGGGTGGCATGTACAATGTGTGTTTTGTGTGAGTATGCATGTTTGAGTGTGTTCATTTTGTGTGCATGTATGTGTTTGTGTGCATATTTTGTTTGTTTTGTTGTTGTTGTTTTTTTAAGTGTTACTGCATAGGAGTGTGTAACAAAGTGCAGTAATTGAAGTGTTGGCCATTACTGGTGTATATTGATGGCTTTTTGGTTCAGTTTTATTGATATGACCTAGGTTTTGCTCAGAGCCTTAAGAGCCATGGCAGCGCAGTTGGTAGTGCACTGGCTTCCAGTTCTGTGGGCTGTGGTTTGATCCACAGTTTAGACGGGATTGTTTATACCGCAAACAGCTCCGGGGTCGACGCAGCCTCATGAATTGAATACCAGAGCAACTCTTAGAAGGTTAAAGGCGGCCGGCGTGATGCCGACCACATCACTCCTAGTGTGCCGTATGGACAAGAAAATATGGGCCTAACACCATATTCCCAATATGCCTCAATGGGCATGTCACGGGATCCTTTTACCTTAATAGCACGCTTATATTTTATGCATAAATTTAAAAAGGAACATAATTATTACGTTTCTTAACTCTGCTTCGTTGTGATAAACAAATCCATTATTGCTAGAGTAATATTGTTACTATAATATATCCTTCGGTCGGCGGCTAAGGATCAAAGAAGAAGAAGAATATATCCTTAATATTTTTGCTCAATGAACCTCTCAGTTTCTCACTGTCAAGGTGACCAGTTATTTATTGTTAACCATAAATCTGCATCTGCTATTTGTAGGTGGTGAGAAGGCGCAAGTCAAGTGCACCTAGACTGTGGCATCCTGTGCAGATTGTCATGGCTTGCCAAAAAGGTAACTCACTTATCATGCAGGGAAGATATTTTACTACATAAAGAGTATGCTATTTGTCAAGCTGATTATTTTGATGCTATTTAATAAAATAACTTGCAGAACCATTTGAGATAATAACTGGAATATGACGGGGATGCCGGTTATTACCATTTCTCTTCTTACTGGCTATAGGTGGGGTTATCAAAACATAACATCAGCTAACAAAAATGGAATTCAGTAGTGATCGAGGTGTTGTAGATGACCTGGCTTTTTCATCCCATGATCATAACCAGATGCAGGACAAAATGAAAATATTTGATGACAGGTCACAGCAGACGTGTCTTAAAATACACAAAGATTCTGAGCATAAATGCAACTTAGACAAAGTTGGAGGGACAGACGGAGGTATCAAAATAAGAATACAAAAGGCAAGAGAAGCTTCCTTTGCATTAGGAAATTCATGGAGATCAAGAGAAATCAGGTCAAACAAACACAAAAAATCAGAATCTTCAAATCACGTGTCAGATCAGTCCTATTGTATGTCTCGGAAACATGGAGGACAACAGACAACCAAGAAGTTGCTCACTGTGATAAATAGATGCTTACCTAGAATAGGATTCAAATAGTATGACGTGGAACAGATGATAAGAACCAAACAAACAATACGTGAGAAGAAGACACTCGCAGTGGATAGGACACACATTGAGGGAAACATGTTGATAGCATTACATGGCATCCATTTTTTTTGGAATTCTCAGGGTAAGAGGTAGAAGCAAATGAAAAAATACATAGAGAAGAAACTGGAGACAGAAATAAAAGGAATGAGCAAGACATGGAAAGACCTTGAGCTGATGGCACTAGACAGGAGGGACTTGGTATAGGTTTTTTGAAGGCCTATGGTACTAGACAGGAGGACTTGGTATAGGTTTTTTGAAGGCCTATGGCACTAGACAGGAGGACTTGGTATAGGTTTGTTGAAGGCCTATGGCACTAGACAGGAGGACTTGGTATAGGTTTGTTGAAGGCCTATGGCACTAGACAGGAGGACTTGGTATAGGTTTTTTGAAGGCCTATGGCACTAGACAGGAGGACTTGGTATAGGTTTGTTGAAGGCCTATGGCACTAGACAGGAGGACTTGGTATAGGTTTGTTGAAGGCCTATGGCACTAGACAGGAGGACTTGGTATAGGTTTGTTGAAGGCCTATGGCACTAGACAGGAGGACTTGGTATAAGTTTGTTGAAGGCCTATGGCATTAGGCAGGAGGACTTGGTATAGGTTTGTTGAAGGTCTATGGCACTAGACAGGAGGACTTGGTATAGGTTTGTTGAAGGCCTATGGCACTAGACTGGAGGACTTGGCATAGGTTTGTTGAAGGCCTATGGCACTTGACAGGAGGACTTGGTATAGGTTTGTTGAAGGCCTATGGCACTAGACAGGAGGACTTGGTATAGGTTTGTTGAAGGCCTATGGCACTAGACAGGTGGACTTGGTATAGGTTTGTTGAAGGCCTATGGCACTAGACAGGAGGAATTGGTATAGGTTTGTTGAAGGCCTATGGCACTAGACAGGAGGACTTGGTATAGGTTTGTTGAAGGCCTATGGCACTAGACAGGAGGACTTGGTATAAGTTTGTTGAAGGCCTATGGCACTAGACAGGAGGACTTGGTATAAGTTTGTTGAAGGCCTATGGCACTAGACAGGAGGACTTGGTATAAGTTTGTTGAAGGCCTATGGCACTGGACAGGGGGACTTGGTATAAGTTTGTTGAAGGCCTATGGCACTAGACAGGAGGACTTGGTATAAGTTTGTTGAAGGCCTATGCTCCTTGGGGAGCTTAAGGGTGATGATGTCGATGGTGATGAATCAATAAAATGTTCCTAGGAAAGTTAGTTGTCACAGTGTGAATCTAGTACAGTCAGCTGGATATGTGTTGGACTACCAAATTCCTAAAACTTCATTTGCATTTTATTTGTCAAGTGATGAAAGAGATTTCATATGATTCCTGTTTCGTCAAATTGTTACATAAAAGGAATGTAACTGTTTTCTTCTGTTTCATTTGGTGCAACAAATGTTTAAGTGGACTTTATTTTCTGTTTTCAGATTCAGGCATTCAGGTTGAGCAAGGCCTATTCATTAGTCGTATCTGTCCAGGGGGAGTGGTGGCCAAATATGGAGTGCTACCATGTGTTGGTGACAGAATCATCAGTGTAAGTAGTCAGTAGTTAGAGAAAACAGACTATATTGTTTGTTATAATAATTTCTGCCCAATATGTAGTACAGTCTAGACATTTGTATAGATTTCACTGGGTAACCCATGATATATGTGTACGGGAACTACAGGAGTACAGCAGTTTTATTCTACATAATGGCAGTAGCCCTTAGCCAGTCTTTATGATACTGGTTTCTTTTTTCCCATCACAAGCCTCTGTTTTGTTTCAACTTGTTTACCATAAATTCATTCAACTTTATAATTAGTAATGTTTTATTGTTGCTTCTGTAACTTCTAGCATGCTGATTTCAGGTTCATTGAAGTTTTCTGCCTATCCTTTTTCTGGTTTATTGAACAATTCTGTGTTCAATACTCATCTGTCCATAATGTCATCAAATTGGCTTTTGAAATTTGTCCTTCACAGTTTCACTACCACTTTAGTGGAAATTTGTAAGTACTCAGAAGTAGAAGGAATTTCAACTTCTCACCTGATTAGTTATTTTGTTTATTATAAAACTTTACCCAAGTGGTAATTCCAGTATATCTGTTACTTTCACCAGCCTCATTTTTCCAAATTTCCTTTACTTTTCAGTTTTTTTTTTTGCATGGAAAATGTCTCATAACTGTAATGTCTAGTCACTATGTATAATTTGTTATGAGTATATGAGGAGAACTCCCATAAGACGGGGGTAAAATGGAAAAACCACGAAAAGAAGAAATCATCACAGCAATCAAAGGGTTAAAGAACGGTAAAGCTCCGGGCCATGATAACTTAAATGCAGAGCTATTTAGGACAGACCCTGAGCTAGCGGCGGAGCTGTTGGAGCCACTGTTTGCGCAGGTGTGGAGGGCGGGGGCGGCACCGTCAGAGTGGAGCGGGGGAGTGGTTGTCAGATTGCTGGGGGGGAGGGGGGGGGAGATCTTTCGGACTGCAGTGGTTGGAGAGGGGTCGCTCTTCTCTCGGTTCCCAGCGGAGTGCTGGGCGGGATGGTTGTACGGAGAGTTTCAGGGGCGGTGGGCTACGGGCTGGGGAGGGGGCGGGCGGGATTTGGAGGGAGCGGGGGGTGTGTGGACCGTGTGTTCACTCTCGGGAACATTGTGGAGCGGTGCTCGGAATGGCAGGGACAGCTTTACATGAATTTTGTTGGTTTTGAGAGGGCTTTTGACGGCATACATAGGGGCAGTTTATGGGGGGTACTGAGGGCTTGTGGAGTTCCGGGCTGCGTGGTGTCAATCGTGAAAAGCCTCTGTGCCAACTTTGCGTGTGGTGTTGGGCAGAGCGGCCTGGCCTTCGGGGTGGGGGCGGGAGTGCGACAGGGATGTCCCTTGTCGACCACTCTGTTTTTGACAGTCGTGGACTGGGTGGTGCGCCGGGCGGCGGAGGGCGGTCCGGGAGGAGTGGGATGGACTGCGTTTTCAACATTGGAAGATCTGGGGTGTGCGGATGACATTGCACTGCTGGCGCATTCGCATCGGCACGTCCAGGAAAAAACGGATGGACTTGATGAGTTTGGCCAGCAGGTGGGCTTGGACATCAATTTGGAGAGGTCTGGGGTCATGGCGCTCAATGTGAGCGGCCCTGAGCCCATGTCGGTAGGGAATCGGCGGCTGGTACAGACGGATGCCTTCACATGCCTGGGAAGCGTGGTGGCACCAGACGGTGGGGCAGGCAGGGACATCGGCATCAGAATGGGTAGGGCAAGGGCAGCCTTCTTTGGCCTAGGTAACATCTGGGGGTCCTCCCAGTGCAGCACGGGCACAAAGTTAAGATTGTGCCAGAGTTGCGTGCTTTCTGTGCTTCTCAGTGGTGCGGAATGCTGGAGAGTCACAGAGAAGGAAATGTCAAAATTGTCCTCTTTTCACACAACATGCCTAGGAAAAATTCACCGAATCTTTTGGCCGAGTGCCATCACTGGCCGGGGTCTGCTTGCTCATAGCGAGCAAGAGGACATGCATACCATCATAGCTGGCAGACGCTGGAGCTGGGTTGGTCATGTCCTCGGAAGAGACCCCGATGCCGTCACGGGAACAGCTGTGCTTTGGACTCCTGGGGGAGAGCGAAAGAGAGGCCGACCGGAAACAACTTGGCGGAGGGCTGTGGAGGCTGGGATGCAGGGGGTGAGCCAGAGTTGGGGCGCTGTACAAAGGATGGCCACCGACCGTGCAAAGTGGAATCAATTTGTTGTTGCCCTACAAGACGCCACTAGGCGTGATGGCCACTGACTGCTTTGACGGTCGGTGGTTAAGGATCGAAGAAGAAGAAGAAAATGGAAAAAAAAAATAATAATAATTTGTTACTGTTTTCCACATATAAGTCAAGCAATTATCTTTTTCCTCTTGTTACGTTTTTTTTAAAAAACTGTTTCTACATTCATTCATTCATAACCCTCCACTCACACAGGAGCATAGTCCTTCAAAAAACACATGCCAAGTCCTCCTGTCACGTGCCATCATCTCAAGTTCTTTCCACGTTCTCCTCATCATTTTCACCTGTTTCCAGCTCCCTTCTCCATGTGCTTCTTGGTCTACCTCTGCCTCTCCTGCCCTGGGGGTTGCAGAACAAGGACTGCCTTGTAATGATATCAACAGATTTCCTCAGTGTGTGTCCTATCCATCGCCATCGTCTTCTTCTCATCTCTTGTTCCACTGGCACTTATCTGGTTCTTGTCATCAGTTCCACGTTGGTAACCTTGTCATACCATTTTAATCCTTCTATTCTACGCAAGCACCCATTTATGAAAGTCTGTAGCTTTTTGGTTGTTGTCTTTTTTCTCCATATTTCAGAGCCATATAACATTTGAGTTGAAGATTCTTATTTTCATGTAGGATCCGATTTCTCTTGATCTCCATATATTTCCCAATGCAATGAAAGCTCCTCTTGCTTTTTGTTTTCTTATTCTGATATCATTGTCTGTTCCTCCAACTCTGTCTATATTGCTGCCAAGATATGTGTACGATTCTACATCTTGTAATGGTGTTTCTTCAAGTTCAACCTTGTTATCATTACCTGCATTTATTCTCATTATTTTTATCTTTTCCCTGTGTATTTTCAGACCCAATTGCTGTGACCTCTCATCAAGTGTTTTCAATTTGTCCTGCTTCTGATTATGGAAACTTTAATCAGATGTTTCTACATGCTGATCTATATTTGGTGTAATCTTCATCTGATCTAGATGCAACCAAATGGAGTTTCATTATGTCTTTGTTCCAACGTGCAGCTGTTTTATTCTTTGATTTTCTTCAGTAGTTTATAAAACACTTGGCTTGCTGAGCATATCATATTGTTGTTTGAGCTCTGTTTACAGGCAACTTGTTAGGATGACTTAGGCTGGCTTTTATATTACCATTGTTGTCCTGTGAGATAATTTGCACCATCCTTCTCCCAGGTCCGGCAATTCTTATTTTCTTCTTTCATTATCTTCTACAACATCGACATGGCAATGAGCTTTGACAGCCATTTGAGTCACAGAAATATGTGATTATATCATCAGTGTTCAGTGGGTCTTATTGTCTAGAGGTTGTCAAATGTGGAAACATTTTGAGGATACTGTTGAGATGACCTGTTTTATTTTGTCTCTTCTCATTGCTTATAATCATTATGCCACAGTTGTTGTTTTGCATGATCTTCTTAGAGATAAATAGTAGAAGGAAGACATTGTTAATGAAAAAACGTGAGATTATCATTCACAGAGACTTAGTTTTTCTTATCAGGTAATCAAGATTAACACTTTGCTGACCAGTGATCCGGAGCATTAATGTCTCCCATTACCAAGGGTGTTTGCAGATTTCTTTAAAAATAACTTTTTTTTTTTAATTCATAAAAAATTGAAAAACAGACATAGGGTTTTGAAATTTTCAGAGCGCCATTATGAATGGGTGCTACATCTATAAAAAAATATTTTATGCAAATTGGTCACATGATCATGGCGGCCATCTTGAATTTGTGTGGCTATTTATAGAAATTTCAGGAGATGTTTTAAAACCATGATATTTTTCCAGTGTTTAGTGAATTTGTTTGATGTCAGTGCAATAAAATTTTAGGGACATTGATGGCAATGAAGAAAATAATCTTAATTGACGTACTGATTTAACGATGAACTAGCAATCCAGTGCATTAATGTCTCCCATTAACAAGTTTGTTTGCCGATTTCTTTTAAAAATAACTGGTTTTGTTTTAAATTCATAAAAAATTGAAAAACAGACATAGGGTTTTGAAATTTTCAGAGCGCCATTATGAATGGTTGCTACATCTTTAAAAATATATTTTATGAAAAATGGTCACATGATCATGGCGGCCATCTTGAATTTGTGTGGCTATTTATAGAAATTTCAGGAGATGTTTTAAAACCATGATATTTTTCCAGTGTTTAGTGAATTTGTTTGATGTCAGTGCAATAAAATGTTAGGGACATTGATGGCAATGAAGAAAATAATCTTAATTGACGTACTGATTTATTAATAACCATGTATTTCAACATAAAAGGCTCATAAAAATTGTGAATAAAATGCAAAGAAAATTTAATTTTTATATTGTCTTTTTTGAGTGTATTCTGTGTCTGCGGCATCTGACAATGAGTGTTTGTGAATGTTTTGAATAGTTACATACCTCTAGTTGGAGTCTGAGCTGCTTCCTTCATTAACTGGGGTTGAAGTTGTAGCTGTAGGCCTCTGCAAGAGTCTTTGTCTGGATCGTTGATAATCCTCGACTGTGTGGTATAATTTGAAGCACGGTATCGTGCATAGAGGTACATTGCAATCTGGGCAATACATGACAGTCTGGCTTCTTTTCCCTGCAGCCTTACACACTTTACAGTCTGGTTTGTACCTTGCCCTTTCATATTTATCAATGAAGTGGCGCTCAGTAAGTCGTGTTGTTGTGACTTGTGGTTTTGAAGGTGTCACATTGCGTCGAAGAATAGCAGGTTCAATAAGAGCGAGACTGACATCCTGCCTGAACTTCTTTGCTGTGATCTTTTTTTGTAGAGTTGGCAGTGTTGTAGGTTATGTGCCCATTAACCAGGGCAGTTTCAACTAAGAAATGATATAATGGCAGGTACCATTTATATGATCTGTGTGGGTAGGGATAGCTTGCACCCAGTTGGCCGAAGTGGTCGACACCTCCCATACTTTTGTTGTATTTTTCTGCTAGCACTGGCTTCTGAATTGTTCTGCCCTCAGGTATTCCTCGTTTTCTAACTGTCTTGTCCATAACATCATTGGAGTGAACAGTAGATAAAAGATTAACTCTTTTTGTGTCATGCCAGGTAACTGCCAACATGCCTTTATCTTCTGTGGCACAAAACACAGGATGATCTGCCTTTTTCAATTTGAGTTGCTTTTTCTTCAGTGCTTCAGGAAAATGCTTCCTATTCTCAGCTACTGTTCCACATGCACCAATCTGAATTTCTTTCAGCTCTTGAAATAAAGCTGGGGCTGAATAAAAGCTGTCGCAGTAGAGAATATGTCCTTTGTTGCCATATCCATCAAGAAGATCTTTCACAACCCTGGAAGTTGCCCCAACAGAACCTTCATCATTTGCCTTACCAGTATAAATTTTCAATTTCAGGCAGTATTGTGTTTTAGCATCAGTGAGTACAAATACTTTTATTCCCCACTTTGTGGGTTTTGCTGGCAGGTATTGCTTGAAATATATTCTACCCTTGAACCTCACCATCGATTCATCTATTGACAACTCCCGCCCAGGTGTTTAGTTTTGCTTATATGTAGGCAAAATAATATCCAGTAAGGGTCTGAGCTTGAAGAGGGGGTCATACCCAGGCTGCCCCCTCTCAATTCTGTTATCATTATTATTAAAATGGAGATTTCTGTGGAGCTGTTGGTACCTGTTCCGACTCATGACCCTCGAATATGGTGTATCATTCAACCAAAAAATTCTTACACCAGTAGTCTGAGACTGCTGGTTTGCAACACATTCCCATACCAATCTGAAGGCCTATGAATGCAGAAATTTCAACTGCATCAGTTTTATCCCAAGTACGTTTCTTGTACTTAGCATTTCCTGTGTACTGAGAGAGGTGATTTTCTCCGTACCTATTCACTTCGTCAGTGATCAGATCTATGGCAGTGTCGGGGAAAAAAAGTTTGAAAAAATCAATTGACTTAAAGTCAGTTGTGTCTGCCGTGACACCTTGTTGTTCTTCATATGAAGGAAGCATGTCAAGCTCAACAAGTTCGTTTTGAGCAAGCTTTCTCCATCTCCACAGATTATTTTGATGTGCAGTCTTGCTGTGGTCTCTTGTGCCACGCCCATCTCCTGCTTCAGATGTACCTACATCACCTTCATCTAATCCAAATTCGTTATCGCTGCTATCAGTTGCATTTCGATTGAGTGAAACATCTCTACTTAGCCATGAGATATCACTTTCGGCCCCAGATTCGCTGCCAGAGTCAGAATCATCTCTGTTATAAGTCTGGTTTTCATCATCACACATGATGAAAACAAAGAATGGGCTCTTGTACTAAAAATAATGAAATTTTAATCAAAACTCGGCTTTTAAACAGCGATTCACGATATCATTCATGGGCGCAGCCATTTTGGAATGTTAAAAATACCCGGATGAGGCTTGTTTCGTAAAACTATCGATACGGCTGTCTGTTGCGTTGGTAGAGTTACTAATTCGACTTTCGTCGAATCTGGTCAGCAAGGGTTTCAACCGGAAATTCGACTATCGTCGAATTTGGTCAGCAAAGTGTTAATCTGGTTTTAGTATCCATGTGTATTTGTGATATTGAAAATGGTACCTCTTCTTTTAAATTGCTCAAAGAGAATATTTTTATCATATTTTCTCAGATCAATAATGTCCCTGCTGACACTGTTACTCCCCGTGATGCCATGAGAATTCTAGAGACATCTACAGACTCATTAGTGCTGGATGTGTGGAGACAGACATCACCCTTTAGTTCTGCTGGCTCTTCTCCTACACCCATCTCAGTGGGCATTGGCTCCCCCTTACATGATGGTAATTCGGTGTCCAGCAACATGAGCAAGTCAGATACCTTAGCTGTTCGCAGTAGTTCTTGGGATACACCAGGTTATGCCAGTCGCGGTACTGACAGCGGTAAAATTTTACGTAGTAGTGGCTCTCAGACAGACAGTTTGGATAGTCCAGGGCCCAGTCCGTGCAAAACCTTGCGTAACCAGGAACCTGACAAAGTGAGACATAGTGTACCCATGTTAGATAAGGCCAAAGAAAAGGTGGAGAAGATTTTTAGGGTTCGACATAAAAGTCAGGATAGGGACAAGGACTCTGATGGCAAGAAAGACAGAGATAATGAAAGACTTCAGGGATCGCAAGAGCATGGTAAATCACTACACAAACTAGTTGAAGACTGTGGCACTCAGGTCAGTTTATCCAGCACAGAAAATGTCATTGCTGAATTCCCTAGTAATACAGACTATAATATGACTGGCACCAGTGTCACCAGCACCAGTATAAACCATGAAGCCAGGTCGTCAAAGACACGTAAGCGAGATTGGGAGCTTGACAGCAACAGTGGCACCTGGCCTAAAACTAGAGGTCAGCAAAGTCAGAGCTCATCAGGACCTTCAACTGTTATTTTTGCTCCTGGCCACAAGCCAAACAAAGACCGGCCCAGCATTAGAGACATATTTTATGGCAATCCAGAGAGCTCATCTTATGAGAAAAAATTTACCTCTGGACCTGTTATTCCTCACAACTTGCAGAGTTCAGATTCCAGTATCAAAAATCCACCAGCTATGTCATCATCAACCTTTTCCCCATCTTCTGCATCCACCTCCCCCGTCATCACCCAATCTGAACATAACTGCTTGCCTCTACCAGTAACCTCATCAAAAATATCCACAGACTCATCCATTCCAGCACCTAAATCTCAATCACATTTTATTGTGGGTGTCATGCATGGCCCACATGTGAATACCCAGAACTCAAGTGTAGTTTCTAGTCGAGGGCCTCCAGTATTTGCCAAGCCAACATCAGCCCAGATATATGGAACTGTGCCATCACATAGACATACTGGAGGTCATAGAGGTAGTCTGGTGTCCTCACACCATTCACAAGTACAGCCTGTTAGTGTATCTTCAAGTGGTGTCTCAATTCCCCAAGATTTCAGACTTGAAACTACAGTGAGAGTTGCCCCAAAAGCACAACAGGTATGTGTACATAATGTTAATACTTAAAACTGTTAAATCAGGTGTAAAAAAGAAGCTCTGTGTAACATAGTTTTTCATATCCTGCTGTGATCATTATTACTTTCTGTAGGAAGTACGTGGTAAGGCCCCAATCTCTTCCACGGTGGCTAGCCATTGTCTTTTTCTATGTCCGACATGCCTCTAGTGCGCCACACACTTTGCTGTTTCGCTTTGCGAGCCGTTGATCTTCTCAGATTCCTCCGCCTCACTCACCGTCTTAGTCTTTGTGTACTAGGGATGGACATTCCCTTGAGTAAGATTGCTCCTACTCCACCCATGTAGTTTAGCCAGTCAGCGAAGACTGTTGCCCGGGATGTGGCCACCGCCGTACACAAGCGGTATTCTAGGAGCCATACATGAGCTAGACAAAGAGAGGAGAACCAAATAGGATCCTGACTATCCTAAAAAGGACATGGCTGTCTCTCACCGTGAGGTACTATCCCTCTCTCTTTATCTTACATCCCTGTCCTACATCCCTCTCTGTCCCCTGGGGAAGAATCTACTGTACAAATTAACAGGGAAGAGGCAACTCCTCTAATGAGTAAGGAAGTACATAATGACGAGTGTTCCTTAAATTCTGTTGAAAGGGAGCATTCTGAGAAAGACCACCTAAAAACTAGTAGGAGAAGCCTAAAAATAGGAACATGGAATGTTAGAACTTTAAACGGAGAAGGAAAGCTGGACAATCTTATATTAGAGGCAACCGACATGAAACTCGATATACTGGGAGTTGCAGAGGCAAGACTTTTGGATACAGGCTACATAACAAGAGACCAGTACACGCTTATACACTCAGGAGGAGAAAAACACGAAAGAGGGGTAGGAATGTTGATAAAGAAGGAGTTAGAAAAATACGTATGTGGATACTGGACACACAATGACAGAATGATGTTACTAAAGATGAGAGCAAAGCCATTCGACATATCAATCTTACAAACTTATGCACCAACTAAAGATTACAGCGAGGAAGAAATAGAAGAATACTATGAAGAGCTACAACACACACTTAAACCAGTCAAATCTACAGATGTGTTGATAGTAATGGGTGATATGAATGCAAAAGTAGGAAAAGGAAAATACAAGAAAATAGTAGGACAGTATGGATTAGGGACAAGAAATGATAGAGGAGACAGACTTATCCAGTTCTGTGAAGAAAACCAGCTGGTCATATGTAACACCTTTTTTGAACATCACCCAAGGAAATTATACACATGGAAAAGCCCAGGAGATGTAACACGTAATCAAATCGACTATATCATGATAAAACATAGATTTAAGAACAGTGTCACAAATGCAAAGACACATCCTGGCGCCGACATAAATTCAGATCACAATCCAGTTGTCATCAAAGTAAATATAAAGCTGAAAAGAGCAGGAAACAGAAGACAGGAGGAACCCCAGATAGAAATATCAGCGCTGAAACAACCAGATATAAAACAGAAATATTTAATCGAAGTCAAAAATAAATACCAACAGTTATTGACAGAAAGCATGGAGCAGTATAGAAGAGAAAACCCAGAAGAAAAAGCAACCGCAAAATGGGAATGCTTAAAAACAAGCATACAATCAGCAAATGCAAATTTACCTAAAAAGGAGTCTAAGAAAAATCAAATTTGGATGACAGATGACATCTTGAATAAAATGGCAGAAAGAAAGAAAGCAAAAAATACTCCAGAATATAAAACAATAGACAATGACATACGTACTATGTGTAGAGAAGCAAAAGAACGGTGGATAGAAACAAAATGTAAGGAAATAGAAGACTTGGAAGCGAAGCACATGACAAGAGATATGCATGAAGAAATAAAGAAGTTATCAAATCGGTCGCGGTTTGCACAAGGAGGAAGCTGTATCAAGAACAAAAATGGTGTAATATTACTTGATGAGAAAGACATATCAAACAGATGGGCAGAATACGTAAAAGAACTATTCGAGGACAACAGAGGTAAAAAACCATCACCAGATTCTAATGAAGGCCCACACATTCTCAGATCAGAAGTAGAGAATGCCATTCATATGATACAAAAAGGAAGATCAGCAGGCATGGATAACATAAACATTGAAATGATAGAAGCTCTGGAGAGCTTTGGTAAAGATACAATCACAGAAATATGCAATGATATATACAATACAGGATATTTACCACACGACATGAAGACATCAGTTTTTATAACATTGCCCAAAAAACCAAATGCAACAGAATGTTCAGACTTCAGAACAATCAGCCTGATGAGTCATGCAATTAAGATACTGCTCAAAATCATACAGGAAAGAATAAAAAGTAAAGTAGACAGCGAAATCCAAGAAGAACAGTTTGGTTTTAGACGGAACAGTGGAACAAGAGAGGCAATATTTTGCCTAAGAAGATTAGCAGAAAAATATACAGAGGTCCAAAAAAGTATGTATATGTGCTTCATTGACTATAAGAAGGCTTTTGACAGAATCCATCATGAGAAAATAATTGAATGCCTCAAAGACATAGGTATTGATGGAAAAGATATAAGAATACTCAGTAACCTTTATTGGGAGCAAACTGCCACAGTAAGATCGGGAAGGAATTATTCACCATACATAGACATAAAAAGAGGTGTCAGACAAGGTTGTGTGCTGTCCCCCTGCCTATTTAATTTATACACCGAAAAAATTTTCAAACAGATACAGGAAATACCAGGACTGAACATCAGTGGAAGATCAATAAACAACCTTAGATATGCAGATGATACCGTGTTGTTAGCTGAAAGCGAACAGGAGTTACAAGAACTAGTGAAGCAAGTGAACAGTATAAGTCATGAATATGGACTCGACATTAATATTGAGAAAACTAAAACTATGATAATTAGCAAAACAGACGATAAACCCACATTAAAGATAAGCGTAAATGGGAAAATCCTGGAACAAGTCAAGAGCTACGTATATCTTGGTCATATAATAACAGAAGATGGCAGATGTGAAACAGAAATCAAGAAGAGAATAGGAATGGCCAAAGCTACATTCAACAACATGAAACATATACTGACATCCAAACAGTTATCTCATAAATTAAAACTGAGAATCATAAAGTGTTATATATATTCTGCATTTCTGTATGGTGCAGAAACATGGACGATGAATAAGCATTTGGAAGAAAGAGTTGAGGCTCTTGAAATGTGGATATATAGAAGAATGGGGCGTATCTCATGGAAAGAGATGAAAACAAATAAGGAGGTCCTAGAAAATCTAGGTATGAAAAGAGAACTAATGAGAGAGGTCAAAGTTCGGCAGCTAAAATACTTTGGCCACATAAAAAGGCATAACACCTTGCAGAAGACCATAACAGAAGGGAGAGTTGAAGGTAAACGTGCAAGGGGAAGACAGCGCTATAAGTGGGAAGATAACATCAAGAGATGGACGGGAAAGAGTCTATCAGAGTGTACCACCAAGACAAGAGACAGAAGACGTTGGAGATCCATTACAGCCAACCTCCGTTGTGGAGATGGCAACTGATGATGATGATCATTATATTACATCAATTTCAAAATAAGTTCTTAAATATTACTAAATTAAAGTTTGTTTTTTTTCTTTTCTGGAAATGGAATGTTTCACCCTACCTTCTTTTTTTTATCATCTATTTCATTGTTATCATCCCTGTTTTGGACATTCAGCTTTACATCATCTGTCCTCTTTGCTCATGGTCATACTTTTGTTTGCTTTTAAAATATTTGTCAGGTACAAATTCCAGCACTACAGATTTGGTACATATCTGTGGTAAACTTGGCTAGCATTGCCAAAATGGACAAAGCTCTTGCAGCAGATTCCAGTTGCATTCTGTAATCATGAATATGCAGCACGGCATCAGTGTACTATACTACATCCAATTTGGAATTATTTTCTTAATAAAATATTCATCAGTGAGGATGTGCTGTCAACATTAGCATTGCTATGGTTGTAGCACTGGCTGGTTTCCTTTGTGTGAGGCAAATAAATCGTGCTGACTGACCGTAGTAACTATATTGTAATTGTTTGCATACAGCCCTTTTGCTACTGTACTCAGTTATGTCATAATCAACATTCGGATACAAAGCCACTTACTGATTTAACATGACTGAATTAACATGGCCTCTGTTAAACAATATGATTTCTCATCAACATTGATACTCAACACTAATTATTTGTTTTAGCACAAAAAGGTGCTAGCCTGTTCAACTGGTGACATCATATAAAATATTTAGAACCAGCACAGTTTTTTGCAAGTGAATCATGTGCAACTAAAAATCAAACAGAACTATGTAGCAAGTAGTAGCTGCTCATGCCATGGATAGTTAATAATTCAAGTTAAAAAATGTTACAGAACAATATTACAAACTTAATTGCTTACAGAAGTATAAAGATGGCAGGGAACATTTAATTAACCTTATATATAAACATGTTAACACACATTGGGGGTCTGAGTGGCTAAGAGGTATGGCATCCACCTCAAATTTTAGAGGTACCAGATTCGATTCCCAGTTGAGGGAATATAATTAATGGAAATTTATTTTCAGAACCAGTGGTCCTAATGATTTCATTCTCCTTCCTGGTCTCCTGGATAGTGAGATCGGATGCCTAGCCTTCTCGGATAAGGGCAAAAAAAAATAGGAGGTCCTGTGTGCAAGCGACGCATGTTAAAAATCCCACGGCAGTTGGAAATCGTAAAGAGTAGGCCTATCTGGAAGGCCGCTGCCCTGGCAAAATTTAAAAAATTAGAAACCTATCCACCACAAACATATTTATAGAATGTGTGATTCCTAGGTAATGTTCACCTTTAGCCCCACCGATGTCCTATTGTAACTTTTCGTTTACTTTGTACTTGGAATTGGAGTTTACAAGTAAGGAAACATTCGTACGAAATACGAATAGCATAAATGATGTTCCTCCGGTGGTCACGACAATAAATAATTATAATCACAACGTTACAAAATAAATAAATAAATATAATTAATTTGTTTGTAAGATAATGACATGTATTGACTTTAAAACTTAAGAAATATTTTAAAATACCTGTTAGCTCCCTAAGGAGCATAGGCCTTCAACAAACGCATGCCAAATCCTCCTGTCAGATGCCTTTCGCGCGAGGTTTTTCCACGAATTCCTCTTCTTTTTCAGTTCTGTATCTAGTTATCTTGTCTGTGTGTGTGTGTGTGTTTTTTTTTTTTTTTTTGGTTTACCTCTGACTCTTTAATAATTATAATCAAAGTGTGGTTATATATATAAATATATGTATAAAACACTGTGATTATAATTATTAAAGAGCATATATATAAAAAGGTAAAGATAGTCCCATAGCAGATACTGCCGTTGGAGAATGAAGTGTTAGAGACTTCACTATACTAGGTCCAGCATCAAGAGGTGGGGTGTTACTAGTTCCCTTCCTCGATACTTTTCCTTCCCTAACTCAAGAGCAAAGTCAGGTGTCCATTTACAGCTGGGTAGACTGGAGCGGGATGATACCATGAATCGAACCCATCACCTTAGCCACGAGAGACCAGCGCTGTAACAACTCTGTCGATCGGACGCTTATATATCCTAATTATCACGTCACTGTGTTAACAAGTCGCAATAAATAATTATTGAAAGTGTCACGTGACCGAAATTTATTTTACCATCTTGTCCATAATTTGATTACTCCTTTAAATGTTCTGTTTTCCTGGACATTTTATATTTTCTTTTTCTTTCATTTTCTACCTTCGTGGCCAAACTTTCTCACCCTCTCAAACCCCACCCGAGGTTGGTTACGTTCTGGCTTTCAGTAGAAATCCCCCACTGGTCAAAACGGTCAGCGTAGCGGCAATATTACAACACGCACCTGGCCCGTCCAGGGGAATTTCTCTGGTCGCTTTAAAACGTTTGATCACGAGCGGCTAGTACTCGTGCGGCCGGTAATAAGTTTGATCTTCGTTTCAGGGGGAGATAACAACCGCTGCTTGTGGGTTGTTTGCCCTTAGATGAGCAAAGAGCACATAATATTATGATTGTCTCTCTGGGGAATTTTCGAAAGTTGTTGCTTCTGAAATCTTTGTCTTACCCGAGATTACGTCTTTCGCCGAACTTCTGTAGAAATATGCAGGCCAGGTGTCCGGGGGGAGCGTCCTTTGTAATCTATAAGAGTGATGGGTTTAATAGACAAAGACATTCGTGACATATTCCTGGCCCGTAGATGACCATCATGAGACAAGGCAAACTTTAACACAATACTAGAATGTGTTTGCCTATGTTCTAGTCATTTTCGGGGTGAGTTGACATATCTTATAATTATTATATTAGATTCATGTTAGCTTTTTATAATGAAAGAACAATGGGGAAATGCGGCAGCGGAATAGCAAACGAAAATGGGGATAAGCTAATAAGTTTCTGTAGCATTAACAACCTGGTCATTGGAGGAACACTTTTCCCACATAAGGAAATTCACAAGTTAACATGGGAATCACCAAATGGTCGGGACAGAAACCAGATAGACCACATCATGATTAACGGCAGATGGAGACATGCATTACAAGATGTGAAGGTAAGAAGAGGTGCAGATGTGGGAAGCGATCACCATTTAGTAGTAGCAAAACTGAAAGTGAAACTAAGAAGGGCTGGACCAACTGTAACTACACAGAAAAGGTTTGACATCAGCAAATTGAAGGACCCCCTTACCAGAAAAGCTTTTGCGGCCGACATTAAGAAACGATATCAATTTGCCAAAAGCCAGGAAAAGACATTGACTGATGATATAGACCAGAATTTTAACACCATTTCAACAATATATAAGGAAAGCAGCAAATCATGCTTAGGATTCCAGGAAAGGAAGAAGCAAGACTGGATAACACCAGAAACACTAAACACCATAAAGATGAGAAAGGAAATGAAAAGAAAGAAAACAGAAGCGAAGTCCCCCAGGTTAAAGCAACTATATAGCGAACAGTACAGTCAACTGGACAGGGAAGTTAAACGCCAAACCCGAGCCAACAAAAGGAATTTCCTAGACGATCTTGCAAAACAGGCAGAAGAGGCAGCACTGAGAAATGAACAAAGCACAGTATACAAAATAACTAAATTCATCAGCGGAAAACAAGGTGCAAACAATATTACATTAGTAAGAGATAAGCAAGGAAATCTCATCAAGACAGCAGAGGGACAGGAAACAAGATGGGCAGAGCACTTCAGAGAAACTCTGAACAAGGAAATACCAGAGACACAATTGAATGTTCCTGAGGCTGAAAACGATCTAGATGTAAATACAGACATTCCACGAAAAGAAGAAATCATCACAGCAATCAAAGGGTTAAAAAACGGTAAAGCTCCGGGCCATGATAACTTAAATGCAGAGCTATTTAAGACAGACCCTGAGCTAGCAGCAGAACTATTAGAACCACTATTTGCACAAGTGTGGAAAACGGGGACAACACCATCAGAGTGGAACAAAGGAATAATTGTCAAATTGCCCAAAAAGGGAGATCTTTCAGACTGCAATAATTGGAGAGGAATCACTCTTCTCTCAGTTCCCAGCAAAATACTAGGCAGGATAATTATACAGAGAATTTCAAAGGCAGTAGACTACAAACTGAGGAAAGAACAAGCAGGATTTAGAAAGAACAGAAGATGTGTAGACCATATATTCACTCTCAGGAACATTATAGAGCAGTGCTCAGAATGGCAAAGACAGCTTTACATAAATTTTGTTGATTTTGAAAAGGCTTTTGACAGCATACATAGGGACAGTTTATGGAAAATACTGAGGGCTTATGGAATTCCAAGCTGCATAGTGTCAATCATAAAAAGCCTCTATGCCAACTTTACGTGTAGTGTTGGGCAGAGCAACCTAACCTTCGAGGTGAAGACAGGAGTACGACAGGGATGCCCCTTATCAACCACTCTATTTTTAACAGTCATAGACTGGGTGATGCGCCAGACAACAGAGGGCAGTCCAAGAGGAATAAGATGGACTACATTTTCAACATTGGAAGATCTGGAATATGCAGATGACATTGCACTGCTGCACATTCACATCAACACATCCAGGAAAAAAAACGGATAGACTTAATAAATTTAGCCAGCAGGTGGGCTTGAACATCAATTTAAAGAAGTCTGAGGTCATGACGCTCAATGTGAGCAACCCTGAGCCCATATCAGTAAGGAATCAGCAACTGGTACAGACAGATACCTTCACATACCTAGGAAGCATAGTAACACCAGACGGTGGGGCAGGCAAAGACATCAACATCAGAATGAATAAGGCAAGAACAGCCTTCTTTAGCCTAAATAACATCTGGAAGTCCTCCCAATACAGCACAAGCACAAAATTAAGATTATACCAGAGTTGCGTGCTTTCTGTGCTTCTCTATGGTGCGGAATGCTGGAGAGTCACAGAGAAGGAAATGTCAAAATTGTCCTCTTTTCACACAACATGCCTAAGAAAAATTCACAGAATCTTTTGGCCGAATACCATCACCAACCAAGATCTGCTTACTCGTAGCAAGCAAGAGGACATGCATACCATCATAGCTGGCAGACGCTGGAGCTGGGTTGGTCATGTCCTCAGAAGAGACCCCGATGCCATCACAAAAACAGCTATGCTTTGGACCCCTGAAGGAAAGCGAAAGAGAGGCCGACCAAAAACAACTTGGCGGAGGACTGTGGAGGCTGAGATGCAAAGAATGAACCAGAGTTGGGGCACTGTACGAAGGATGGCCACCGACCGTGCAAAGTGGAATCAATTTGTTGTTGCCCTACAAGACGCCACTAGGCGTGATGGCCACTGACTGCTTTGACGGTCGATGGTTAAGGATCGAAGAAGAAGAAGATGTTAGCTTTTATATATCTGTTAGGAAAGTGAATTTATTTCTGAGGACTTCTCCTAGTAATTTATTCAGTGATAAGGTAGCGCTGTCTACGGCCTATTAAGTGGTGCTTAAACTGTTACGGTTTATCATGGGTTAAATGTTAAACTTACAATAACAGATATTAGGCGTAGAATCAGTCCACGAATGCTTACCATTGGGTTAAGAGTCAGCAAAATTAACTGTCATTTCTGTAAGATAATGTCAGGTGCAGATTGTTCACTTAAAAACTGAATAGTGAGATGCAGGCAATAACTCTGGATTATAGGAGATAGTCACTTATTCCTTTTGATAGATATTTCTAGTGGCAAGGGAGAATCATTTTATGCTTACTTGTGTGGCTAGACACTAGTCTATAACTTTCACTGAAAGCAGTCACCAGGCATAGATATAATTATATCGTATGATCTAGCCACAACTGTATTATTATAGCAAGAACATTGCATTTTCTTTGTACTCATTTGGTGGAATGCTAATATATTTTCCAAAGGGGACATACGATTTATTTGTGTAATGTCAAATGCTGTAATCTGTTTATGTAAATTCATTTAATGTTGTAAGATGAATAAGCATATTCATTTAACTGTAACTACAGGTTAGGTTTCCTGTATGTTGAGATTGGGAGAAGAGGAGGAGATTTTGCTGTCAGAACATTTAATAACAGTTACATGGGTGTACAAAAGATATTAAGCCTATGCGGGCGCGTGTTGATAATTGATATTTTTAAGGAACAGGAGACATGGTTAAAGACAGCCCTAAACTATCATAGCAATAACTACAATAAATTTAATCCCATAGTGGAGCGAAACTTTCTGTATAAAGTTAGTGTGATTTATTATTTGCTTGATGTAAAAGGGTGTCTCTTTTTGGGTCTCAGTTTCAGGGAGACCGAATCGCTAGAGCAGACTCCAGTCAGGCGAAGAACGAAATATTCTCTTCGATCTAGAGGGTTTCTGAATACCGCTAGCGTCACGAATCGTCAACCCCGTTCCTGAATCAAAACCCCTTTTTGTCAACGCCAAGTTAAGCTCACGCAGTGCAATGGAGCCAACGCTAAATCTGGAATCACCAAATGTAGTAGTAGTTCTCTACTCGCCTATTGGATTACCAGCCAGAGCATTGCGGCTTCCAGAATATCAAAACCGCCCAGCATGCCGATAGCAGAATTCCATATCGCCCGCCTTTTTGTGCCTAAACGGGGCACTCGGCAAACCACAGCCAAACCAGTTTAAACAGGATTTACAGCCAAGCAGAGCCTAGCGCCGGATAAGCGCGCCTGGGACTCTTTGTCCTCAAGTGACTTCTTCTGGTGTATTTTCTGGATACTTAAAACCTCGCACGTATGAGCAGCCATCTATGGACAGAGTTCCAGCCCCCTCACGCAAATAGCGGTCACCAACGTTTAGCACCAACAAAGAAAGTTTTGTAGGCTAGTCCCTCATGAAGGATCTACAAGTAATAACACTTTCTGGAGCTAGCACACTTGGTCCCACGAAAAAGCGGACAGGCTGTCGCTCAGTTCGGTTATTTGGCCAGCAAGAAAGATAGACAGAGTTCCAGCCCCACTCACGCTATAAGGGGAGTCACCAACGTTTAGCCCGACAAGGAAAGTTCGGTATTTCACTTCAGTCATCTTGAAGGATATTTATCGGTAAGACACTTCCTGGAGCTAGCGCCTTTGGCCCCCGAAAGCGGACCCTCTGTCGGACAGCTTAGTTATTTTCTCCGTGTTCTACAGGGTTTTATGAGTGTTGGTGGTGTGTGTGTGTTTGTGGGTGTGTATTTGCATTATTGGTGGTTATTGATGATTATTGATGACTATTGATGAATATTTTGATTATTGATGTAATTTATGCTGTGTATGATGATATGCATTAATTCCATGCTTTTTTTCTTTAATAAAGTTTACACATTTATTAATGCGCTGTTCCCGACCCTTTTCATCCATATTTACATTTTTAGCTCTTTACTATAATCTCTATGTATGATAAGAGAAAAGAGAGAGAGCAGGAGGTGCTTTGACAGACATAAGTGAGTTGAGGCTTGGAGAGAGAGACCATTTTGATAAATCTTCTTCCAGGTTGTCTCAAGTCCATCTCCTATTTACACCTTTCTGTGTGTGTAATCTATAACTCTGTCAGTCCACTATCCCTTGTCGATTTCACTACTGTTGTCCAACTCGACAAATACTCTACCCTTTACTCAACCACGACAGAAAGTACAATAACGATCATAATCTTATGATACTGTACTTACTAATTTATGGTGTTGCAAAATATTTAGCTTTAGCGCTGTGCGAAATATTAGTTTTATATAACTAAACAACAAGTACGCGGCACAAACAAGTAGCCTATGCTGCAGCGACAGAAACGCATTAAATCTTGATTAAAAAGTTGATATGGATATCGTACGAATGTTTGCTTAAAGTCGATGTACAAAGTAAACGAAAAGTTACAAAAGGACATCGGTGGGGCTAAAGGCGAACATTACCGATTCCTATATATACATACATTGGGATTCTCGCTGGTGCTACGGAGTTTGTTCACTGTGCTGAGATCCTCCTTGTGTGATCTAAGGGAGGAGATTGGAGCACTGATGGAGTTGTCCGAGTGCAGTGTAGATAGTCCTTAAAACCAAACCAAACACATTATGGAAAGCCTGGATAATGGGAAAAATTTGAGGAGAAAGAGCAGAGGAATGAAGGCATAATTGTGGATGGCATGACGAGGTGAAGACACATAATTGTGGATGGCATGATGAGGTGAAGACACATAATTGTGGATGGCATGATGAGGTGAAGACACATAATTGTGGATGGCATGTTGAGGTGAAGACACATAATTATGGATGGCATGACGAGGTAGCTGGAAAATGGTGGTGTCTGACTTGTTATGTAATGCTCAAAAGATAAGACAGTCTTAGGAAAAAGAAAGTTGATCATCATTGTCAGTAAGCTTGTCACATGATGATATAACTGGGTTTTTGTTTATAAAAAGTTGGTGTGGGTGCCTTGTGAGGACCAGTCCTAATCAGCCAGCAGCACTTGCTTATAACTTCAGAATGGAAGTAGCCAGGAATAGAGGATGCCCAATGAGACAAACGTACAAACAAACAACATTTTAAATAATAGAGGGTGAAGATATATGCGTTGAGAAAATGATAGGCATCCTGAAGGAACACACTAGGGTACAGAAAAACATGATCTGGCCAGAAATTATTAATCAGCTCTGCCTGAACTGCTTCATGACATAAGCAGTTGATAAAAGTAGTTTGTGCCCATGTGTTATTAGAGCTGGAAATGGGGAGTAGAGAATTGTAACGTTTATCCTACTAGGCATATTGTAGAAAGTGACTAAGAAGGGTTGGGCATGGGGTTGACAACTCCATCCTATAGAAACTTGAAATAAAAATACTTCCAACAACAACATGACCAGTTATCCACAGCAAGTAATTCAAATATTTAGACTCAACCATTCCAGCAGATATAGGTATTCCATTACAGAGCATTGTGCTTCAATCCAGAGAAAGCCACAGGGAGTCTGGGTTGCCTGCATACTTTTTTTTTTCTAGGAAAACATTGGGTACATGAAATATTTTTACACTATACGAACAAGAGGAAACTACACAGGTGGCAGTAGAAATGCTGAGACTGCAAAAATAAAGGTAGAAGTGAATAGAAAGGAGGAAAATTGGTGCTATCCTCAGGGCATGAGGAAGAAAACATGTCCCATAGTGAAGATGTGACTCTAGTACTGTTAAAGGAACTCATAGAATGGGAAGCAATGAGTCCTAGACTAATATTCAAAACTGGCTAAAAGAAAAGAAAGATGAACATCATCCAGTGTTTTGCATCAAGAATAATTTTATATCAGTCTTCAAAATGTCATGAATTTGTATTCATGTGAAGGAAGGACAGTGCAGTCTTGATGAGTGACCTAAATGCAAAGACTGGATCAAACAGTAATGGCTTTTAAAATATTATGAGAAAACATGGACTTTGGATAATAATGGAAAATGGAGAAATATCAGATATCCACTGCTATAGGAGGAAGCATGTTTCCACACAGAATGTTAATGTTAATCAGAATTGACGTCATTGCACTCCGGGCAAACCCATAGGTGCTCAGTCTCCCTCAGAGACTTAAAAGAGGCTTTTAAAATACAATGACAGACGTAGTCAGCGCTTAAACAAATTACAGGTACCCAAGCCCAGACTTGACCTATTTAAAACTAGTTTTTCTTACTCAGCTGCTCATCTTTGGAACAATCTTCCCAATGACCTGAAAAACACGCACAGTCCTTACTCATACAATCGTATACTGTTCAAATACTTTATGAGTGCTGATTATATGCCACCCTAACTGATTGTGTTGTACTTTTATCTAATATACTGTATGGAGGCTCTGATGATCTAGTTTTCATTACAATATACTTATTCTTAATATTATATTCTTAATAACTTATATTCTTAATTTCATGATCAGGTACTGTTAATGTATGCTGTTATACTTCCTTGTAATGTTGCACTGTCCTTAAATTAATACTTTCAGTACGCTGGAGAATGTTGAGTAACAGTAATAAAAGATGAGCAAGAGGATGGAAGAATGCAAGAGGGGACTGTGTCCGATTTTCAACCTTTGGCAAATTAATTGCTTTCGTATATGTCTATCTAACTATCTACCTAGTCTGATTCTGGTCTTGAGTTTGGGACGCAAAGGAAATGGAAAGGAAAATGGAAAGTAACTGTTTACCCACCTCATCTTGATGAACCTAAAAAAAAAAAAAAAAGTCCCCGAGTCATTCAGTTGAACACCGTATGAACATTTTACAAGTTCTCATAACATACCTCTGAATATGTCTCAAATCACTAATTTACAGTACGAAGAATTCGATTCTTATGTCTTGTTTTTTTTTTTTTTTTTTTTATTAATTTTTTTACAATTTATTTATTTATTTATTTTTATTTATTTATTTTTTTTCAAATTCATTCTTATTATTAATTTTTGTTTGTTTGTTTGGTTTTGTTATTATGTTTATTTTATTTTAAAAACACTTTAATTATGATGATTATTGCAAATGTAATATTACTTTTATAATGATAAATGCCTTAGTAATGCTTAAAGTAAATGTGAGGATGAAAGGATATTAGTATACATGATGAGAGAGAGAGGAAGGGCAGAATGTCAGACGGGCCTGCGTGCCCAATTCTTAACCCTTTGAAAATAAAGTTCGTTCGTTCGTTCGTTCGTTCAGAAGAATACATAAAGCAACATGGATATCATCAGACCACAATGATGGAAAATCAGATTGATTATTTGTGCATTAAGAAGAAGTTTAGATCATCTTTACATGAAGTGCAAGTATGTAGATGTGACATCAGATCACCACCTTCTGTTAGGAAAAATGAAGGTGGACGTCAGAAGATGTACACAACCTAGCTACAGACAACAGCTTAATGAAGGATATCTCAGAAATCAAGAAACTAAAGGAAATTTTACATGTTATTTATTATTTTATAGCATGGAAAATCAGTAATGAAGAATTTATAAATGCTTATAAACAGATTCATTCAGAGACAGTAGAACTAATGATCACCAGCATGTAACTGTGGAAAGTATCCAACAAAAACCATTGGAACAAGAGGTGTGTGAAAGGATGCTAAAGTTGGATATGCGATTTGTTGATGAAGCCATCATAAAGCAGACCTTATTCTGGAGCCTTCAGAAGAAGTACAAGAGGATAGCCCTAAAATGTAAGGAAAAGAGATTGGAGGGCATGAGAATTCATGCAGACTGTCCAGAACAGGAAGGTATTTAGCAATCTGATTGAAGGTCTGTTCTGTGCATGTAGCTGAAGAGATTAGTATTTTTAAGTGCACATGGGCTTTTATACATTTCACTTATGATCTTCTTTCTCCTTCCTCGTTCACCTTCAGACTTCCACATTTGTGACTCTAATAAAGGCAGTAGTAAACTCAATGTTCCTGACATCTCCAAACAGTTTTTTGTATTGATCTGAGTTTATTCTCGTGCAATACATGAAAGGGGAACTTTTTTCGTTGAACGATGTGTCAAGTCAACAGCAGTAGGATGATCTAATATGATATTCCTAGGCTGCATGCTGTGGGCTTATATATCTGTGATTTTAGGTCTCAGTAGGGATGTTAAAACATACTTTAGTGTTTCTTTTTTTAATATGGCATGATCTGGTTGTCTTTATACTTCTGTTTCCAGGTAAAATCCCGCAGACCTACATCTGCTCCTCATAAACCAGAAATACAGTGGCAGACATCCTCTCCGGTTGGATATCCAGCAGGGCAGATGCTTGTAGGACCCTTAAATCGCTTTGGTGGCTCTTCTGTTACATCACTGGGAAGCCCTCCTCTGTTTTCTCACACTGCAAATGGGACCCCTTCTCGTTATGCTGGCATGAATATATCCGGGCCATCAGTGTTAACCAACCCACCACCCTATGGCATGAGGCCTGTCTCCTTAGAAGTGCCCCAGTCCACAAAGATTACAGACTTTGCCACTGGCATTTATGAACGGAATCGTATTTCATCACCTGTAGGCCAGGGATTCATAGGACAGCCACCAAATTATCAGCACCATACCAACCCCGCAGTGTAAGTACTGAGACCTCAGTGATAACATTTTTATTCATACATCACATACTTTTAGATGGGAAATTCACTATTCACAAGCGAAGCTAGCAGAGTCATTTTCTCACCAACAATGATATTGTTGCACTTCGTATTTGTGGGAATGCCAATAACTGCTAAAAACTTTAAAGAAATACAATTTCATCATAAGGGATAGAAAAAACCTGAAATAATAAGGCAAGTCTCACTTGTCCCTTACATTGTATGGGACTAATAAGTAAACGTCATTTCTAAAGCCCCTCTGAATTTTCTATATTTGAGAATTTTCATCCTCGTTTAACAAGTAAATGCTTTTGAAACATTTCATGGAAAGCCTTTGCTGCATTCTTTCATTGTTTTTATTTCTCATTCTTTTCATCCATCTGTCTGTTACTGTTTCTTGCAATCTTTCATTCATTCTTTCTCTCTGCTTTTCTGTGTTACTTTCCATCATCCTTTTTTCTTCTTAATTAAAGTCCATATTATACAAATGAAAACACTGCATTAAATCAGCTGGTTTAAGAGTCAGTTACTTAATGTAAATGCTGTGGAGTTATACACACAAATTAAAGATGTTGTTTGCAATGTCTCATTATTCCTTATGAAACCTTTTTTAATATAAAATTAGTTGGGTCATACTCACAAATTAAAGATGTTGGTAGCAGTGTCTTGTTTTTCCTTATGGAACCCTTCTACACTGTGAGATAAAATTATCCATTAACTCGTTGAAGCAGACAGCCAGTGATAATGTAGGTGCCGCTGAGTTAAAAAAGGAAAAAGAGAATAATCTAAAATCTGAACTCTCTACTCTTTTATCAGACGCGCTCCTAATGAAGTTCTTACCACTTTGTAGAGGAGAATAAAATAATCATCACAAGATTAAGCTTTTTACATTCTGGAATTCATAGATGTATGAGGCATCTTTGGGGTTTTCCTTCACAAAACAAAAACCTGTTAAATTTCCTTCCAGAAAACTATGTGCTTCTCTTCTAGTTTGTATCTTTTTCCTATGCTGACCGATGTTGGTGTCATTCATTTAAGAACAAAAAGAGCTCCCTTTCTTCATTTTACTACATTTTTTTTTTCAGTTGCCATGTTACTCTGGCGACCTGATATAGGCCACTTAACACAGATGACCATAACCAATGACCCCTTCAAACTTATACGAGGGGCGTTCAGAAAGTAATGCACCACATCGTTTTTCTCAGCTAATAATGAAGATAGAAGCATGAAATTTTGCACACTTCAAATATGGTATGTGCCAGTTTTGTGCACCAAATTGCACCGCAACCGGCCAAATAATACGGCTGCCCTAAACCTTTGAAATGGAGCGTGTTAGCAACTTGCGTTATAAGCAGCGAATTGTGATAGAATTTTCTCGTTGCAGAGAAGGAAACTGTTGTGAATTTTCACAAGCGTCTATGTGATGTGTATGGTAGTTTTGCAGTCGACAGGAGTACAGTCAGTCGCTGGGTTTAGAGAATCAAAGAATCAGGAAGTGGAGATACGGAGCTGCTTGATCGGCCGCGCTGTGGATGTCCTGCCACAGCCACCAACGCAGAAATGTTGAAATGCGCTGAGGGCATTATTCTTACTGATAGGCGAATCACAACTTAACAATTGGCCTTACAGCTGTCAGTCAGCATTGGTAGTGCAAATGCAGTTATAAAAACTATCAGATTTTCTAAGGTTTGCGCAAGATGGGTTCCTCGAAGTCTCACAAATGACCACCGATTGCAGAGGAAAGCAATTTCTTCTGAATTGTTGGAGCGTTTCAATGCTGATGGAGAGAAATTTTTGGCTAAGATCGTTACAGGTGACGAAACCTGGGCACATTATTTTGAACCTGAAACAAAAAGACAGTCAATGGAGTGGCATCATCCGCAATCACCACGAAGAAAGAAATTCAAGACAATTCCTTCAGCTGGAAAGGTCATGATCACTGTCTTTTGGGACATTGAAGGTGTGATTCTTGTGGACGTTATGCCAAGAGGAGAGACAATCAATTCGCAAGCTTACATTAAGACATTGAAAAAACTCAATAACATTTTCGCAGAGTTCGGCTGCACAAGAATCCAGCAGACCTGCTTCTCCTTCACGACAATGCGCGACCTCACACAAGTCTGGCAACACGGGAAGCAATCACCAAATTGGGTTGGATTGTACTACCCCATCCACCCTGTAGTCCCGATTTGGCATCCTCTGATTTTCATCTATTTGATCCACTTAAAGATGCACTCCGTGGGACAAGGTTTGAAGATGATGAAGGAGTGATTCATGCAGTGAAGAAATGGCTGCATGATCAAGAAAAAATCTGGTACGGGCTAGGAATACATGCACTTGTTTCACGCTGGCATAAAGCCGTACAAGTTGATGGGGATTACGTTGAATAATACCGATGTTTACATGACATATCCATGCATATTGTGTATAAATTTCATGCTTTTTGAATAAACAGCTCCTGAGAAAAACGATGTGGTGCATTACTTTCTGAACGCCCCTCGTATCATAAAGATTTTATTTGGACCAAAAATAATCATGGCATTATCTCATCTGGGAGTCTTAAAAGCTTGCTGATATCTAACTATTACATACACACATGCGTACATGCACTTATGTATATATATATATATATATATATATATATATATATATATATATATATATATATATATATATATATATATATATATACACACACATATATACTAGCAATAACCCGTCAATAATGACGGAAGTAAATCAAAAACTGTAATATATTTTTAAAATATTTTTTAATTCAGTATGAAAGTTATTTCATGACAAAATTGTTTGTGAAAGTGCGTGGATTTGTTTCAAAGAATGTGCCTTGATAAAAAGTGTTTTTAACAAAAACTTTCAAGTTTTTATGATTTGTTACTCGGTTGAGGGCGACATAGAGCTGGCTGTGTCTAAAAACAGGTTCAGGAAGGAAAACTCCTACGTGATCAAAAGATTGTCCTTGCGCCATATTTATCGTCATCGCAAATGTTAAAATCACTGGGAATTGACGATGTCGCATCCTAAATGGCAAACTGCGCTCGCTCGGTTCTAAGTCAATGCGAGGAATTAAAACTCGTCCTCCCTTATTACTGCCAGTGATAATTTCTGCATCAATGGAGTTCCCATGCAAGACTTTTATGACCAAATGCGTTGTTGCGTGCATATTTTGACGCACATATTACAAAAATACGATATGGCTATTTAATATGGAAAATATATACTTGCATTCATTTGTGTATGAAAATGCTTCCTCTGGTAAAGCTAGATAATTCATGATTGATTTACACTTTTGATTATATGAGTGATCTTTCTTGATATTGACTCGGCGCATGGATATTGTATTCATGTCCGTTCTTATTTGTTCGGGCCAGAAAATAGATTAAGTTTGCTTGTTATGTTTATGGCCTGAATTCATGTGTACTACTTGTCTAGTGAAAGAAGATTCAGTCGTATATTGTATACCTTTGTATAATCAGGTCGGACTATATTCTTTCTGCCGGAATCTAGCGCAGGTTTTCGTAGTCCTTCTGGGTTGTGAAGAGTTCCGATAATGTCGCTAAGATGGCTGAGTGCTTTTTCCAGGGCTGGCACTGTTTAAGGTTTAACAGTGATTCATAGATGTTTTTCTAGGAGAAGTTTATGTCTCTGCAAGAGTCTATTTGTCAGAGATCCTCCTCATATGTGTGATTCGGACTCCAGGTATGCCAGACCCTATTTTTGATGATCTTGAGTCGATTAGAACTCCGCCAATGCCGGTCCCAAGCCCGGATGAAAAAGGAGGAGGGCGGCCTGCATGGAGGCCGTAAGGAGGCAGCCCCTCCACCATGCAAAGGCACAACAGGCCAATCACCTGTTTGCTTTAAACCACGATTACGAGTAACAAAAGAGAGAAAACCGGACTGATTCTAAAGGCAACGAACTGGAACGGACTACGGACTACGACTTATGGAACATGGAACACAAGAAGTATAAATGGGAAGGAAGAGGAGCTGGTGGAAGAGATGAGGAAAGCAAAACTAGAAATCCTGGCTATTACGGAAACAAAGAAAAAAGGACAAGGAGTCATGGATCTCAATGGCAACACGCTGCTCTACAGTGGTGTACCCATATCCGAAAGAGCTAAAGGGGGTGTGGGTTGCATTGTGGCCCAAAATCAAAAAGATAGTATCAAGGGGTGGAACTTTGTCTCAGAGCGCATTATGGTTGTGAAACTAAAAGAAGGAGAAACCATAGTCAACCTGGTCATAGTGTATGGGCCAAATGAGGATGAGAGAGCAGAGGTCAAGGAGGAATTCTTCGAGCTGCTTCAAAGGACAGTGGATGACTGCCTAGATGAAGTTATCATGCTCAGAGATTTTAATGCCAGAGTTGGAAATGACCATGCTAGATGGAGTGGAGTTATCGGAAGATATGGAGAAGATACTCTCAATGACAATGGAAAGCGACTCCTTAGATTCTGCAGTGAGCAGAATCTGATCATTACAAACACAAAGTTCCCCCATAAGCGCATACATGCATACACTAGATGTGAACCAACAAAGAATGAGAAGTCAGTGATCGACTATGCCATTGTTCGGAGAAGCTCATTCAAATATGTCCGAGATGCAAGAGTCTGGAGGGGGCCAGAGATTGGAAGTGATCACTACCTGCTAACAATCAAACGAACAACTGAAAGAGTTGCTCAGCCTAGGAACTGCTCAACATCACGCAAGAAACCAAGTAAACGAGCAGGAGAAATGAGCATTAGGACCTACAAGCTGAGAGAGCCAGAAATTAAGACCAGATATCAGGGGCTTATTGCTGCAGCGGTGAGCAACACAGAAGAACAACCTGATGACTTGGAAACCCTCTGGATTAAATTCAAGGATATCATAAAGACAGCAGCTGCAGAAGCATGTGGTGAAGTCCGACTTGGGAACCAGAGAAAGAGGACACCTTGGTGGACAGAGGAAGTCAAAGAGAAAATAAGAGAGAAGAAAATGGCATGGAAACAATACTTAGGAGCTAAAAACACAACAGGACAAATGGAAAAATATAGAGAATATGTGACACTCAGAACAGAAGTAAAGAACAAAGTACTAGCAGCAAAACAGAAGTCCTGGGAAGAATTTGGAGAAAAGCTAGAAAAAGATGCACAAGAAAACCAGAAATTGTTCTATATGACCCTAAAGAACATGAGGAAGGAAAAACAATGCCCTCTCAAATTTATAAAGGACAAGCAAGGCAAATTGCTTACTGCCCCGAAGGAAGTAATGGAAAGATGGAAAGAATATTTCTCAGAACTCCTTGATGGTGAGCAAGGTCAAACATCAGAAATGATAACCACTAGCACAGAAGAGGAAACCAATGGTGATGAAGATGACATAAAGATGGAAGAACTGAAGGCAGCACTGGAGAAAATCAAGATGGGCAAAGCAGCAGGGCATGATGGTATAACACCAGAAATGGTTAAGTACATGGGAGCATCAGGCGACCTGTTACTCCTAAGGGTCCTACAGGCAGCATGGTGCAACAAGACCATACCAAAGGATTGGGAGATCGCCATCATAACACCAATTTTCAAAAAGGGTAACAATTGACAGTGTGGAAACCATAGAGGCATATCCCTTCTCAGTGTCCCTGGAAAAATCTACTCTAGAATCCTAGAGCAGAGACTCCGACGCCTAGCTGAGCCACAATTGGATGAGGTCCAGTGCGGATTCCGAGCAAACCGAAGTACTCAAGACCTAATCTTCACACTCAGACAGCTGAGTGAAAAGGCCCTTGAGTATAAGAGAGAGATCCATCTTTGTTTCATAGATCTGGAAAAGGCGTTTGACAGGGTCCCTTGGAGCAAACTTTGGGACTGTTTGGCAAGGAAGAATATTCCAGCACCTCTGATTCATGCTATACAGAGCTTCTACAAGTCTTGCAGAAATTATGTGAGGACAGCAAACCATAAGTCAGAAGAGTTCAGGACCACCACTGGTGTAAGACAAGGTGATATCCTATCACCTTACCTCTTCATACTCCTTATGGACGATGTCATAAAGGCATGTAAGGAGAGAACAAGAAAGTATTCAGTGGGGTACTGGAAGATGAGACAGGTCTATATTTCAGAGCTGGCATTTGCTGATGATGTTGCCCTGATTGCTAAATCAGAGGCACATCTCCAATCCAACCTGCAAGTCTGGAAGGAAGAGCTGGAGAAGAGAGGGATGGTCATAAGCAGCTCTAAAACAAAATCCATGTTGATATCACGAGAAGAAAGAAGACATCAGATTAAGCTGGGAGAACAGGTCCTGGAGCAGGTCGACCACTTTAAATACCTCGGAGCTATTATAGACCGAAAGGGAGGCATCAAAGAAGAGTTGGCCACTCGAAAAGCAGCAGCTGGGAGACTTTTTCAGGCCATAAATCGAGGATTCCTCAGCAAGAGAGAGGTTGGTAAGAAAACGAAGATGGCTGTATACCGCTCCACCTATGTCCCAGTCTTGACATATGGATGCGAGTCATGGGCAATGACTACAACCCATAAAAGCCAGATCCAAACCTCAGAAATGAGGTATCTGAGGAAGGTGGTTGAAGTAACAAGAAGAGACATGGTACGCAACCAGACGATACGTCAAGGCCTAAAATGCCACCCCCTACAGACCCAAGTAGAACAGTCCCAACTAAGATGGTTTGGCCATGTCTGCAGAATGGGAGAAGATCGGCTACCACGACAAGCATGGGAAACAAAGAGCCAAGGATCCAGACCCCGAGGACGACCCAGAGTCCGCTGGGAGGACAACATTAGACAATCTTTGAAGGACCGAGGACTAGAATGGAACCAGGCCAGGAGGAAGACAGCCGATAGAATAGTCTGGCGCTCTCTCTTCCAAACCTCTACACCTCACGGTAGAAGGGGAACGACTAAGTAAGTAAGTTGAGTCGATTAGACCTAGATGGAACATTGTGCTTCGTATCGCTAGGATCGTGTTTTGTATCGACGAAGATGACAGGCTTTCCTACAGCAGTTATGTCTACATGAAGTAACGTGATTACTGTAGGGCTGTATGGAAAACTTTATGAAATTATTTATATGCACATTCTAAATTAACTTTGGCTTATATCTACCTTCCTACGAGTGAGTGAGCGACAACTCAGGAAGGCGGCCATGTTATATTTCTGTCATCATATTTTTGATCACTGTCAAGAGAACAGATTATGTATCCTACTATCGGGCAGTGGTATCGAGATCTTGTTATGAGGTGAAAACCCACTATCATGGTTTATGATCATTATACAAACATTGGACATATTTCAGCTTAAGAACTTAGCCATGAAATGATGGTTCGGCCAATGACGTTTGTATGTTTACCGATCCTCATTGACGCGTTCAGTCAGTAGAGGATACTGCGATTAGTTACCAGAACAGTGAATGTTACCTTAGGTTGAATGTTATTGCACTACTACATGAATGTATCATCCACGATTCAAATAACCAATGAATGTATGTCAACCAGTACCCATGACTGTATCCGTGCTGTCCAGTTTGCGTGCCTTCATTAAACTATTGAAGTGTCAGCGGCAGTTCAAGTCGTCATTGCATTACATGTGAGTGTGTGAGAGGTATTATCAAGTGGTCTGTTACACCGAACTACTACAACATTCCCGCTACAGACATCCCCCTGGAGCCTTTTGTTATTCTTCAGTGGTGAACCAGATTCCTGGGGTTATGATAACCAGACCATCCCTGACGCCACATACGACACGCATGAACACCAGTGTACAAGTTACAACGGGGCAGTCGATGTCAGCTTGACCTGTATTACCGATAGGATGCTGTATCTAGGTCAGCGCATGTTGACATATTTTCGCTGTACAGACGGTATTATACAGGACAGTTGTATCAAGTGTATAAAATATCGGGAACAGTACTGTTGACATTTCTCATCGTGCAGAAGAAAGAAGTGATTGTTGATCCTGTATAGAAAAATCACAGTGTTGTTGAACATAAAGTGCATATTTCATCGTTGGATCTTCATATGCTCAAAAAAAATTGAACATTGTAATAGTGTAGAAAACAAATCTATTATTTAATTGTTCATTAAAGGTGGCAGGTTATTGTTACAACACTATACCAGCATCACATTCTATCCACAATACATTCTATTAAGTATATATATATATGTATGCATTTATGCTATTAAGGTTTACATGTATTTATGTTTATATGTTATTTGTTGTGTGTTAAGTTAGTTTGTATTCTGCGGGCCTGGATGGGAGGTGACTAGAACAAGAAATACCAAGTGACATTGGTCTTGCTCTAGCGGTCTATAGGGAGCAAATTTCTTAATTGAAATTTGCATGCATCATTGTTTGCAAATATTTGTTAGCTGTGACGAAACTGTCCTTCTTGTTGTTTTTGTAATATTTCTATGTTCTTTAGTTTTGTCTTCATTTGTTTGCATTTGTTGGTCTACTCTTTCCTATCTTTAATTTCTATACACAATTGATGTTTATACACTGTGGTGTTATTTGTCTTGTTGATTTCATTGCGGTTATCATCACAGATTCTGTGATCATTTTTATTTTATTTTTTCTATTTGATTTAATTTGATTCCTGCAAGTGTTTTCATATTGTCTTTTCCTGTTTGTCCTGTTGACAAATAATATATAAGGTATATTTGAATATATTTATATTATAGTACAGAGCAGTACTTAATTACTATCATTGGTGTACAAGGAATTATAAAGTAGTTGGGATATACAAATATTATTTTCCACAGGTACTCAAGTGATCATTGATTACATTAAGGAAGTATACAAGACCTTTGTAAGGCTTGTCTCCCACAGTGTTTGGGATATACAGATATTGTTTTCCACAGGTACTCAAGTAACCATACAAGTTTTTCACTAAGACTAAGTCTATAGTATAGACTTGTCTCCCATTAAAGTGGGATAGGGTAATTTATTTACTTTTTCAGGTTTCTGATTTAATAAGACAAGATGTCTACATTAGATTACTTTATTGCACAAGGGAAATCCCTTGATAAGACTGGTAAAGAGTTAGAAGAATGGGAAACTGCTCAATTTGCTGAGGAGAGAAAAGCTGCTGCTGAGGAGAGAAAACTTCAAATAGAAGAAACAAAATTAGAAGCTGCTGCTGAGGAGAGAAAAGCTGCTGCTGCTGCTGAAGAGAGAAAAGCTGCTGCTGCTGCTGCTGAAGAGAAAAAAGCTGCTGCAGAAGAGAGAAAAGCTCTGGCTGAAGAGAAAAGATTAGAAAGAGAAGCTGATGCTGCTGCTGAACAAAAGAAATTGCAGATGCAGGTGGAGGAAAGGAGATTTGTGGCAGAACAGAAAAAATTAGAAGCTGCTGCTGCTGCTGCTGAACAGAAAAAATTAGAAGCTGCTACTGAGCAGAAAAAATTAGAAGCTGCTGCTGAACAGAAAAGATTAGATAGAGAAGCTGAAGAGAGAAAAGCAATAAGAGAACATGAATTTGAGTTAGAGAAATTAAGATTGACAAGTATGACTAATGTTAATCAGGCATCTGGTGGTAATGGTAAACCCTTTAATTATAAGGTCAAGGTGCCAGCGTTCAACTCTGCCAGTGATGATATAACATTTTGGCTTTCTAGATTTGAACGTGCTTGTCGAGCTCATAATGTTGACAAATCACAGTATGTGAATCAGTTGTCTGAAAATCTAAAAGGGGAGTCTCTGACTAAGTTATGTTTGGTTGAAGAGGCCGACAAGGATAATTATGATGCTATTAGGGCAGCTTTGATAAAGAGATATCAGCTGTCAGAAGAAGGTTATCGTCTTTTGTTTAAAACAATGAGACCTGAGGTAGGTGTAGAATTCTCAGATTTCATTTCAAAAGCATGACTTACACTCTCACAATGGATTGAATTATCCAAAATAGAGAAAACATTTGATGGTCTTACGGATTTATTGCTAAGAGACAAGGTCATGTCTTCGGTAAATAAACCATTCCTAGAGTTTTTACATGAGCGTAAACCTAGTACATTAAAGCAAATGGAAGAATATTGTGACCAGTATGCCACGGCACACCCTGACATGATTCTTAGTAACACTAACATTAAAGAGGGTATGCCATTTGCTTCAGCAACAGAATATAATCATAATTACTCACACAAATTCCAAGGAGCTCAAAATAAATTTGATAAAAAGGTTAATTGGAATAATTATCAAAACCAAGGTAACCACTCAAATCAGGGTTCTTCTTCGAAGAACTGGAATCGGGCTGACAGTCCTCGATACGTGAGGGGTGCCCATAATTTTAGAAATTTCCGAAAAGGGAGTAACTATAGAAACCACCCAAGTTCTTCATGGAAACAACAAAACCAACATTACAGGGATACTCATTATAATGAGCATGATGATTATGATCATGAATATTGTGATTCAAACCCAAATAGGGGTTATAACAGAGGGAATAATAATTACAGAGGCAATTATAACCGAGGTAGATCACAACACAAAAGACATGGTAAATCTCATTACCAGGCTAACTCTCCACAACAAGAGTTTCACGAAGCCGGTAATCAAACCAATGATAAGAAAGACTCTAATAGTGTGGGTTGTTCTGCTTTCGATTTTGACAGAGCATTTCAGTGTTCCCAATGCAAAACATTATTCGAGCCAACCACAGTTTCGACTTTAAGCTGTGGTCATCCTCTTCCTGCTCTTCCTGCGTCAGTCGCGCATGATGGAAGAGGTGCTCTTGTCTTGAATAGAGGTCTAGTAGATGGTACTCCGGTCTCAATTCTTTTCGATTCCGGGTGCACAACCATTGGAGTGAGGCAGTCACTTATAGATCCTTCTCGAGCCACTGGCAAGATAATCAAATGCATAACATTTGGTGGCACATTGGAGAAGTACTCCACTGCCATTATCAACATCTCTACTTCCTTCTTTACAGGAGATGTGCACGCATGTCTTCTGCCGAATCCGATCGCTGATCTTATCATCGGTCGCATTCATGGTGCGAAAGAATGCACTCCGCAACAAATTGCCGAGTGGGAAAGTGATAATATGCATACTGCAAATGCTGTAGTCACTAGAGCTCAAGCTCTAAACATGCCGCAATCTTCGCCTTCTGGAGATAATAATGACCAGAACCAAGGTGATCTCTTGGAGATTTCGCATGTTTCCTTTATAAAACAGCAGGAAGATGATCCTACTCTAAAGAAATTCTTTACTCTGGCAACAAAAGGTGATCCGAATAAGGATACAAATCGTAAATCTTGGATTACGATGAGGAATGGCGTACTTGTACGTATGGTACAAGACTCCGCTAAATCCATTCATTCTCAAATTCTTGTGCCCAAAAATATGAGAGTTAAAATCTTACAGCATGCTCATGATTCTCAGTGTGCTGGACATATGGGTTTTTCCCGTACTAAATCTAGAGTTCTTGCATCTTTCTTTTGGCCTGCTGTGAATAAGGACATACGAATCTATTGTCGATCTTGTAAAGTATGTCAAGAGGTTAAATCCAGAGGTCCACGCCATGATGCACCTATTCAGGCTGCAGACATTCCCATTCGACCATTTCAAAAAATGGTGATAGGCATCATTGGTCCATTTAAGATAAAGTCTGCTAGAGGACACCAATATATTTTGACGTGTGTGGATATGTGCACACGTTGGCCAGAGGCTGTTCCTCTAAAGAGCATAACTACTGCTGATATTGCAGATGCTCTTTGGTTAATATTTTCTCGTCTGGGATTTCCAGCAGAAATATTATCGGACCATGGTAGCCAACTTATATCGGATACCATGTCTCAAGTGATGTCGACTCTAAAGATAGAGAGATCTCTGAGTAGTATTTATCATCCTATGTCCAATGGGATGGTGGAACGTCTGAATAGAACTCTGAAAAACCTACTAGGTAAGATAACTGAGGATCATCCTCAGGATTGGGACAGGGTTTTACCCGCGGCTCTCTTTGCATATAGAGAGGTCGCCAACGAACATACAGGATTTTCTCCTTTTGAACTTGTCTTCGGCGCGAAACCGCGAGGTCCTATGTCCTTACTTCATGATCTCATAACTGCTAATAATATTGTCGATGACACAAAATCCTCTTATGAATATGTCATTGCACTTAGACACAAGATTATTGAAGCATGCAAATTGGCAACTGCTTCTTCTGAATTTGCGAAACAGAAGGCAAGGCAATTTGCCAATAAGACCAGACGCTTGCGACAACTCTGTCCAGGTGACAAAGTATTGGTCCTGCTACCTTGTAGAGAAAACAGACTTCTTATTTCTTGGAAAGGTCCGTATGATATAATATCAAAAGTTTCCGATGTTGACTATATCGTCGATATTGACGGGAAGCATAAAACCTTCCACATCAACATGCTCACGGAATTCCATGAACGTCCGGATTATTTACAACCTGTTTTCCAGGCAACGGACGATTTTCCAGTCCAACATGGACATTACTCATCACTGTCAGTAATACAGGATGAGGAAACGAGTTTCTCTGATGTAAATCTACCTTTTCCAATGATTCCGCTTCACTCTAATGAATCATGGAAAGATGTTGCGATTTCTCCCGAATTATCTCCAGGAGAGCAGAAACAAGTTTCTACTATGTTAGAACAATTTCAGGATGTCCTTACTGACATTCCTGGTCAAACTGATGTCATTCAACATGACATTATTCTTACTGACCATAATCCTATAAGGGTCAGACCGTATCCTATTCCGATACATTTTCAAGCACAGGTAGAAAAAGAGTTGGATGAGATGATAGAGTTAAAAATTATTGAACCATCCACATCAGCATATTCTTCGCCGATGGTTATCGTGCGAAAAAAAGACAACAACATACGTCTTTGCGTTGATTATCGCAAATTGAACCAAGTGACTAAATTTGATGCTGAACCTATGCCTTTACTTGAAGAGCTACTTACCAGACTATCGAATTCTCATTTCTTTACTAAACTCGATTTGTCTAAGGGATATTGGCAAGTTCCATTATCCGAACACGCCAAACCGTTTACTGCTTTTTCGACACCTAGGGGTCTATTCCAATGGAATTTCATGCCTTTCGGCCTAATGAACGCCCCTGCAACATTCGTACGCATGATGCGTCGAATCCTATCTCATCGCTCAGATGTCATTGCATATCTTGATGACATCTGTCTTTTCAGTGATACTTGGAACGATCACTATAATGGGATAAATGAACTATTGTCTATCTTACGCGAGCATAACCTGACAGCGAAACCATCGAAAGCTTGTATTGGTTTTAGCGAAATATCTTTCTTAGGTCACCGTGTTGGTCATGGTTTCCTAAAGACAGAAGACCATAATACAAGTAAGATACTTAACATTTCTATTCCTAAGACTAAAAAGCAAGTGCGAAGTCTCTTAGGTCTAATACAATTTTATGGACGATTCATTCCGAATCTGTCCTCCATTATGTCACCTCTTTCTTCCTTGCTAAAGAAAGGGTCTCCTAATGTAGTCCATTGGACTCAAGAATGTCAATCCTCTTTGGATAAGGTTAAAACTATGTTTTCTACTTCACCTATCCTAGTATTGCCTTCTAAGGATAAGACATTTATTCTTCAAAGTGACGCTTCATCCACAGGGATTGGAGCAGCACTAATGCAAGAGTACTCTGGAACTCTGCATCCTGTGATGTATATTTCTCGAAAATTAAATGCCGCAGAGAAGAATTACTCGGTCCTAGACCGTGAATTATTGGCTATGGTTTGGTCAATCCTTAAACTGCAAAGATTTCTTCTTGGCACGCATTTCATTGTGGAAACTGACCAGAAAGCTCTTACGGCTATTCAGAGTAAAAATCTGAAGAGCGCGAGATCAATGCGATACGCGATTGCTCTGCAGCCGTTTCATTTTTCGGTGCGAGCTATCCGTGGGTCAGAAAATGTGATGGCAGATATTTTGTCTAGATGCCCACATGATTCATAACTGTTAAATTATATGCCTAACTTTGCTACAGTTGTTCCTATGTTGAAATGTGTACACATATGGAATATATCATATATTGATTGTAACACTACTTAGCGGTTCACTGATGTTTATTCACCGCTGGTCTTTCAATGTTTTTTTCGTCTTTGATGATCATGATGTTAAGATATCTAAGATGAAATTTATGTATAAACTGATGTAGAAAGGGTGGCATTGCCAGTATTGTAGTATGCGTTGGTGACACCTCTCTGGAAATATTTATACTTAGAGAAATACTTTCTCTAAGTTCATGAAATATATTCTCAATGCTTATCATCTGCGCATTGTTATTGGTGCATTGTGAGCCTATTGTATGTTGCTCCTAGATGTATTTCAAAAAAAAAAAAATGTACCATTTTTTTTTTCCCGAGGGGTGTGGTAATCTGTTGCGTGCATATTTTGACGCACATATTACAAAAATACGATATGGCTATTTAATATGGAAAATATATACTTGCATTCATTTGTGTATGAAAATGCTTCCTCTGGTAAAGCTAGATAATTCATGATTGATTTACACTTTTGATTATATGAGTGATCTTTCTTGATATTGACTCGGCGCATGGATATTGTATTCATGTCCGTTCTTATTTGTTCGGGCCAGAAAATAGATTAATTTTGCTTGTTATGTTTATGGCCTGAATTCATGTGTACTACTTGTCTAGTGAAAGAAGATTCAGTCGTATATTGTATACCTTTGTATGTTCAGGTCGGACTATATTCTTTCTGCCGGAATCTAGCGCAGGTTTTCGTAGTCCTTCTGGGTTGTGAAGAGTTCCGATAATGTCGCTAAGATGGCTGAGTGCTTTTTCCAGGGCTGGCACTGTTTAAGGTTTAACAGTGATTCATAGATGTTTTTCTAGGAGAAGTTTATGTCTCTGCAAGAGTCTATTTGTCAGAGATCCTCCTCATATGTGTGATTCGGACTCCAGGTATGCCAGACCCTATTTTTGATGATCTCGAGTCGATTAGACCTAGATGGAACATTGTGCTTCGTATCGCTAGGATCGTGTTTTGTATGGACGAAGATGACAGGCTTTCCTACCGCAGTTATGTCTACATGAAGTAACGTGATTACTGTAGGGCTGTATGGAAAACTTTATGAAATTATTTATATGCACATTCTAAATTAACTTTGGCTTATATCTACCTTCCTACGAGTGAGTGAGCGACAACTCAGGAAGGCGGCCATGTTATATTTCTGTCATCATATTTTTGATCACTGTCAAGAGAACAGATTATGTATCCTACTATCGGGCAGTGGTATCGAGATCTTGTTATGAGGTGAAAACCCACTATCATGGTTTATGATCATTATACAAACATTGGACATATTTCAGCTTAAGAACTTAGCCATGAAATGATGGTTCGGCCAATGACGTTTGTATGTTTACCGATCCTCATTGACGCGTTCAGTCAGTAGAGGATACGGCGATTAGTTACCAGAACAGTGAATGTTACCTTAGGTTGAATGTTATTGCACTACTACATGAATGTATCATCCACGATTCAAATAACCAATGAATGTATGTCAACCAGTACCCATGACTGTATCCGTGCTGTCCAGTTTGCGTGCCTTCATTAAACTATTGAAATGTCAGCGGCAGTTCAAGTCGTCATTGCATTACATGTGAGTGTGTGAGAGGTATTATCAAGTGGTCTGTTACACCGAACTACTACACCATTCGCGTTACTTGACACTCCCACTCAAGGTCTACATGACAGGTTCATTCGATGATGCAGAGGTAACTGAAGAAGACTTTCTTCAGTAATGATCAGTGCAGGACCCAAACATAACATCCGCATCCAGATACTCTACAGTGGTGGCGAATACACAACAACACGTTTACTCTACATGCGTGCCATTCAATAGTCCGTTTTTTGCGTTCAGATTTTGCAATAGCATGATACATGCAGCAACCTTTAATTTCAGCAAATGCGGTGGCATTCCTGAAGGGCACTGCTCATTAAGGAACTCGGTTGGGAAATCAACTGCGTCGTTGGGATCATCGGAAATCATGGTATCTATGCTCCAATAAATCGTTTCATTTCCAGCGAGTAGCTCCAACAATAAGTCTGCAATACTTTAAATTAAAATTTTGTCTTGAAGAAACAATCAAAAACTTACATTTTAAGGTTATTTTTAACAAAATGATGAGTTAAATCCGTTTCCGTAATGAAACTGGGTTCTACAATCAAAAGCTTACATGTTATTCATATATCACTGTCACTCACTTTGTGTTGCACAATTCACCGACTTTTCTTCGTTAAGTGTTACTATTTTTGGGAGAGTACAAATAAGGGAAACAATACAATTAATGTCTAACTTTCAACCACAGTTGCATCCCTTAGATGTGACCGACATACAAACGGCGAGAATTATGGAGTTTGATGATATATATATATATATATATATATATATATATATATATATATATATATATATATATATATATATATATATATATATATATATATATATATATATACTACTGGACAAAAGTTAAGGGCCACCAAGAAAAACTCCACTATGGACCAATTAAATGCAACCAGGTGTAAACAATTTATTACAAAATAAAGTTGATTCATCCATGGAAAAGATCAGTCAAGTGTTTTTTAATAATGTGTGACTTACTAACAAAAAGAAATTCAACTCACTTTTTCACCTTTTGAACTAGTGGGGCATTTCTGTGTGCACTAGGTTAATTTTTTTTAAATGTCCAAAAACTGGGTCACTTTAACCCGCACGTGAAAATTGCCATTGTTGCTGCAAAAACTCTTGGTTTTTACAACACGCCCCACTAGTTCAAAAGGTGAAAAAGTGAGTTGAATTTCTTTTTGTTAGTAAGTCACACATTATTTAAAAACACTTGACTGATCTTTTCCAAGGATGAATCAACTTTATTTTGTAATAAATTGTTTACACCTGGTTGCATTTAATTGGTCCATAGTGGAGTTTTTCTTGGTGGCCCTTAACTTTTGTCCAGTAGTATATATATATATATATATATATATATATATATATATATACATATATATATATATATATATATATATATATATATATATATATATATATATATATATATATATATATATATATATATATATATATATATATATATATTTACACACACACATACACACGCTCTCTGAATTGTGTATTGTAAAGTAATTATACAGTGCAAAAGTACACACCTGTCTAGTAAAATATTACTTTTATACCTGCTTTTTTCATTAAAATAAAAATAATTTTTTTTATTTCTGTTGTGTGCAGCTTTTCACCTCTGAACTCTGCCAGTCAACACCCAACTCTTTCCTCCCCACCTGGAACATTCCCCATTATCAGTCCATCTGACATAGAACATGATCGACCTTTGTCTTTCCATGGAGCACCAACTGATCGCTACAGCTCTCCTAGTCCCTCTCAGAAGGTAAGTTTTATCTTTGTTCAGGTTTCTGACTGTGTTGTTTCTTGTTAATTTACAGAAATATAGTCGAGTGTGGGTTTTATGGGAAAGCACTGAGCACCCTGACTATGGTCACTGTCATCCTGCATTTTAATTATTTCCACCCATGCCAAGATAAAACACATATACATGTAAAAATTGTATTTGTAATGAGTAGTCTTGACTCTGTCACTGCTATATGGCAATACTATGCTAGGGATGAAAAGACTGAAATTTTGGCTGTGAACTAAACAAGACAAGTGTGAAGCTGACAGAATAAATCCAACATACTGTCAAATCCTTATAAGTTATTTCCTCTACTTAACTCTAAAATGGTTGCAGGGAACAAGTCCTGATGTATATTTTTTCATCTGTCATCACTTCTGTCTGTTGTGTACTGCTGTTAGCTTTTCACCATATGTCTTCCTGTCCCATTCTTTGGAAACTGTCTGGTCACATTATGCTTGTGTCATCGTCTTTTCTTTCTTTCTTTTCTTTTTTAAAAATATTTTTAACAGCTGTCTTTGCGTGCCATTCACTCTTGAAATGTGGCTTTAAAAAAAAATGGGATGATTTTGTTATGTTAAGATCTCACTGCAATGTTCATGTTGTCTTTTGCTTATATTCAAACATCATCATCATTATTATTTATTTTACTCCACATGGAGCCACCACTACAGCAGGGTCACCTTGCAGAAAGCCTGCACTAAAACATTCAAGTTTTCTTTCAGTGGTAGTTTCTGTAGCAATTCTAAACCCTGTTGCACAACCTCATATGGCATGCCTCAGGAGGCAGTCGTCCTATTATTCCAACATTATGTGATCACTATAACAACATCCTTCTCAAACATTTATGGTGCCTTTGTCCATCATTTTAGTTTGACTAAAAGCTCTGCTACCCCGTGTAGTTGCTGGGGGTCTCAGAGGAGAGAAAGGAAGTATAGGACTACTCATCCTGGACTGGCTGCCTCATTATGTAAAACAAATTGCAAAGAAATCGCTACTGCAGCAGCATGTGGTTTGATGCAGGCTTCCTGCATGGGGACATTTGCAGTGCTGGCCGCATGCTCCATATGGAGCACACACAAAAATGAGATAAATATAGAATAATTGTTGCTAGTGTCTTACTTGACCTTCACTCATGTCTTTATCATTACTTGGCTTAAGATATTTTCTAATTTTTGATTCCTTTTAAATATTTCTTTTTTTTTTACAGTTTCCATGGTGTGTCTGTTTACTGGAATGTTTGTTGTGAAATCCTGTTATGATCTTTGATGATGTCTTGGATTTCTCTGTGTTTATTTGTTTATTTTCATTTTGTATGTTCAGATGTTAATTGGAAATTGTTAAAAGCAGTCTTGTTAGTTTGTAATTTTTAGTAATCCATCTGTGTCATCGGCCTTGTATTTCTGTCTCCATTTCTTAACTCTCTGTATCCCACCACCTGTATGCCACCACATGATATGGTACATTATTCTTCCAAGGTTACCTAGTACTCTTGTTTGGTGATAGATGTCCTATGTACTGTGCTTTCTAGAAAAGGTGTAACTGATTTCTATAGGAAAGTAATTATGTTTCCTAGGCAAAAAGTGATGATTTTTAGACAAAATTTGCTTAAGTTTTTAAGGAAAACTCATTAATGAAGTAACATATAATTTAAAATTAAGCGTACAAACAATAAACATAATGTTTCAGTCTTTAAATCTCTTATAATGTTCTCATTGCTTAATAAATTTTTGGATTCAAAGAAAAATCCACCAGCATTAAAGCTTATTAGTGCATATTTCTTCATTTTCTGATATTGGCTAAATAGTGAATGTATTTGTCATGTGACTGCTGTCTGATTTATTACGTGGCTGCATAACATAGGGCCCTGTCTAATTCCTGGGGGTCTGTGAAGAGACAAAAAAAAAGGACTCTTGAACAAAGCGACTAATATAGGTTGTGAATGGGGCTAGCAATCTCATCATGTAAAACTAAATGCGACAGAAACCACCACTGTAAGAGCATGTGACTGCTTGGTGCAGGCTTCCTGTAAGGGGATCAGTTGCTGTGGTGGCTCCATGGTCTGTAAGGAACGCAAAGAAAAATAGATGATGATAATGATATATAACATTGATTTAAATGACTGCAAACTGTATCCCTCAACTACTGTAAAATCGTGTCTATGTTTGTTTGGATACTTATTTTCCAGAGCTATAGTACAGCTGAACGTTTCACTCCTACTATAAGTGAGGAGTTCTATCCCACACGGTACCAGCACAGTTCTCCTCACAACCGAACATTTTTTGATGATGACATCAGACAAGCGGCTTTTAAAAGGGACAGGGTGTTTGAACGTATCCGCATTCCTTCCAGCACCAGTGTCAATACCAAATCTGGATCTGTAGAAATAGGTAAACTTGTGTTTTTATCTTGTGTTACTAATTTTGAGAACCTTGTGTTTAAGAGACACGTACACACACATATGACTGCATGCAAACAAATTAAAAACAGGAAGTTGAAAGAAAGAAATAAGAGCAGGAAGGAACTTGTTCATAAGTGTTTGGAAAGCATTGATTGATATGAAATTTTTAAAAACATGATGAAGATAATCTTTTTGTCATGGTTACATTCAAACATGTCATGTGTGATTCCCTGGGGTGGGTCTCTGAAGAGACAACAACAACTGCACCCTCAGGCTTGTCGTACAAGGCAACTAATAAAAGGTTGTGCATGGGACACGAAACCTCATCATGTCAAACAAATTACCATAGAAACTGCCGCTACAAGAGCATGTGAATGCTTACTGCAGGCTTCCTGCAATGGGGATTAGCTGCAGTGATGGCTCCATGCTCCGTAAGGAGCACAAAGAAACATGATGACAGTGAATCTTTCTTAGATTTACAAATAGTGAAAAAAATCACAAAAGCTCAAGTAGGAGGAAAGGTTGTGTCAGAAATATTGCAGTGTTTTCTACAAATACTCAGCAGCTTCATGTAATGGATAAGTGTGGAAGACTTGAAACCATTGCTGATGGAAGTTATGAAAATTATTCTTGAAATATGAGGAAATTTTATAAAAAACAGTGAGTATTTGAAGACCAGCACAATCGCATGATATTCCATTGCTGAGAGAAACATGAATCTCTAGAGAAACATCAGCATAGAATTCTTTGGTACTGCAGAAAGTGTGACAGTGAAAGTGACCACACTGACAAATATACAATTAGACATTATTCTGTGCACTAACCTCATTACTGTGGTTAATTGTCAAGAATTTTCCATGTTTGTTGTTCCCTATATACTGTTTAATGACATTTTGACTTTCAACCAGTTTTATTTTTAATTTGATTGACCTTTCTTCAGTTATTTTAAATTAATTTGATTAACTATCAATTTGATTAATTATCAATAGTTTTATCATTAATGTATCAAAAGTGTAAACAACTGTAGTCATTCTTAGAAAAGATGAATGTGGTTTAGCCAACCTAATAGTTGCTATATATATATCATCTTTCCTTGTTATCTTAATAAATATCTTCCACAAGCACTGATCAAACCAGTTGGAGTGGCCTGGGATAGATAAAAAGTTAATTGAAAAAGAATAAAAGACAGCAGACAGACACACAAAAACCAGTTCAGTGACCTTTATTTTCCATTTGCTTTTGTTGTTAATATAAAAATATAATATCCTGTTTCTTTCAGTTCATTTTGTCATGCTGATTGTGTTTATGCAATCTCTTCTCTAACAGCTCTGTCAGACAGAAGCAGCCCAGGGTCACCTATGTTCCACATCGACAACAGGGAATCTATAAAGTTCAAGGGCTCCCCTAATAGTGATGAGTACATATACAGACGAAAAATGTTAGTGCCACAAGTTGCTGACTGTACTTTAATGTAAAGTATTGGTTATACAATTGATAGAGACGTTTAAAGGTTTCTTGATTGTAGCCAGCATGAAACTACTTTTTTTTTGTAGACTAAGATTTAGTGCACTGTGGGGGATTATAGAAAGGACAGTCAAACATGCATCAGCTAATGCTGTGATGAGTGGCACAGGTGGTCAAGTCTCTCTACAACTTCTAGTCTATGGTGTTCTCATGAACTGTGTTACTGACTTTCTCTTATGCCGTGCTTTTAGACTGTTCCTTATCTTGTCTTAATTAGGTTACTGACTTGTGGGAAACTCCATAGTGCCTTATCAGCTGCCAAAGTGATTCTCTGTCTAAATGACACAAAATGCAGAATTAATTCCTCATGAAGGACAACTTGAAGAACCCTGTGAGATAAGGATTGGAGTCCAGTAGGGATGCCCTCTTATTACCATTTCTCTTCTGACTGGCTATAAACTAAATTATGAAAACAATTATGGGAACCAATATAAATAGAATACAGCGACCCTTTTAAACAGATCAGCAATATAGATTTTGCTGATGACCTGAGTCTTCTGTCTCAAAAGAGTAACAATATTCAAGACAAATGAGAATACAAGATGTGAGGTCACGGCTATTGCACCTGAAAATGCTCAGAGAAAAAACAAAGATTAAATGGCATGAGAAGATAACTAGTGTGGAACTGATGGTAAGAACCAGACAAAATACCAGTAGAACCAGAGGTGCAGAAAAGATGTTGGTTTTGGATTGGATGCGAAAACTAGTTAGGGGTATTGCAAGGCAGTCCTTGTTCTGGAACCCATGGGTAAGAGAAGTAAAGGGAGACCAGAAAACACATGGAGAAGGAAAGGATAAAGAAGATATGGAAAGACCTTAAACTGTTGGTGTATGATAACAAGGTTTAGTGTGTATTTGTTGAAGGCCTATGTTCCACAGGAAGTTGAAGAGTAATGAATAGTTGCTTGGTAATGGAATGGTAAACATGCCTTCTATTCATGCGGGATACCAGGGTTCATATCCCTTACCACCCAGATGACATGAGTAACCTGGGATCTGTTAATTGTTTTCTTCTTGTCATTATGTCTTTTCTAGTTTCAATGCAGATCATGTGCAATGTAAGTAAGCCACTTTTTTCTGATCTTTGAAATCATGTTATCTTGTTTGTTATCATTTTTGGAAATTTTGAATACACCTTTGAACCATCCATTGGATTCTTAGCATTTTCATTAATACTACATCTCTGTGATCTCCACTGATTTGCTCGTTATCTGTTAGACTTAACTCAGTGTGACATTGAAGGGCTGTCCTTCATCTTCTATGGATACATATTTTATGCATAGACAACATGTCCGTTTTCTAAAGACCTCTTTTCGCTTATCAAGTGTATTATTTTGGAGTGCTTCTTTCACTTAATGTGTTCTCCAAGGTTTTCAGATCTATATGTTTTATTTAAAAAATTGCTCCTAATAAAACATTCCATTTTTGGCTATTTTTTTATTTGAGATAACCATTACTTCTATCATCTTAATAGTACTTCTGTGTTCTTAATGCAAAATCCATTTAAGTGTGAATTTGGCTGCTAGAAAGTTTAAAAAAGCTCATTTTCTTTTGTTGCTTTCAGATTGAAGAATTAAAATTATAGTTGATTCAATAAAGTACAAGGCCCATGAGCTGTTCAAATTATTTACTTTGTCCATGATTTAATGTCACTCTTGCATAGTTGGTTGCTTCAGGTCTTGAAAATTAATAGATACATAAATAGTCTTTCATTTATTACATCCCTCAGTGCCCCAAGGAGCATATGTCTTCAACAAGTACATGCCAAGTTCTCCTATTGGCTACCATCAGCTCAAGGTCTTTCTATGTCTTCCTTAACATTTTAATTTCTACCTCCAGTTCTCTTCTCCGTGTGTTTTTCAGTCTGCCTCCATCTATCCTACCCTGGGAAAGGCATAACAAGAACTGCCAGGTGATACAATCAACAGGTTTCCTCGGTGTGTGTCCTACCCAGTGCCAGCATCTTCTTCTAACCTATTGTTACACTGGCACGTGTCTGGTTATTGTCAACAGTTCCACATAGGTGATCTTGTCACAACATTTCAATCCTTCTCTTCTAAGCAAGCACCCATTTATGAAAGTCTATAACTTTGTTTTTAGTTTTGTTGTTCTCCATGTTTCAGAGCCATACATAAGGACAGTAGATAATCATAGTTCTGTATTTATTATTTAGACCAGATCATCATGAAACAAGAGACATCACATTTGAGAAGAGCTCCAAGCCAGTGGGTTTCAAGATCCAGCAGGGAACATCTGGAGGAATATTTGTGTCTTCTGTCAGTGACAACAGCCTAGCTGCTCATGCAGGATTAGTTATCGGAGACCAGCTTTTAGAGGTTAGTCCTGCTTGCATGTTCTTTCATTTATTTCCTTTATTCTTTCCTTAATGGAGCATGGAGCCACCACTACAGCTGGCACCCATGTAGGAAACCTGTATCACAGCCCTCATGCTTTTGTTGAAGTAGCTTCTGTAGAAGTTTGTTTGACATGATAGGGTTACCAGCCTGATATTTTTTGAAGTAGCTTCTGTAGAAGTTTGTTTGACATGATAAGGTTACCAGCCCGATATTTGTTGAAGTAGCTTCTGTAGAAGTTTGTTTGACATGATAAGGTTACCAGCCTGATATTTGTTAAAGTAGCTTCTGTACAAGTTTGTTTGACATGATAAGGTTACCAGCCTGATATTTGTTAAAGTAGCTTCTGTAGAAGTTTGTTTGACATGATAAGGTTACCAGCCTAATATTTGTTGAAGTAACTTCTGTAGAAGTTTGTTTGACATGATAAGGTTACCAGCCTGATATTTGTTGAAGTAGCTTCTGTAGAAGTTTGTTTGACATGATAAGGTTACCAGCCTGATATTTGTTGAAGTAGCTTCTGTAGAAGTTTGTTTGACATGATAAGGTTACCAGCCTGATATTTGTTGTAGTAGCTTCTGTAGAAGTTTGTTTGACATGATAAGGTTACCAGCCTGATATTTGTTGAAGTAGCTTCTGTAGAAGTTTGTTTGACATGATAAGGTTACCAGCCTGATATTTGTTGCAGTAACTTCTGTAGAAGTTTGTTTGACATGATAAGGTTACCAGCCTGATATTTGTTGAAGTAGCTTCTGTAGAAGTTTGTTTGACATGATAAGGTTACCAGCCTGATATTTGTTGAAGTAGCTTCTGTAGAAGTTTGTTTGACATGATAAAGTTACCAGCCTGATATTTGTTGAAGTAGCTTCTGTAGAAGTTTGTTTGACATGATAAAGTTACCAGCCTGATATTTGTTGTAGTAGCTTCTGTAGAAGTTTGTTTGACATGACAAGGTTACCAGCCCAATATTTGTTGTAGTAGCTTCTGTAGAAGTTTATTTGACATGACAAGGTTACCAGCCCGATATTTGTTGAAGTAACTTCTGTAGAAGTTTTTTTGACATGATAAGGTTACCAGCCTGACATTTGTTGAAGTAACTTCTGTAGAAGTTTGTTTGACATGATAAGGTTACCAGCCTGATATTTGTTGTAGTAGCTTCTATAGAAGTTTGTTTGACATGCTAAGGTTACCAGCCTGATATTTGTTGAAGTAGCTTCTGTAGAAGTTTGTTTGACATGATAAGGTTACCAGCCTGATATTTGTTGAAGTAGCTTCTGTAGAAGTTTGTTTGACATGATAAGGTTACCAGCCTGATATTTGTTGAAGTAGCTTCTGTAGAAGTTTGTTTGACATGACAAGGTTACCAGCCTGATATTTGTTGTAGTAGCTTCTATAGAAGTTTGTTTGACATGACAAGGTTACCAGCCTGATATTTGTTGAAGTAGATTCTGTAGAAGTTTGTTTGACATGACAAGGTTACCAGCCCGATATTTGTTGAAGTAGCTGCTGTAGAAGTTTGTTTGACATGACAAGGTTACCAGCCCGATATTTGTTGAAGTAGCTTCTGTACAAGTTTGTTTGACCTGACAAGGTTACCAGCCCGATATTTGTTGAAGTAGCTTCTGTAGAAGTTTGTTTGACATGACAAGGTTACCAGCCCAATATTTGTTGTAGTAGCTTCTGTAGAAGTTTGTTTGACATGATAAGGTTACCAGCCTGATATTTGTTGAAGTAACTTCTGTAGAAGTTTGTTTGACATGACAAGGTTACCAGCCTGATATTTGTTGAAGTAACTTCTGTAGAAGTTTGTTTGACATGACAAGGTTACCAGCCTGATATTTGTTGAAGTAACTTCTGTAGAAGTTTGTTTGACATGACAAGGTTACCAGCCTGATATTTGTTGAAGTAACTTCTGTAGAAGTTTGTTTGACATCACAAGGTTACCAGCCCGATATTTGTTGAAGTAGCTTCTGTAGAAGTTTGTTTTACCTGACAAGGTTACCAGCCCGATATTTGTTGAAGTAGCTTCTGTACAAGTTTGTTTGACATGACAAGGTTACCAGCCCAATATTTGTTGTAGTAGCTTCTGTAGAAGTTTGTTTGACATGATAAGGTTACCAGCCTGATATTTGTTGAAGTAACTTCTGTAGAAGTTTGTTTGACATGACAAGGTTACCAGCCTGATATTTGTTGTAGTAGCTTCTATAGAAGTTTGTTTGACATGACAAGGTTACCAGCCTGATATTTGTTCTAGTAGCTTCTGTAGAAGTTTGTTTGACATGCTAAGGTTACCAGCCTGATATTTGTTGAAGTAGCTTCTGTAGAAGTTTGTTTGACATGACAAGGTTACCAGCCTGATATTTGTTGTAGTAGCTTCTATAGAAGTTTGTTTGACATGACAAGGTTACCAGCCTGATATTTGTTGAAGTAGATTCTGTAGAAGTTTGTTTGACATGACAAGGTTACCAGCCCGATATTTGTTGAAGTAGCTGCTGTAGAAGTTTGTTTGACATGACAAGGTTACCAGCCCGATATTTGTTGAAGTAGCTTCTGTACAAGTTTGTTTGACCTGACAAGGTTACCAGCCCGATATTTGTTGAAGTAGCTTCTGTAGAAGTTTGTTTGACATGACAAGGTTACCAGCCCAATATTTGTTGTAGTAGCTTCTGTAGAAGTTTGTTTGACATGATAAGGTTACCAGCCTGATATTTGTTGAAGTAACTTCTGTAGAAGTTTGTTTGACATGACAAGGTTACCAGCCTGATATTTGTTGAAGTAACTTCTGTAGAAGTTTGTTTGACATGACAAGGTTACCAGCCTGATATTTGTTGAAGTAACTTCTGTAGAAGTTTGTTTGACATGACAAGGTTACCAGCCTGATATTTGTTGAAGTAACTTCTGTAGAAGTTTGTTTGACATCACAAGGTTACCAGCCCGATATTTGTTGAAGTAGCTTCTGTAGAAGTTTGTTTTACCTGACAAGGTTACCAGCCCGATATTTGTTGAAGTAGCTTCTGTACAAGTTTGTTTGACATGACAAGGTTACCAGCCCAATATTTGTTGTAGTAGCTTCTGTAGAAGTTTGTTTGACATGATAAGGTTACCAGCCTGATATTTGTTGAAGTAACTTCTGTAGAAGTTTGTTTGACATGACAAGGTTACCAGCCTGATATTTGTTGAAGTAACTTCTGTAGAAGTTTGTTTGACATGACAAGGTTACCAGCCTGATATTTGTTGAAGTAACTTCTGTAGAAGTTTGTTTGACATGACAAGGTTACCAGCCTGATATTTGTTGTAGTAACTTCTGTAGAAGTTTGTTTGACATGACAAGGTTACCAGCCTGATATTTGTTGTAGTAACTTCTGTAGAAGTTTGTTTGACATGACAAGGTTACCAGCCTGATATTTGTTGCCTGTGTCTGAGGGAACAGTAGTCCTATTCTTCCTTTGTATCTCAGAGATGTCTCCCCCTGTTAAGGACTTGGTTTCTTCGACATTAGAAGTTAAGTCCTCGGGTTCCTTTTTCCATATATTAATGTTGCGGGTCGCTATTTGAATGCGTTAAACTGTCTTGGATTTGAACAATTAATTTAGATTTCGTTCTTCATTACACTCGTATCGATATTGTCAATTATAACCCCGCTTGATATGTTGGTGTTTGAACATGCTTCATATTATAAGTCTATATACTTGACCGACCTGTTTTATACTCATGCATTCTTGATATTAGCCGTGTGAGGCAGCGTGTTTATGTATTGAAAGTCACTGGTCATTATTTCTAAATAAACAGTCTATAACTGAACTCTGAATATGTCACTGAATAAGACCAGGATTCGACGACTCAATCATTTAATTAATATTCTCTCTTTCCATGAGAAATCACAAATACGTTAATTACATAGTTCACAATAATAGTTGTGTACATATCGCAAGAGGTCATTTTCTTTACCAAGAACACATGTTCAATAATCTATAGTTCTGCTTAACTGTCAGTTCAATTTCCAGCCAACATTCTTTGGCATAATTACTATGCTAACTAGACTTACTCCAACTGCTAGTTTCATAAGATCCACGAATATACCTTCTCGTATTTATACTAGACTTACTCCTGCTGCTAGTTTCATAATATCCATTTATACTAGACTTACTCCTGCTGCTAGTTTCATAATATCCATTTATACTAGACTTACTCCAACTGCTAGTTTCATAATATCCATTTATACTAGACTTACTCCTGCTGCTAGTTTCATAATATCCATTTATACTAGACTTACTCCAACTGCTACGAGGGGCGTTCAGAAAGTAATGCACCACATCGTTTTTCTCAGGAGCTGTTTATTCAAAAAGCATGAAATTTATACACAATATACATGGATATGTCATGTAAACATCGGTATTATTCAACATAATCCCCATCAACTTGTACAGCTTTATGCCAGCGCGAAACAAGTGCATGTATTCCTAGCCCGTACCAGATTTTGTCTTGATCATGTAGCCATTTCTTCGCTGCATGAATCACTCCTTCATCATCTTCAAACCTTGTCCCACGGAGTGCATCTTTAAGTGGACCAAATAGATGAAAATCAGAGGGTGCCAAATCGGGACTATAGGGTGGATGGGGTAGTACAGTCCAACCCAATTTGATGATTGCTTCCCGTGTTGCCAGACTTGTGTGAGGGCACGCATTGTCGTGAAGGAGAACCAGGTCTGCTGGATTCTTGTGCGGCCGAACTCTGCAAAAACGTTGATTGAGTTTTTTTAATGTCTTAATGTAAGCTTGCAAATTGATTGTCTCTCCTCTTGGCATAACGTCCACAAGAATCACACCTTCAATGTCCCAAAAGACAGTGATCATGACCTTTCCAGCTGAAGGAATTGTATTGAATTTTTTTTCTTGGTGATTGCGGATGATGCCACTGTCTTTTTGTCTCAGGTTCAAAATGATGTGCCCAGGTTTCATCACCTGTAACGATCTTAGCCAAAAAGTTCTCTCCATCAGCATTGAAACGCTCCAACAATTCAGAAGAAATTGCTTTCCTTTGCAATCGGTGGTCATTTGTGAGACTTCGAGGAACCCATCTTGCGCAAACCTTAGAAAATCTGAGAGTTTTTATAACTGCATTTGCACTACCAATGCTGACTGACAGCTGTAAGGCCAATTGTTGAGTAGTGATTTGCCTATCAGTAAGAATAATGCCCTCAGCGCATTTCAACATTTCTGCATTGGTGGCTGTGGCAGGACGTCCACAGCGCGGCCAATCAAGCAGCTCCGTATCTCCACTTCCTGATTCTTTGATTCTCTGAACCCAGCGACTGACTGTACTCCTGTCGACTGAAAAACTTCCATACACATCACATAGACGCTTGTGAATATTCACAACAGTTTCCTTCTCTGCAACGAGAAATTCTATCACAATTCGCTGTTTATAACGCAAGTTGCTAACACGCTCCATTTTAACGGTTTAAGGCAGCCGTATTATTTTGCCGGTTGCAATGCAATTTGGTGCACACAATTGGTACATGCCATATTTGAAGTGTGCAAAATTTCATGCTTCTATCTTCATTATTAGCTGAGAAAAACGATGTGGTGCATTACTTTCTGAACGCCCCTCGTAGTTTCATAATATTCATTTGGCACACAAAGCCAGGCTAATCAGCCATATATACTTAAACTGTGTTAGTATCAGCACGATTTACGTTTTCCAAGAATTCACTGCTATTTTGGCTTACACGCCACACATCGACTCTTAGGTCGTTATACACATATCCAGTGGCTATGCCACATTTTCCATGAACACTGCCATAGTGGTTATACCACACATTCCAGTGGCTATGCCACACTTTTAAACACACTGCCGTAAGGGTCAAACCCCACAAGTCGAATGACGTTTCTAAGTCAAACGCGTCCTGCATAGAGATATGCAGACTATGTCGTTAATATATACATATTCATTTGAGGTGTTCCATGGTGCAATCATTTGAGTCGGATCCAAACCCAAATGCTTGCAAACATGTAACTATCCTCAAAACACACACACACACACACACACCCCACCCCCCCCCCCCCACCTTTCTGAACTACATCAGACTTGCATGTATCATTACCTTATTTCATATTTGTGTCACGAAGTGGATTTAAGTTTATAGAGTTGGCCTAAATGAAAGCAAGACCCTAGTATGAGAAAGTCTGAGAAGATAGAATTTGATGGAAAATGACATGCCTGTGGACAGATGAGACTATTGGCTCAAGGGGCTAGAACCAGGATTTGACTCTCCCTTGCCGCTTCGTGACTTAAGAAAGGCTATAGAATCACCCCCCTCTAACTACCTTTAAACACAAGGAGATAAGGTGTATAAAACGACCACAGACACCACTATACAGACAACATACAGTAAGTATAGAGTGTAGAAGCTGATCCAGTGTACAGTAAATATATATTTATTCACACAATAAAACATTAAAATTCCATCATACATCAATCAAATAAATAGCGTGCACTGTTGCACAGTCTGGAAAACAAAGTAACAATTAAATTGATAGACACTAAAAAAAAAAACCCCAATCACATTCACTCTTTCTGTCACCCTGCTGAGGAACAATAAAAATGGTTAGTGATTTAAACAACTCTAATCTTGTGGGGCTGTCAACTTTAGCCTCCATTATCTAATAAAAATAAGATTTCTACTGTTGCCGTCCTGTTGCCTCTTCCTCAAAGAACGTCTACACAGCTTCCAACTTGGTAGGCAATATGAGCCGCTAACTAACACCACTGGAAATGCTAAAATAATAGACTTGGCTTACAACGATGGCTCAGTGTCTATCCGTCAAATAGATAATGAACAGACCCTACTGGTCCTGTCTATTTTCTCTCTCCTTCTCTCTCTCTCTCTCTCTCTCTCGGTCTCAGTGTCTCTCTAACACTCGACGACTGATGATGCGGTGTCTCCGTTACGCTCTTCTCTCGTTACTTTCAGGACCCAGGTATTGTAACCCTATCACCTGCTCCTGAATTCGGTGATGATGATGATGGTCGGGTATCAAGCATGAGATACTTGATTAACTGTCGAAAACTTCTCTGCTGCTGAATAGCTTTTATAACTTTCCACTTTTAACCCGCCCCGGATTTAGAGGAAAACACAGCCTCGATTTCTGGCTGTATGCAATTACACCAGTCTCCCGGCCACGTGCCGTTGCTGGAGATTATAATAGCGATGAGCTCTGGGCTTTAGGATAGATAAACCTGTTCCCGCTCCTCACTGCAGAAAGAGCTGTTTAGGTCTCGCTGAAGAGTTGAACTTCACTGAAATAGACCGTTTAGGTTATTTTCTTTTCGCTGCTGGCGATATCTCGAGTCCTCTGACCCCTGAGATATGTCCTGTTGCCGTGGGTAATTTGTATATGGGCAAATTACGCTCCCCCACTGTTTGCTATGACCCGCTGAAATTAAAAGAAAATGCGTCTAATGTACACCAACTCCAACCTAACGCATCTTTAACCTATCGCTCCCATTAATCTTTATAACTCCCTTACTCAATACCTCACTCGTTGTGTACAACAATACATAAATAATACTACCCATGTGTCTCTCTATCTCACTCTCCTTCTACTCCTCCCTTCCCTCAACTTAAATCTTCCAGGTGAGTAAACAAAGCCCCAGACACTGTCTGACGGGTTACGTGGTTGTTACGCATGGCTAACCATGTGTCCAACCATTTCAACTAGGGAAATCCTTTGTCCGAAATTCCCATTACCTTTTAACATTTACACATGAGGTTTCCTACTTAAGCCCCAATTTAAATTAAACCTCGTGCTATATGAATAATTTACTCCCCTAAACAGTATAATTCACTGATAACATAAATCTGTACCCTTCAATTGCATTTCTCCCATTTAAGGCACAGTAAACTTTACTTACACACAATTGATTTCCCCATAAAATTACATTTGTAAATACACAGGAATAAATGGTGGTATTACCCAACACTCTACAACTATGAGCACCCGTGTATCTCACAACTTCACGCGCTCCTATCTACTGCCAAAATCCTAGAAAGAATTATGCACACTAGTACATTTACATCGTTCTTCAAAGATAATAATGGATGGCGCTACCATTTAAAACTTCAAGTTAATGTCCCCGAAGAACTTTACTTACGGGTCGAGATTTCTCAAAGAACCCTCTAAAAAGTAAAACGATAATAAAATTATTACATACCAATTACCACTGTTTTACCCCCCAGTGGAGACGATAAATGCGTAGATGCACGGCCGGCAATTATTTCTTCACAGAGAGACTTGCCCACTGTTTCACAACTGATTATATACAAGGAAAACCCCTGCGGATTACCTCCTACGGATCTGCTAAGCTATCCACTCGGACCAATGGAAACGCTAGAAGAATAAATAACTGCGACCTACGCCAATCAGATTTTAAAAAGCGCAGACCGCTTGTCCAAAAATTTCGTCACTTTACGTGACGGCCTCGTGCGTTCTGACTTGCGTGCATGAAATGGCGATTAACGTAAACAACGAACATCTACGTGATCGCGAAAAATGTATAAGTTCTAGTGTATACATCCAGTTATGTATTGAATTCTGGCACATTCATGATGCTTGAAATCTTCCAGTGACTCAATAACACATTAACTACCGAATTGAAAAACACTGTGGCCGAATTAAATTTGTTTCCCATTTTCATCCTGTAGGTGTTTGCACAGTATGTTGTAGTTTTCATAATTGTTTACAGATTTTTATAAATTACACATCATTTTAAAGATAAATGAATGTACTATTACAATAAGCACCATTTGTAACTCTAATAGAGGTTGTTGCTATTTAACGGCTGTCCGATGGCAAAGGACTTGCAATATTTTCACAATTACAACTGCTTGCGCCCCATCTCTATCACAATCACTATTTCAATCAATGTGCACACCATTTTCACTCTTGTCCTCGTCGCTAGATCTATCAGTCAATTGTTGAAACACGTTTCTAGCCATTAGACGAGATGTACAAGCATTTTTTTGTGTCCTATCACTAGTTGGCATGGTAAACAGTTTTACACGATTTGGTAACTAACCCAAAACACTGAAAAATATGAACATAATATCAATTTTCCAGCGTTCAACAACAACCATGCTTTGGGAATTTGTTTTCCGGTGGCAACTTAAAATCTCGAACCAGATCAGAAAGTGTTTCAGTACATTTTTCATTCGTTTTATTACTAAAATTAGATTGGCGCTCTGAGCGGCTCACGGTCCAAATGATAGGATTTCAAAAGCCGGTCCCACCGGCTCGCGGTAGTCAATGTGTTAATGATACAACACTGCTAAGGTGCTTACAGTCTAACATTGGACAGGTCCTAGCCATTCATGCTGCTGGAAAAGGACAAACACTAACTACAGCTGATGCCATACAGTCAGATCATTTGTTCAGAATTGCTTTGTGTTTTCTACTTTTCTTGTCAGAATTAATTGTCCTGTAGGTTATTTTATTTGGTATGCATAAATAATTTTTTTTAAAATAAATTGGTATTATCAGTTCTACGTGATATGTGAACATCTGAATGTATGTATGTATTTTTTGTTATTGCCAATTTAGGTTTGTGGGATCAATATGAGGAATGCTAATTACAAGCATGCAGTCACTGTGTTGAGACAATGTGGAGATAATCTTACAATCAAAGTCCAGTACAACCCTGAAAGTGAGTGCATAGATTTTTTTGAAGCAAAGTCATGTAATTAATTCACTTTAATTTAAATTGGTTCATGATTTAAATTGATACTTGTTACCAGTTTACATTTCTGAAATTTACAGTCATTGAGATTCTGTGGTGTTCTGAAGTTCATGACAGCAGAGGGTGTTGAACAGTTCAGTGAATATTACATTAAAGTGGTTATTCTCTGACTGTTTTATTTATTGTCTGCTTATTTAATATACCACTGATTCGTAAATTTAATTTCTGGAAATTTCTAACTTCATTTTGCAGAATACGTTGACCATCAGGACGAATCCAGCACCACATCCCTTAATTCTTCCTCTCTAACCCAGTAGTTAGTGCACTGGCTTCCTAGCTCGGTCCATGGTTCAATCCCCAGTTGAGGTGGGATTTTTTAGACCACAAAAGCCTCTGGGGTCGACCCAGCCTCATGAATTGGGTACCAGAGCAACTCTGGGAAGGTTAAGGCGGCCGGCGTGATGCTGACCACATCACTCATAGTGTCCCGATGATCAAGAAAATATGGGCCTAACACCATATTCCCAATATGCCTCAACAGGCATATAACTGGATCCTAATTATTATGTTGCCAGATTTTAGTGCACTGTGTCTAGGTGAAACTGGCATATATACTTATTCTTACAACTTTATATTCATACATTAATTTTACAGCAGTGTTAACAATTTGGGACTTCTTAGATTGCAAGTTAGTCATTCTTTCATAGAGGTTGTATTTTTTCATTAGGTCTGGTGATGTGAGCCCAGACAAAAGACGCTACATCACACTGAGGAAGAGTAACCCTAACATGATTGGACCAGGATTTTCATTTGTTGGTGGCAATGCTGTTGGCATTTTTGTACATGAGGTCTATAATGACTGTTTTGTGGGAGGCACACATTCCTTGCAGAGAGGGGACCACATACTAGAGGTTTGTGCATCCTTCACCTTGGACTGGGAAGTTATTTCCTGCTTACTCTTAACATTGTGGATTGTTCTCACTTAGTTCAGACATAATAATAATATTTAAAAGTATAACATTTCAGACCTGTAAATTGTTTTATACATCAGAGACTGGCTTTAGTAAATGCTAATTAGGTAACTAAATTAAAGCTGACATCTTGTAAGAATATTGATAATTTCACACTTTTTAAATCATCATCATCATTTTCCTCTTTGCTCCTTTTGGGGCATAGAGCCTTGACTGTAACTGGTGCCCTCACAGGAATCCTGCACACAGGATTTACATGCTTTTGTAGATGTGGTTTCTGTAGCAGTTTGTTTTACATGAGAAGGTTGCCAGCATTATATTAGTTGCTTATGTATGATATGAACTGAGGGGACAGTAGGCCAGTTCTTTCTTGGTCTCATTAGAGACCCTCACAAACTAGACTGGGCACTTCTTAAATGCGTAACAGAATATCTCCAACACCTTTTGGCACTATGGCTTTGATGATTTGCAAGATGCACATATTTTTTTTACCGATGGCTTCAAAATCTTATTTTATGTTGAGAATACGTACAAACAATGAATTCAAGAAAGTGCCCGGTTTTTGCATATCTTGGTATATAAACTGCAGCTGACCCCTTGGATGTTTCTGGAGTCAAGACTTGTCAGTTTGTCTGGGAAAAATGCAGTATGATATCTGTAAAGTTTAGGCCAGTAGTTAGAAATCTTGTGTGAGAATGGTGTAATTTTATTTGTGTTATCATGTATTATTTTGGGCGCAAAATTTTGTAATATATTATGTTATGGGCCGAAACACTTGTCTGATGGGGGGACTTCTTCTGATGATCAGATTGCCTCCTGTTGTATCGCTCTGTAAAGAGTTTCCTATCATAGTTACATGGTCAAACCAGTGACGATCGGGAAAAGACCGATTGACTTCTGGAAAGACAGATGACACTGGGAAAGACTAGAAACCGGCTGACCGGGTTAGCACCCCGTAAGCTGTATTCAATTGCTACAGGACCCAAAAATGATAGATGCCCCCAGGATTCACCGAAAGGGGGGGAGAATGATGAATCCACAGGCGCCTCATTGGAATCGACCAGACCCGTTACACGGACTTCGAGCTCTGAACAACGGCTGGAATTTCCATGTGCCTGTGGTAGGGAGTTCTCTACTCAGAGAGGAATGAAAATCCACCGAACGAAAAAGGGGTGTGGGAGGTCATCTGGGGGAGATCAACAGCGCTCTGTCTCGACGGATAAGACGTTAGAAGAACGCAGCCAGGAGTCAATCCACAGTGCTGAGTACATTCAAGTTGATCTGCCTGATGATGATCTCACACACTTCTTGGACGGGAAGAGAGATGCAATCAAGTTTCCACCTGCCAGTGCAAAAGGGCTTTGGGAACAGCTGGACGAAGCCTTGGCAAAAGAGTTGGATAACAACCTGAAGCAGATAAGTTTGGAGAAGAAGCTGGAAATCTTCGGCGACATAATATATCTGCACTGTCGCAAAGTGTTCGGAGTGAGGGAGGCAAGGGAAAGTAACCCACCACGAAAAAGTAGAAGACAAATTAAAATAGAAGAAATCAGGAAACAGAAGAAGCATGCCCGAAAACTTTTCAAGAACGCAGTTGCCACAGAGAAGGAAGGGTTACGACAGGTTTGGGAGCACCTGAAAGGCCAACATAATGCCCTTTGTAGAGCAGAAAGGTTGTGCAGGAAGAGAAGGAAGACTCGAAGGGATAGGGAAAGATTCTTCAGGGAGCCCTTCAAGTTTGCCAAAGAACTGTTTGAGCAGCCACGGTCGGGTACGCTAAACATCAAGAAAGAAGACCTGGAAGAACACCTTAGAATGACATATTCAGATGGTCGCAAAGATGAGCCGCTCAGCAGCATGGCAGGCCTTAAATGGCCGAGTAAGCCAGGAGCTGAATTTAACACCAAGCCCCCAACGGTGCAAGAGGTAGAAAGCATTGTCCAGAAAGCTCGGTGCAAGTCAGCTCCAGGTCCTAATGGTGTTCCATATGTGGTGTATAAGAGATGCCCTGAAGTGCTCAAACGACTGCTCCGTTTACTAAAGAATGCGTGGAAAGCCCAGCTTGTAAGCAAGGAATGGAGAAAGGCGAACGGAGTCTACATCCCGAAGGAGCAAAATTCCACAGACATCAGTCAGTTCAGGCCAATCTCACTACTCAATGTGGAAGGGAAGATATTCTTCTCAGTGATGGCGAAAAGACTCACTACATACCTCCTGGCAAATGGGTACATTGACACTACCATTCAGAAAGGAGGTATCCCAGGTACACCAGGATGTCTAGAGCATGCCACAATGATCTGGGAAGCAATCCAAAAGGCAAAGTCTGACAGAACAAACCTCCATGTAATCTGGTTGGATCTAGCGAATGCTTATGGATCCGTTCCACACCAGATGTTGTGGCAGGCCCTAGAAATGTATCATGTTCCACAAGAGATTGCAGCAATGCTGAAGCTGTATTTCGCAGGGTTTGCTGTCAGATTTTCAACCAGAGAGTACACAACGAAGTGGATTGGCCTTGAAGTTGGAATTGCAATGGGGTGTACCATCTCTCCGATACTATTCGTGATGGCTATGCAGGTAATCCTCAATGCGGCCGAAGGAATGGCTATAGGTCCAAAGCTTGGGGGAATGTGTCACATGCCACCGCTCAAAGCATTCATGGATGACACAACAATTCTGACATCAGATGAACATCAGGCCCGGAGGATGTTAGAACGCCTGGATGAACTAGTCAGCTGGTGCAGAATGAGCTTCAAACCCAAGAAGTCGAGAAGCCTATCAGTCAGGAAAGGGAAGATAGCAGAAGACATATTCGTGGTTTCCAACCAAAGAATCCCTACTGTCATTGAGGAACCTGTTAAAAGTCTTGGCAGGGTGTACGATGCCTCATTAAAAGACTCGAAGGCAGTGCAACAGACAATAGAAATGGCAGACAGAGGGCTACAGATCATAGACCAAAGCAGACTCTTGGGAAAGTTCAAACTGTGGTGCCTCCAGTTCATGTTGATACCGAAATTGCTGTGGCCACTGCTTATATATGAAATAAGCACAAGTACAGTCGAAGCTATAGAGCAAAAGGTCAACAAGTTCATGAGAAAGTGGCTAGGGGTACCACCAGGTCTGTCAGATGTAGCACTGTACTGCAAAAAGTCAAAACTTCTGCTTCCTTTCAAGTCAGTTGTTGAAGAGTACAAAGTTGGAAAGGCAAGGCTTGCAATGATGCTACGCGAGTCAGCTGATGACGTGGTTAAGTCCATTCAGCCTACACTGAAAACGGGAAGGAAGTGGAGAGTGGAAGAAGCTGTTGATGCTGCCCAAGAGTCACTCAAACTGAGGGAGGTAATCGGATACACACAGACGAATAGACGGGGATTTGGTCATGGAGACATCCGCTGGTGGTCCAAGGCATCAAGCAGGGAGCGCAGAGACATGGTTGTTCATGAGATACGAGAGGCTGAGAATGATAAGAGGTTGCAAAAAGCAGTGCAGCAGGTCCAACAAGGCCAATGGACTACATGGGAAGGAGCCCTGCAGAGGTCCTTGACATGGAATGATATATGGCATATGGCACCTCTTAGGCTCAGCTTCGTGGTTAGATCAATGTATGACCTGCTGCCGTCGGCCACCAACCTTGTGAAATGGGGAAAGTCGGATGATGAGCAGTGCCCCCTGTGCCAGGGGAGGCAGACACTCGAACACGTGCTCTCAGCGTGTAAGGTGTCATTAGGGCAAGGGCGATACACCTGGCGCCATAACAAAGTGCTAAATGAGCTTGCTGCGACAATAGATCTAGCAAGGATGAAGGCGAACAGCAAACCCAGGCCGAGCACCGCAAATACATACTTTCTGAGGGCAGGAAAGTCAGCACACCCCAAACCGAGTAAACCAGGTAGCAGTTTACCATCTCTTCTTGATTGTGCAAACGACTGGGAGATGGCGGTAGACCTACCTGGACGAGGGGCATATCCAGAGAGTATCAGGAAATCGCGGAGACGGCCGGATATAGTGCTTCATTCTTCTTCAATGCTTCAGGTCATACTGATTGAACTGACCGTGCCATTTGAATCCAGATTAGACGAGCAACATTCGTTCAAAGCGGCCAAATATAGTGATCTGGCCGCGGATCTGAGACACGAGGGGTTCACTACAAGGGTCATGGCTGTTGAAGTGGGCGCAAGAGGGCTTGTGGCTGCATCAATGTATGATCTATTGAAACTGTTGGGGTTGAAGGGACAGGCGAGAACAAGGGCACTGAAGAGGCTTAGTGAAACTGCCGAAAAGGCATCAGGCTGGCTGTGGAACAACCGCAATGGGCAATGGAAATCGTGACAATAAACGCTGCGGTACAGAAAACACCAGGAATTTTTCTAAGTCCACAAAACGCTGAGTTTTGTGGTGTACTAGTGAGCGGGCTGTGACTGAGGGGCAACAGGCGATGTATATTATAGGAGGTGTCAGTGTCAGAATTTCAGTGGCTAGGCTCGGCGGCTTCGCGATGGTGTCTCAGTGTGTGCGACGGAACGAACGGAATAATTTGTCTTCTCTTTGTTACTTTCACAATTGCCTCCACGGCTGGCGGAGTTGTGGATTAAAGTTGCTACCATAAGTGAAATGATTTTCGATACAAGACAACAGGAGGCTGAGACGCTTGGGAGTCATGACCCAAGTGGGCCCGCCCCCCTTAGAGTGTAAAGGAGTATACTGGGCCGAAACACTTGTCTGATGGGGGGACTTCTTCTGATGATCAGATTGCCTCCTGTTGTATCGCTCTGTAAAGAGTTTCCTATCATTGTTATATACTTGATATGACATACTGTATGTATAAACATCTGTCTTTATTGGCAACTCAGTATTTATTATTTTAGAATGACACTGTAAATATGTGAGACAGCCATCCATTCTTACTCAAAATAGGAATTCACACAATATGAAGTTCACAATATATTCATGCAGATAATATTAAAATACATTGAAATCATATTTGTAACTTTCCTATGAAACTTTTTTATGTAAATAAGAAAAATTGAAGCATTTATAATCTTGTGTTAAACTTATTTAAGTATTTTGCACAGAACCCCTCGTACATCTCAAAATCATTATGTTATATTAATTTTTGATGTAAAAATTAGATTGAGAAGTTTAGTTACTAAACTTATTCAGACACTAACTTCAAGACAGAAAGAAAAATGCCTAAGTGCTTGTATATTACGGATAAATACTGTGTTGTCTTTATCCCAGTTCAACTCTGTGGACTTTCGTGCAGTGACGGCTGAGAAAGCAATGATGGAACTAACTCGTCCTTGTGCGACCATGGTGCTTTGTGTTTTCTATAATTTTGCAAGTAAGTTTATTGTTTATAATTTTCTAACCTTTGTTTTTTAAACAGACTATATGTTTCATATATTTTATAGCAACTCCGCCTAGGCCGGTCCCAAGCCCGGCTGAAAAAGGAGGAGGGCGGCCTGCATGGAGGCTGTAAGGAGGCAGCCCCTCCACCATGCAAAGGCACAACAGGCCAATCACCTGTTTGCTTTAAAACATGATTATGCGAACTACAAGAGAGAAAACCGGACTGATTCTAAAGGCGACTAACTGGAATGGACTACGACTTATGGAACTTGGAACACAAGAAGTATAAATGGGAAAGAAGAGGAGCTGGTGGAAGAGATGAGGAAAGCAAAACTAGAAATCCTGGCTATTACGGAAACAAAGAAAAAGGGACAAGGAGTCATGGATCTCGATGGCAACACGCTGCTCTACAGTGGTGTACCCACATCTGAAAGAGCTAAAGGGGGCGTGGGTTGCATTGTGGCCAAAAACCAGAAAGATAGTATCAAGGGATGGAACTTTGTCTCGCAGCGCATTATGGTTGTAAAACTAAAAGAAGGAGAAACCATAATCAACCTGGTCATAGTGTATGGGCCAAATGAGGATGAGAGAGCAGAGGTCAAGGAGGAATTCTTCGAGCTGCTTCAAAGGACAGTGGATGACTGCCTAGATGAAATTATCATGCTCGGAGATTTCAATGCCAGAGTTGGAAATGACCATGCTAGATTGGGTGGAGTTATCGGAAGATATGGAGAAGATACTCTCAATGACAATAGAAAGCGACTCCTTAGATTCTGCAGTGAGCAGAATCTGATCATTACCAACACAAAGTTCCCCCATAAGCGCATACATGCATACACTAGGTGTGAACCAACAAAGAATGAGAAGTCAGTGATCGAGTATGCCATTGTTAGGAGGAGCTCATTCAAATATGTCCGGGATGCTAGAGTCTGGAGGGGGCCAGAGATTGGAAGTGATCACTACCTGCTTACAATCAAAAGAACAACTGAAAGAGTTGCTCAGCCTAGGAACTGCCCAGCATCACGCAAGAAACCAAGTAAACGAACGGAAGAAATGAGCATTAAGACCTACAAGCTGAGAAAGCCAGAAATTAAGACCAGATATCAGGGGCTTATTGCTACAGCGGTGAGAAACAGAAAAACAACCTGATGACTTGGAAACCCTGTGGCTTAAATTCAAGGACATCATAAAGACAGCTGCTGCAGAAGCATGTGGTGAAGTCCGACTTGGGAACAAGAGAAAGAGGACACCTTGGTGGATAGAGGAAGTCAAAGAGAAAATAAGAGAGAAGAAAATGGCATGGAAACAATACTTAGGAGCTAAAAACACAGCAGGACAAATAGAGAAATATAGAGAATATGTGATACTCAGAACAGAAGCAAAGAACAAGGTGCTAGCAGCAAAACAGAATTCCTGGGAAGAATTTGGAGAAAAGCTAGAAAAAGATGCGCAAGAAAACCAGAAATTGTTCTATAAGACCCTAAAGAACATGAGGAAGGAAAAACAATGCCCTCTCAAATTTATAAAGGACAAGCAATGCAAATTGCTTACTGCCCCAAAGGAAGTAATGGAAAGATGGAAAGAATATTTCTCAGAACTCCTTGATGGTGAGCAAGGTCAAGCATCAGAAATGATAACCACTAGCACAGAAGAGGAAACAAATGGTGATGAAGATGACATAAAGATGGAAGAACTGAAGGCAGAACTGGAGAAAATCAAGATGGGCAAAGCAGCAGGGCATGATGGTATATCACCAGAAATGGTTAAGTACATGGGAGCATCAGGTGACCTATTACTCTTAAGGGTCCTACAGGCAGCATGGTGCAACAAGACCATACCAAAGGATTGGGAGATTGCCATCATAACACCAATTTTCAAAAAGGGTGACAATCGACAATGTGGAAACCATAGAGGCATATCCCTTCTCAGTGTCCCTGGTAAAATCTACTCTAGAATCCTAGAGCAGAGACTCTGACACCTAGCTGAGCCACAATTGGATGAGGTCCAGTGCGGATTCCGAGCAAACCGAAGTACTCAAGACCTAATCTTCACACTCAGACAGCTGAGTGAAAAGGCCCTTGAGTATAAGAGTGAGATCCATCTTTGTTTCATATATCTGGAAAAGGCATTTGACAGGGTCCAGTGGAGCAAACTTTGGGACTGTTTAGCAAGGAAGAACATTCCAGCACCTCTGATTCATGCTATACAGAGCTTCTACAGGTCTTGCAGAAATTATGTGAGGACAGCAAACCATAAGTCAGAAGAGTTCAGGACCACCACTGGTGTAAGTCAAGGTGATATCCTGTCACCTTATCTTTTCATACTCCTCATTGACGATGTTATCAAGTCATGTAAGGAGAGAACAAGAAAGTATTCAGTGGGGTACTGGAAGATGAGACCGGTATGTATTTCAGAGCTGGCATTTGCTGATGATGTTGCCCTGATGGCTAAATCAGAGGCACATCTCCAATCCAACCTGCAAGTCTGGAAGGAAGAGCTGGAGAAGAGAGGGATGGTCATAAGCAGCTCTAAAACAAAATCCATGGTGATATCACGATAAGAACGAAGACATCAGATTAAGCTGGGAGAACAGCTCCTGGAGCAGGTCGACCACTTTAACCTTTAGCACGCTGCATTCTTTTCCCAAAACTATGCTCCTGCCGCTGCATTCTTTTTCACAACCCCCCATTGTTATAGTGGGTGACTTGTAAATTCTATAGTTTTTGTGTTTCTTGGTCATTTGCTATCATTTTTGGAATTTATATAAATAAATGAATGATGAATCTGATGATATAAAATTTGTTTGTGTTCATGTTAGATGTGATAGGAAGAGAGGAAAGGAAAGATGAAAAAATCGAGAAAAACACTTAAAAAAATAAAAAAAATAAAAATTTTTAATTTTAAAATTATTAAAAAAAAAAAAAAAATAACCAACACACGAAGAGTCCATATCCCTTGCATCTCAATGAAAGTCATTTGACCAATAGACCAATACAAATCAAATGACGATCTTTTCGTTACACCCATCATCAGTAGCAAAGGAATAAACGCTCTCGTCAGCCGTGATATTCGATCTTAACCCTAAACCTTTCCGACACACTTAATCCTAACCCCTAAAAAAATACATACCAGGAAAGCCATTCTACTTTCGTTTCAATCTCAGCCATCAAACATATTCTGAGAACCGATATCAGCGCTTATAAAGACAAAAATTTCATCCTTACCTCATGGCGTCAGAATCCAATAGAATTATAACGAAAATGGCCGCATGTTCGATGCTGATTCATTTCGATTTTAAAAATTTACAAAAAATAAACGCGGATACACCCATCACTTTTGTAAGATCGGAAATGGAAGCTAACTCTCTTGTAAATGACATTACAACTTAACATCCAGGGCTGAAAATCACGTGTACACAAGTCATGTGCTAGAAAACGATGATAAACGCTGTCGACATATGTTGACAACAGCTGGGAAAACATAGGTTGCCTTCGTCGACATATGTCGACGGCAGCGTGCTAAAGGTTAAATATCTCGGAGCTATTATAGACCGAAAGGGAGGCATCAAAGAAGAGTTGGCCACTCGAAAAGTAGCAGCTGGGAGACTTTTTCAGGCCATAAATTGAGGATTCCTCAGCAAGAGAGAGGTTGGTAAGAAAACGAAGATGGCTGTATACCGCTCCACCTATGTCCCAGTCTTGACATATGGATGCGAGTCATGGGCAATGACTACAACCCATAAAAGCCAGATCCAAACCTCAGAAATGAGGTATCTGAGGAAGGTGGTTGAAGTAACAAGAAGAGACATGGTCCGCAACCAGACGATACGTCAAGGCCTAAAATCCCACCCCCTGCAGACCCAAGTAGAACAGTCCCAACTAAGATGGTTTGGCCATGTCTGCAGAATGGGAGAAGATCGGCTACCACGACAAGCATGGGAAACAAAGCGCCAGGGATCCAGACCCCCAGGATGACCCAGAGTCCGCTGGGAGGACAACATTAGACAATCTTTGAAGGACCGAGGACTAGAATGGAACCAGGCCAGGAGGAAGACAGCCGATAGGATAGTCTGGCGCTCTCTCTTCCAAACCTCTACACCTCACGGTAGAAGGGGAACGACTAAGTAAGTAAGTATATTTTATAGCTGAATTTAATGATACTTGATAATAAGTTTTTTTTTTTTTACATGCACTGTTTTTAAGATTGCTCTGAGACTGTTACTGGCATGAGAAACTGTGGCAAGTGTTGTATTTTGTGTAATGGGTTGTAAAGCAAAATACTTGTTTTGTTTAGGAGTATCTGCTTAATCACTATATCGTGTTTCTTTTTCATTTCTGCTAACCAGAAGAGCTAAAAGCTCAAGACACACACAGATTTTCACCATTTTGTTTCCATTAAATTTACAGGCTCTCTATAGTCAGATCCCTTTAAATTGATGTTCTTTAGTTCTTGTTTTCGATATCTATACTGCATGTAGCTGGATGATCTTAAAATATAGTCCAGAGACCTGAATTTGCAGCTGCTTTTCTAATTTTTTATGTATCTTTTTCTTTGTATTTCCAACAAGATACATTTATTCTTCTACATTCTGTAGTTCCACTTTTTCAGATTCTGTAGTGGAACTTTTCAAACTTGATCTCGTATTTCCATATCTTTCAATGTTTATCCTTAGGATCGTATGCTTGTTGACATTTTTAGGCTTACTGTTTTAGGGTTTTACGCCTTTTTTTTTCTAAATTTAAATTTACCTGTAAAGTGACTTTCTCAATCTCTACAGAATACACAAAAATACAAACCATGCCTTGTGATAGCTTCTACATCAGGGCAAACTTCGACCGCCCCAGTGAGACAGATGAGGAATTAGGCTTTCACAGAGATGACATATTGTATGTGGACAACAGTTTATACAAGAACCAGTTAGGAACTTGGTTTGCTTGGCTGGTCAATGAACAAGGAACCAAGCTGAAAGGGGGCATCATTCCTAGCAGGATAAGGTAAAGTTAATATTTCTTTGGTCATTTGAAAAGATAACCCTGTATGTGTGGGCAACGTTTGAGAGTCAGTTATCACTTGAATCTAAATTTTGTTTTATTCAGACTGGAAGATGAACTGGTACTAAGGCGAACCCATTCTGAGAGCAGAAGTCTCCATGAGACAGATGATCTGAAAGGTTCGCGTAGAGGCTCGGCATCAGCAAGGCGCAGTTTTTTCAGAAGGAAACGTCACCATCGTAACAGCTCGAAGGATAGCCATGAGTTCGGATCATTCTCTGATGCCTCTCTCAGCAGTGATTCAGTTCCTATACTTGATGGTAAGTGTCAGGCAAATGTGTAAGTATTACATTATAAAAGAATTTTAATATTTATTATTTTAATATATTTTTTTTGGTAAACCAACAGCAAAGGCCAAATTCATAAAGAATTAAAAATACCAATTAATAAAAAGTGATTGTGCCTTAAATCAAGAGCAACATATTTTAAAAAAAAAAGAAAAATAAATCTGTGAAGAATGAAAAAAATAAAATAACATAAAATAATTTTTACTATATTGCAAGAAATGTGAATGGAGGTTATTGCACTAAAATATTATTATATATGAGAAACTACAGTGGAGAAATGGCAATGGAAAATCATTTAGGTACTAATACTCCACAAAAACTCTTTAGCAATTAAAACTATTTATAACCAAATTTAAATTGATCATAGATTTAGGAAATACATGCCATATAATCATCCCATAGTCTGTCATTACTGGAGGAGGCTATTGCTACCATATAAAACAGTCCGATTGGCTTAGTGGTTAGAGAGCTTTCCTCTTGTAGCACAGTTATCAGGTTCCAGGATCGTCACGCTCCAATCTACCCAGCTGTAAAATGGGTTCCTGAGACTGTTCTTGAGTTAGGGAAGGTAAAGGCAGCAAGGAAGGAATCTGACCAACTAAAAAAAAAGCTGGACCTAGTATGCTGAAGTCTGTAACACTTCACTCCCCTGGAACTACCTTTACTTTTTTTTTATACAGTCATTCCCAGATTTTTGGCACTTTGCTTTTGGAAGTTTTGCTAATACAGTGCTTTTGGAAGTTTTGCTAATACAGTGCTTTTGGAAGTTTTGCTAATACAGTGCTTTTGGAAGTTTTGCTAATACAGTGCTTTTGGAAGTTTTGCTAATACAGTGCTTTTGGAAGTTTTGCTAATACAGTGCTTTTGGAAGTTTTGCTAATACAGTGCTTTTGGAAGTTTTGCTAATACAGTGCTTTTGGAAGTTTTGCTAATACAGTGCTTTTGGAAGTTTTGCTAATACAGTGCTTTTGGAAGTTTTGCTAATACAGTGCTTTTGGAAGTTTTGCTAATACAGTGCTTTTGGAAGTTTTGCTAATACAGTGCTTTTGGAAGTTTTGCTAATACAGTGCTTTTGGAAGTTTTGCTAATACAGTGCTAATACAGTGCTTTTGGAAGTTTTGCTAATACAGTGCTTTTGGAAGTTTTGCTAATACAGTGCTTTTGGAAGTTTTGCTAATACAGTGCTTTTGGAAGTTTTGCTAATACAGTGCTTTTGGAAGTTTTGCTAATACAGTGCTTTTGGAAGTTTTGCTAATACAGTGCTTTTGGAAGTTTTGCTAATACAGTGCTTTTGGAAGTTTTGCTAATACAGTGCTTTTGGAAGCTTTGCTAATACAGTGCTTTTGGAAGCTTTTGCTAATACAGTGCTTTTGGAAGTTTTGCTAATACAGTGCTTTTGGAAGTTTTGCTAATACAGTGCTTTTGGAAGTTTTGCTAATACAGTGCTTTTGGAAGTTTTGCTAATACAGTGCTTTTGGAAGTTTTGCTAATACAGTGCTTTTGGAAGTTTTGCTAATACAGTGCTTTTGGAAGTTTTGCTAATACAGTGCTTTTGGAAGTTTTGCTAATACAGTGCTTTTGGAAGTTTTGCTAATACAGTGCTTTTGGAAGTTTTGCTAATACAGTGCTTTTGGAAGTTTTGCTAATACAGTGCTTTTGGAAGTTTTGCTAATACAGTGCTTTTGGAAGTTTTGCTAATACAGTGCTTTTGGAAGTTTTGCTAATACAGTGCTTTTGGAAGTTTTGCTAATACAGTGCTTTTTGGAAGTTTTGCTAATACAGTGCTTTTGGAAGTTTTGCTAATACAGTGCTTTTGGAAGTTTTGCTAATACAGTGCTTTTGGAAGTTTTGCTAATACAGTGCTTTTGGAAGTTTTGCTAATACAGTGCTTTTGGAAGTTTTGCTAATACAGTGCTTTTGGAAGTTTTGCTAATACAGTGCTTTTGGAAGTTTTGCTAATACAGTGCTTTTGGAAGTTTTGCTAATACAGTGCTTTTGGAAGTTTTGCTAATACAGTGCTTTTGGAAGTTTTGCTAATACAGTGCTTTTGGAAGTTTTGCTAATACAAGTTTTGCTTTTTTTGGAAGTTTTGCTAATACAGTGCTTTTGGAAGTTTTGCTAATACAGTGCTTTTGGAAGTTTTGCTAATACAGTGCTTTTGGAATACAGTTTTTTTGCTAATGCAGTGCTTTTGGAAGTTTTGCTAATACAGTGCTTTTGGAAGTTTTGCTAATACAGTGCTTTTGGAAGTTTTGCTAATACAGTGCTGATACAGTGCTTGTGGAAATAGTGCTAATACAGTGCTTCTGGAAGTTTTGCTAATACAGTGCTTTTGGAAGTTTTGCTAATACAGTGCTTTTGGAAGTTTTGCTAATACAGTGCTTTTGGAAGTTTTGCTAATACAGTGCTTTTGGAAGTTTTGCTAATACAGTGCTTTTGGAAGTTTTGCTAATACAGTGGTTTTGGGAGTTTTGCTAATGCAGTGCTTTTGGAAGTTTTGCTAATACAGTGCTTTTGGAAGTTTTGCTAATACAGTGCTTTTGGAAGTTTTGCTAATACAGTGCTTTTGGAAGTTTTGCTAATACAGTGCTTTTGGAAGTTTTGCTAATACAGTGCTTTTGGAAGTTTTGCTAATACAGTGCTTTTTGGAAGTGCTTTTGGCTAATACAGTGCTTTTGGAAGTTTTGCTAATACAGTGCTTTTGGAAGTTTTGCTAATACAGTGCTTTTGGAAGTTTTGCTAATACAGTGCTTTTGGAAGTTTTGCTAATACAGTGCTTTTGGAAGTTTTGCTAATACAGTGCTTTTGGAAGTTTTGCTAATACAGTGCTTTTGGAAGTTTTGCTAATACAGTGCTTTTGGAAGCTTTGCTAATACAGTGCTTTTGGAAGTTTTGCTAATACAGTGCTTTTGGAAGTTTTGCTAATACAGTGCTTTTGGAAGTTTTGCTAATACAGTGCTTTTGGAAGTTTTGCTAATACAGTGCTTTTGGAAGTTTTGCTAATACAGTGCTTTTGGAAGTTTTGCTAATACAGTGCTTTTGGAAGTTTTGCTAATACAGTGCTTTTGGAAGTTTTGCTAATACAGTGCTTTTGGAAGTTTTGCTAATACAGTGCTTTTGGAAGTTTTGCTAATACAGTGCTTTTGGAAGTTTTGCTAATACAGTGCTTTTGGAAGTTTTGCTAATACAGTGCTTTTGGAAGTTTTGCTAATACAGTGCTTTTGGAAGTTTTGCTAATACAGTGCTTTTGGAAGTTTTGCTAATACAGTGCTTTTGGAAGTTTTGCTAATACAGTGCTTTTGGAAGTTTTGCTAATACAGTGCTTTTGGAAGTTTTGCTAATACAGTGCTTTTGGAAGTTTTGCTAATACAGTGCTTTTGGAAGTTTTGCTAATACAGTGCTTTTGGAAGTTTTGCTAATACAGTGCTTTTGGAAGTTTTGCTAATACGGTGCTTTTGGAAGTTTTGCTAATACGGTGCTTTTGGAAGTTTTGCTAATACAGTGCTTTTGGAAGTTTTGCTAATACAGTGCTTTTGGAAGTTTTGCTAATACAGTGCTTTTGGAAGTTTTGCTAATACAGTGCTTTTGGAAGTTTTGCTAATACAGTGCTTTTGGAAGTTAATACAGTGCTTTTGGAAGTTTTGCTAATACAGTGCTTTTGGAGTGCTTTTGGAAGTTTTGCTAATACAGTGCTTTTGGAAGTTTTGCTAATACAGTGCTTTTGGAAGTTTTGCTAATACAGTGCTTTTGGAAGTTTTGCTAATACAGTGCTTTTGGAAGTTTTGCTAATACAGTGCTTTTGGAAGTTTTGCTAATACAGTGCTTTTGGAAGTTTTGCTAATACAGTGCTTTTTTTGGAAGTTTTGCTAATACAGTGCTTTTTTTGAAGTTTTGCTAATACAGTGCTTTTGGAAGTTTTGCTAATACAGTGCTTTTGGAAGTTTTGCTAATACGGTGCTTTTGGAAGTTTTGCTAATACGGTGCTTTTGGAAGTTTTGCTAATACGGTGCTTTTGGAAGTTTTGCTAATACAGTGCTTTTGGAAGTTTTGCTAATACAGTGCTTTTGGAAGTTTTGCTAATACAGTGCTTTTGGAAGTTTTGCTTACAGTGCTAATTTTGCTAATACAGTGCAGTTTTGCTTTTGGAAGTTTTGCTAATACAGTGCTTTTGCTAATACAGTGCTTTTGGAAGTTTTGCTAATACAGTGCTTTTGGAAGTTTTGCTAATACAGTGCTTTTGGAAGTTTTGCTAATACAGTGCTTTTGGAAGTTTTGCTAATACAGTGCTTTTGGAAGTTTTGCTAATACAGTGCTTTTGGAAGTTTTGCTAATACAGTGCTTTTGGAAGTTTTGCTAATACAGTGCTTTTGGAAGTTTTGCTAATACAGTGCTTTTGGAAGTTTTGCTAATACAGTGCTTTTGGAAGTTTTGCTAATACAGTGCTTTTGGAAGCTTTGCTAATACAGTGCTTTTGGAAGTTTTGCTAATACAGTGCTTTTGGAAGTTTTGCTAATACAGTGCTTTTGGAAGTTTTGCTAATACAGTGCTTTTGGAAGTTTTGCTAATACAGTGCTTTTGGAAGTTTTGCTAATACAGTGCTTTTGGAAGTTTTGCTAATACAGTGCTTTTGGAAGTTTTGCTAATACAGTGCTTTTGCTAATACAGTGCTTTTGGAAGTTTTGCTAATACAGTGCTTTTGGAAGTTTTGCTAATACAGTGCTTTTGGAAGCTTTGCTAATACAGTGCTTTTGGAAGTTTTGCTAATACAGTGCTTTTGGAAGTTTTGCTAATACAGTGCTTTTGGAAGTTTTGCTAATACAGTGCTTTTGGAAGTTTTGCTAATACAGTGCTTTTGGAAGTTTTGCTAATACAGTGCTTTTGGAAGTTTTGCTAATACAGTGCTTTTGGAAGCTTTGCTAATACAGTGCTTTTGGAAGCTTTTGCTAAGACAGGGCTTATGGAAGTTTGCTAATACAGTGCTTTTGGAAGTGCTTTTGGAAGTTTTGCTAATACAGTGCTTTTGGAAGTTTTGCTAATACAGTGCTTTTTGGAAGTTTTGCTAATACAGTGCTTTTGGAAGTTTTGCTAATACAGTGCTTTTGGAAGTTTTGCTAATACAGTGCTTTTGGAAGTTTTGCTAATACAGTGCTTTTGGAAGTTTTGCTAATACAGTGCTTTTGGAAGTTTTGCTAATACAGTGCTTTTGGAAGTTTTGCTAATACAGTGCTTTTGGAAGTTTTGCTAATACAGTGCTTTTGGAAGTTTTGCTAATACAGTGCTTTTGGAAGTTTTGCTAATACAGTGCTTTTGGAAGTTTTGCTAATACAGTGCTTTTGGAAGTTTTGCTAATACAGTGCTTTTGGAAGTTTTGCTAATACGGTGCTTTTGGAAGTTTTGCTAATACGGTGCTTTTGGAAGTTTTGCTAATACGGTGCTTTTGGAAGTTTTGCTAATACAGTGCTTTTGGAAGTTTTGCTAATACAGTGCTTTTGGAAGTTTTGCTAATACAGTGCTTTTGGAAGTTTTGCTAATACAGTGCTTTTGGAAGTTTTGCTAATACAGTGCTTTTGGAAGTTTTGCTAATACAGTGCTTTTGGAAGTTTTGCTAATACGGTGCTTTTGGAAGTTTTGCTAATACAGTGCTTTTGGAAGTTTTGCTAATACAGTGCTTTTGGAAGTTTTGCTAATACAGTGCTTTTGGAAGTTTTGCTAATACAGTGCTTTTGGAAGTTTTGCTAATACAGTGCTTTTGGAAGCTTTGCTAATACAGTGCTTTTGGAAGCTTTGCTAATACAGTGCTTTTGGAAGTTTTGCTAATACAGTGCTTTTGGAAGTTTTGCTAATACAGTGCTTTTGGAAGTTTTGCTAATACAGTGCTTTTGGAAGTTTTGCTAATACAGTGCTTTTGGAAGTTTTGCTAATACAGTGCTTTTGGAAGTTTTGCTAATACAGTGCTTTTGGAAGTTTTGCTAATACAGTGCTTTTGGAAGCTTTGCTAATACAGTGCTTTTGGAAGTTTTGCTAATACAGTGCTTTGCTAATACAGTGCTTTTGGAAGTTTTGCTAATACAGTGCTTTTGGAAGTTTTGCTAATACAGTGCTTTTGGAAGTTTTGCTAATACAGTGCTTTTGGAAGTTTTGCTAATACAGTGCTTTTGGAAGTTTTGCTAATACAGTGCTTTTGGAAGTTTTGCTAATACAGTGCTTTTGGAAGTTTTGCTAATACAGTGCTTTTGGAAGTTTTGCTAATACAGTGCTTTTGGAAGTTTTGCTAATACAGTGCTTTTGGAAGTTTTGCTAATACAGTGCTTTTGGAAGTTTTGCTAATACAGTGCTTTTGGAAGTTTTGCTAATACAGTGCTTTTGGAAGTTTTGCTAATACAGTGCTTTTGGAAGTTTTGCTAATACAGTGCTTTTGGAAGTTTTGCTAATACAGTGCTTTTGGAAGTTTTGCTAATACAGTGCTTTTGGAAGTTTTGCTAATACAGTGCTTTTGGAAGTTTTGCTAATACAGTGCTTTTGGAAGTTTTGCTAATACAGTGCTTTTGGAAGTTTTGCTAATACAGTGCTTTTGGAAGTTTTGCTAATACAGTGCTTTTGGAAGTTTTGCTAATACAGTGCTTTTGGAAGTTTTGCTAATACAGTGCTTTTGGAAGTTTTTGGAAGTTTTGCTAATACAGTGCTTTTGGAAGTTTTGCTAATACAGTGCTTTTGGAAGTTTTGCTAATACAGTGCTTTTTGGAAGTTTTGCTAATACAGTGCTTTTGGAAGTTTTGCTAATACATTGCTTTTGGAAGTTTTGCTAATACAGTGCTTTTGGAAGTTTTGCTAATACAGTGCTTTTGGAAGTTTTGCTAATACAGTGCTTTTGGAAGTTTTGCTAATACAGTGCTTTTGGAAGTTTTGCTAATACAGTGCTTTTGGAAGTTTTGCTAATACAGTGCTTTTGGAAGTTTTGCTAATACAGTGCTTTTGGAAGTTTTGCTAATACAGTGCTTTTGGAAGTTTTGCTAATACAGTGCTTTTGGAAGTTTTACTAATACAGTGCTTTTGTAAGTTTTGCTAATACAGTGCTTTTGGAAGTTTTGCTAATACAGTGCTTTTGGAAGTTTTGCTAATACAGTGCTTTTGGAAGCTTTGCTAATACAGTGCTTTTGGAAGTTTTGCTAATACAGTGCTTTTGGAAGTTTTGCTAATACAGTGCTTTTGGAAGTTTTGCTAATACAGTGCTTTGGAAGTTTTGCTAATACAGTGCTTTTGGAAGTTTTGCTAATACAGTGCTTTTGGAAGTTTTGCTAATACAGTGCTTTTGGAAGTTTTGCTAATACAGTGCTTTTGGAAGTTTTGCTAATACAGTGCTTTTGGAAGTTTTGCTAATACAGTGCTTTTGGAAGTTTTGCTAATACAGTGCTTTTGGAAGTTTTGCTAATACAGTGCTTTTGGAAGTTTTGCTAATACAGTGCTTTTGGAAGTTTTGCTAATACAGTGCTTTTGGAAGTTTTGCTAATACAGTGCTTTTGGAAGTTTTGCTAATACAGTGCTTTTGGAAGTTTTGCTAATACAGTGCTTTTGGAAGTTTTGCTAATACAGTGCTTTTGGAAGTTTTGCTAATACAGTGCTTTTGGAAGCTTTGCTAATACAGTGCTTTTGGAAGCTTTGCTAATACAGTGCTTTTGGAAGCTTTGCTAATACAGTGCTTTTGGAAGCTTTGCTAATACAGTGCTTTTGGAAGCTTTGCTAATACAGTGCTTTTGGAAGTTTTGCTAATACAGTGCTTTTGGAAGTTTTGCTAATACAGTGCTTTTGGAAGTTTTGCTAATACAGTGCTTTTGGAAGCTTTGCTAATACAGTGCTTTTGGAAGTTTTGCTAATACAGTGCTTTTGGAAGCTTTGCTAATACAGTGCTTTTGGAAGTTTTGCTAATACAGTGCTTTTGGAAGTTTTGCTAATACAGTGCTTTTGGAAGCTTTGCTAATACAGTGCTTTTGGAAGCTTTGCTAATACAGTGCTTTTGGAAGCTTTGCTAATACAGTGCTTTTGGAAGCTTTGCTAATACAGTGCTTTTGGAAGCTTTGCTAATACAGTGCTTCTGGAAGCTTTGCTAATACAGTGCTTTTGGAAGCTTTGCTAATACAGTGCTTTTGGAAGCTTTGCTAATACAGTGCTTTTGGAAGCTTTGCTAATACAGTGCTTTTCAATCATATTCATGTTCATAATTTTCAACACTTGCTGCCTCGCTCATTCGCTAATTTTATACATGACATGCTTGCACTCGATAGCTGAGAAAGAGACGTGTGTCATTTTATTCTTGGTCGTTCAGCACCTGTGTCTTTCAGTCTGTTTACAGAAGTTGTTAGCTCTGTGTCTCGTTGTGTCGTTGTGTATTACTGGTAATTTTCAAAACTTTTACAAACTTTTTACTTATTATTGTTATGTAGTGTAATATTTTGTTGTTTATTTATAATAGAAATTAAGTGTTATGATAAAAATAAAGAAGCCGCAAGCCTCTTACTTTAAAAAAAATTTACATGTGACTAAACTAAGTGAGCAAGGAATGTCTATGGCTGAGATAGTCTGGAAACTAGGCCATCAAAAAAAAAAGAATAAGAATCTTTGAAGATTCAGATAATTAGGCTATGCTATCTCCTTCAGTTTTTCTATAATAAATATATTCATTCAAATTTACGCATGTGGCAATATTATTAACATTTGTACATGTTAATTTAAGAATTTATATTTGTTTCTACTTTGTATTTGATGTGTTAAATAAACACCTTTACTTTACTAGCTCTATTCATTTTACTTTCGTATTGTTATTTTAGGCCTAGCTTTATTACGCACTTAATATTTGATAGAGTAAACATGTTATTTCGGCTTTTAGGCACCCTACATGCATTTTGAAGCTAAAAAAGGCTATGCTTCGCTTTTGGCTATTTCGCTTTATGGCGGGTGTTTGGCCCCTAACCCACAGTATTAGTCGGGTATGACTGTATATATTGCACTTATATTTTTAAAGTAGATAATCACAGGAAGACTTGGCATGTGCTTGTTGAAGTCCTGTGCTCCTTGCGGAGCGAAATGGAATTGATTGAAGCAACATATTAGAATAGAAAAATACCTGCTATTCATTATACTTAGCAGTGAAAAAATGTGAGGCGGAAAGACCAAAGTACATGAAAAGAAAGGAAGGGACGCTGTTTTCACTAATACAATATCTTGAGTAAGAAAATGCTATATGTACGAGCATATAAACACGTCTCACCATCTGGGAATCTAATCCACAGTAAGGAGTCACATCTCAATATAAATAAAGGACATTTGTTGTTGATGACAGACCGTGGAAAAAAAATTTTTTTTTAAGTTCAGGGCCTTCATGTAGGAACAAAGACATTATCTTGAAAAGTTATATTCTTTCACAGTCACCAGTAATGAAGCAAAGTTCTTATTAAAATATAAATATTAATGAAAGTTATGAGTACCAATGATTAGAAATGTAATACCAACATACAACACCTAGTTGATGACAAATATCCTGAAATCTGGCAAGTTGAGAAATGCCTAAGCTTGAACAGGGATGATGAAAGCATTTATAAAACAAAGCCGCGGAAGAAGATGGGTTATGCAGGAATAAATGTGAACACAATGAAAATATAAATTTAATAGAGGCTCTCAGAGATAGAGGGGAATGGAGAAAGATTGTGCCTTTAGCAGAGAACCTTAAAGATGGAGAATGTTGCAGAGAAAGAAGACATGAATTTTATATGTGTGTTTACTATTAACAGTTTACATAAGTAAATAGAATTTTATATGTGTGTTTACTATTAACAGTTTACATAAGTAAATAGAATTTTATATGTGTGTTTACTATTAACAGTTTACATAAGTAAATAGAATTTTATATGTGTGTTTACTATTAACAGTTTACATAAGTAAATAGAATTTCACAAAGCAGCTTATTCAGGCACTGTGGTGAACTGTGTTTGCTTAATTTTTAATTTTACTTCTCTGATGATATAAATTATAACTTTATGTGTTATGGCAGCATTTATTGACAATATTGTGCATATAAATTCTGTCTTCACAGATTCTATTTTGGGCTATACTCAAGTTGAAAAAATTGAGTGTAAGTATCATGTTATTTCAAAACTTTGAATGTTGAAAAACCATTAAGAAGAAAGAATTGTGGCTCTTCTCATGGAAAGAGAAGGAAAAAAAGACAGAACTTAGAAACCATAGAAAAACTGGAAATAAAAAGAGGATTAATGAAAGATATCAAAATTATTTTTAAAAATATTTTGGACATGTTGAAAACCATAATACAGGGTCAAGTATTGGGCAAGAGGACACCAACACATTAAGTTAACGTGAAGATTTGGAAATGAAAAAACCTATTATAAGTGAACATCAAGGTAAGAGACAGAAGATGTAATGCATATGTGAACAACGGTAAAATGAAAGAATAAACTGTAGCCTGCCCTGCCTTTTTTTGAAGTCATATTTGTGCCTTATCATTATTCCTGTTTGATGGAACCATCACTGCCGCTGTTGCCCCTACACCAAAGTGTTCTTGCAGTAATGGTTTCTGTAACATTTGGTTTTACATGATGAGGTTGCCAGCTACTTGCACAACCTCATATTAATCACATTTTATGACATGCCTGAACACACTTTGTTCACTGATATTATTTATCAGTTTGTTAACAGGCTTCAGATGTCACTGACGTTTTTTTTTTTTTAATTTGTTTTTTAATTTATAAATTCAATAAAGATAGAAAAATTGAGCCCACTTAGATCATGATTCCCAAATGCTTATCCTGCTGTTGATTTTGTTCCACCTATGCTGAGATTTTAACCCATTCTGCTCCAGAATTTCAAGATTGGTTATTTACTCTTGTTTTATTCATCCTGCCAACTTGAGACGATTGTGAAAGTAACTTATTGCATATAAATGCACTGCTTGTAAAATACATGTTTTCACTACTTTCAGTGAAAGCCTTGAGGCCTGTTGTGCTCCTAGCCCCCCTGGCTGAGGCTCTTATCAAGAAATTAGTATCAGAATCTCCAGACAAGTACAGATACTGTGAGCCATGTAAGTAGTTACTGCATGCAGTAGAGTTTCTGAGCCATGCTGACAGTTGTACTGTAAATGTGTGAGCTGCATAAGTGATCACTGCATATGTAAACATTTGTGTGTGATGTAGTAGATTGCAGTTCTTTGAAGTTTATTTTGTTGAGCTGTGCCATATATTGTAAATTGAATAGGTTTGCTTTATAACGTTAATTGTAGGCAGGTGTTTGTGTAGTTCTCCCCACAGTGCTTCTAACAAGAAAATAAAAGCAAACCTTGGCCATATTCTTTATTTACAGACATGTTTATTATGGTTTTTATTTGATCTGTAGTTTTCATGTTTTGTTTTCTAAGCTCATTCATGAGCAAACTTCAGTAATTTGTTAATAGAAAAAAGCACAGTTTTTAACATGGTAGCATTTCCACAGTAAAGAGATTTTAAGAGCATCTGCATAATATCTACCTATTCTGCTGAATGTAATAGTGTATACTCATAAAGCTTAAACATCTGTGTCCCTGATACAGCTCCCATGAGATCCTCCAGTGCCACCATGGAACAGTCCCTGGCAGAGGGAGTTCTTATAGACTACTGGAAGGAAGATGATATCTACCAGTGTGTTAGAGCATCTGCAGTCAAAGAAATCTGTGATAGTGTGAGTGACTAGCAATATGAATGTCACTGTCATTATTTAAGTGTAGAGGATTGCTACTAACATTGACCTCTGTAAAATGTTACAGTGTATATGACATATGCACTTCTCTACTGTCTTTAGAACAAGATTATAGCTTATAATTGTATATCTTTGAGGTCTCAGCCACACGTCAGTTCCTGAACTTGTTATTGATTAATTTTGTATCTTATACTCATCTTTTAAGTGAATAGTTTATAACTATGTATAGCTTCCAAATCTGAAACACTCGTATGTTCCTCAGCTGAAGTTATTAGTTTATGTTGTATCTTACACTTGTCTTCTAAATTTAGTGTTTTTTTTTAAATAAATTCCAAATCTCAACTGAGTTCCTCAGGTTAATTAATTGGTTTGTTTTGTATCTTAAATTTTTTATAATTATGTAGCTTCCAAATATCGGCCACATGTAAACTCCAGATCTAAATTTGTTAGTTTACTTTGTGCTAATCTACATTTCCTCAGAATGTCCATTGTCTGTTGCATGTCAGTTCTGCTGCAATAGAAAGGATGCATCAGACCAAAGTCTATCCCATAGCCATATTTGTACGACATAAAAGTGCCAAGCAAATTCGGTAAGACTACATGGATTTGTTTCTTTTTTTGTTTTCTTTTTATGTGTTTTTACTCTATTTCATGTTAAAAAAAAAGATATTAAATTCCATTGTTACATTCTTCTGAGTGTTTATTTTCTGTATAAATTTGCTGGGACATCTGTGCTAAATCACAAAACAGGCAAATCTAGAGCGATCCAATCTAAAATTCACTGATGCAGTCAGTTTGCCTTTATTTGAAGCATGGCAAAGTTCTTATGATAATGGAGAAATATTTTTTAACACTATTTATGCATATTTCTGCTAGCAAAGCTAAACTTTAAACATTAAACAAAGAACGGGAATGTATAAAACATTAAAATAAGGCTTTTGTTTTTAATATAAATAGAAAAAAAAAAAAAAGAATAGCTGATAAGACACAGAGATCTTATGAGACATTAAAGAATGAGGTATTGTTGGAACGACACCAGTGAGGAAACATGGTGAATTTTATAAGGTAGTGTGAACATAATGTGATGATGAAGCTTGGTTGCTCAAAATAACTCATAGACGACTAGTAGAAAAGCAAAGGATAGCTCACTGAAAATGGATCGTGGGTGCCAACGACTGAAGAAATGGTGAAACATACCAGGCCTCATTGTGCACTGGATCAAAACTGCTAATAAACCCTCCCTGGAATGATTTAAAAGGTTCACACTATGATCTGTTAAGCTGTTTTCTTGTGCTTGTAGTGGATTTGATGGTATTGTATGATGGTGATATTACTTAGTGTGATGCATGAGGTCAGCTGTGAAGGCTCCTGAGATAAAAATAGCTGTGAATTTTCAGAAGGCCCTTCTTGCTACCACTACGACCTCACACCTATCTTTTTTTTCTAATGAATGTGGCTACGTTAAAAAATCTAGGGTACTGAATGTAAGGTGTTGTATTAATATACACACACACACACACACACACACACACAGATATTTAATAAGTCTAATAATATTAATAAAATTTAAAACACACTGAACTAACTCAAGCTGTGTAAAATTTTGATAGTAAATTTTCTTTAAATTTATTTGTTCTGAACCAAGGTTTTATTTTGGTCAGAACATATGAAAGGTTTTGAAAGTATTAATGATATGCATGAATATATGGCATAATAAATGAAAAGTGTGTACATAGGTATGTTACAAGACTAGTTAATATTACTACTGTTTATAGTTGTACTTTATGGGGAAGAACTATTTATAGATGTGCTGTTGGGGTGGCCTCATCACTCCCGATCTATAGCGACTACACATTGCCCATTTATTGAGGGTATTATAATTGGTGTGTTAGAAATCAAGTTGGTGAGTATTCAGCAGACCAGACTCTCACGTAACTTGAAGGAGTAAGTCTGGTGCTGGAATCAGGTGGCCCCACCTCTCCGTGCTTGGGGGCAATATCAGAAGTCTGGTGGCCCCACCTCTCCGTGCTTGGGGGCTATAACAGGCTGCTCTGACAAAATGTTACTGCACGGGTCCCTCTTGTAATATTCAACACCTCATTTGACACCACATTGGTGCCAAATAAAAACTCACAGTTCTGCAATCAAAGTATTAGTCATGTGTCAGAATTCCATCCTCTAAACCATTTCTGGACACAACACTACACAACAACAACACCATATAGACGGGTCAGATCTCTCTGACCATACAGCACATCTTACCAAGTTGGTTTCACATAGGATAAGTTCTCCCAGACTACATATTCCGAAATATGTTTATTAGCTTCCTGCCATAGAATAGGATAGGTGATATGTTCCACTGATCTCAACACTTGATCTGTCCTTCATAATCCTTGCTGGAGTTTATGTATTTTATTTGTCTCTAGACCCTGAACTAGGGCAAGGGGTCTAGAGCGAATCCTTACTTGTTGTAAGGGATAGATTTTGATATGGCAGTATCAAATCACTCGAAACCTTAAACAAATATTAAAATGTACAAAGAAATAATTTCAGTCTTACCAGAATTATGAACATAGAACACAGTATATGCTAGCAAAACTCAGCTGAGCTGCTGGCTTTAGGATGGCGTCCCTCTAACTACTTCAATTTGCTTCTGGGAAATCACCACTTAATATTTTACTGTGTCTACTAGGACAACTTATGACGAATGGCAAAAATGCGCGTCTGAGCGCCGATAATATATTCATCTATGGCCAATCACCGCCTTTTCTTTTTCAAATTCAAACATCCTACCAAAAAGTCAATTCAGTCATACCTCAGTCAAGTATGCATTATTGTCTGTTGGTCCGTCTGTCTCTACTTGCGTTTTCACAAAAAAACACACTTGTTTTTTGAACCAACTCTGCCCTCCCCTACACAATTTTGCCTGTAAAGTTATTTTTAGCCACAATTCTCCTTAACACCCTCTCTCTTTCATTCTAACTAGATTTTAGCACTTGCGTCTTCAAGGCCACAATTTTTTTTGAAAAATTAGTGACATTATTGTTTCAATGCAGTCGTTCGTTGATATGAACAACACAGTCTTTTGTCAATATCTTTCTTATTATCTATCCGACTGTATAAATGAAAGCATATTATTTCACTGCTCAAGATGGGCCATCCGGCCAGCTAAGTTTTATATTCCTAACATCATTATTAAGAAAAAGTTACTTTTCAAGGTTAGTTGGTTTTTTCGAAATATTTTCTAGAATCTTCCGTACTGCGTTTGCCGCTGAATTCAAATAAAGGACAAAATATCGCAAAAGCGTCCAAGAAATGACTGTTGCGTATAATAACTATGGTCCCTTTTGTCGATTTCTTTACCTTGTGTCAACTTGGGGACGTGACTTTTCCCTCCATTCCCCCCCCCCTCTCCCACCCCCCCCCCCCCCCCCCTCCCCTCCCCCCCCCCCCCCCCCCCAATTGCATCTTTTTAGCCTTGCTAGTTTCAAGCACATGTTCAGTCAGATTTTTCCTTTTGATCTTCGTTCTCATTCCGTTCCAAGGGTAAACGTTCTAGCAATTTAATTTCCATGGCGGGTGATGACCCGCGGCGTGGGCGATCATGCCTTCTAGTAACTTACGCATTCTTTTTATCCCTACATTTTATCCTTTGGAGATATTTTTACGTTGTATCACTGTTAATTTTATGACAGTGCTACAGGTTTGAAATATGCAGTTTTATATACAGGTGCATAACGTAGAATCTGAAATGCTCGAGGCGGCAGTGTTTCGGAAATAGGATTTTTTGGTTTTTCAGGTTTCACCCAAAGTAGCCCAAGTCACCCAAAAATAGCCCAAGTTTCCCAAAAATCGGTTCGGATATTGCCCAAAAGTCACCTGAAAAAAAACTTTTGATTTTCAGAATATGTCAGTTTTCGGATTCTGGGTTATGTACCTGTAATTCAAGGGCTCATGGGTGGTGTGCTTAATGAGTGTTCAACAGATAGTGCATGTTTAACTCTTAGTATACGAGCTGCCTTTCATGACTACCATTACAGATTTTGCCCATAAATAATTTATTTATAAAGATAACATAAGTGTTATATATCAAAATGTGAAGAAATGAAACCCCTACATCATGCACATAACTAAATTGATCAGTGGTTTGAAACATGCATTCAGCTATAAATTTTCGCTATTGACGGGGATCGATCATCGGCCTCTCTAGAAGACTAAGAGTTAAAGTAATTAAATGGTGATATTAATTATGCTCAACAGATAGTTGATTTATGTGCCTATTATGGTTGTACAAATTCTCTGTTCATTGTGGGTATACTACTTCATTGTCTGACATACATTTTATGTTATATACTGCACTATCATTTTTGTTTTTGTTCTGTGTGAATAGGGACATTCGAGACCCCCAGTTTTTGAAAGACAGAGCCAGTAATAAACTTGCCAAAGAGCAGTTTGACCAGTTCCAGAAGGTTGAACAAGACTATGGCCACCTTTTCTCAGGTATATTGTAACCTTGAAGCAGTCTTTTCTTTTTTTTTGCTACTTCAGAATTAAACTTTGTAAACTTTTTCATAGATTAGTGTGGAATGTTGGGTTTTAAGCATGTTTCACCTCAGGGAATCCCTGGAAGTGTATGGGTGATTTCAGGAGTCACTGAGAGTGTAATTAGCCTCACAAACAGAGGTTCACTTCCACATCTGTATACTATAGCACTGTACTTAGCAGGTAGTCATGTAAGGATGACTTCAGATATGCCTCCATGCGTCAAGATCATGAGTGTAAATGCAGCAAAGATAGCTAATTGCACTTGGAGAAACTTCCCTACATGGTATGAACGTGATTGCCAGTGTGAAGTTTAAGAGAAATGGTTTTTTTCGTTAAATGGGAAATGGAGGGATTTAAATGGTATAAAAATATGCCATGTGGAAGTGATGGAAAGAACCAAATAAATGCAAGGGGACAATAGATGAGGAACAGACAATGCCATTGGATATTATAGACATTCAGGAAACCAGTTCATATTTGACACACAAGACAGTCCTTGTTTGTGGAATTTCCATGGTAAAAGACACAACAGGAGATAGAGGCTGACATGAAAATGATAGAAGGGAAGACATAGAAAGAACTTGAACAGATCACACAATACAGGAAGGCTTGACACGAACTGACTGAAGGCCTTTGCTCTATATGGAGCTAAAAGGCCATCATGATGGTAACCACACCCCTGCTGAGGAACCTATTATTGATGAAAATTAATACAAACATTAAAAGTGCTGATTGTAACATTGCTTCTAAGATTCTTAATTACTCATGCTTAACACTCTTCGGACCGGAAATTTTAAAAAATCGTTACGAATGTAACGATGACTTTTGAAGTAACAAAAAGCACATTTATTTTTTAATTTTGACTTCAAATCAATGTTTTGTATTAAGAATACATGTTAACAATTATATCTGTGCTAAAAAATATACAGCTTTCACTTATTTTGACTTTGAAATTACACACGGAAAAATGTAAACACCGCATTTGTCCGTCCGCCATTTTGGATATTTTACGAACAACTCGTCTTAACACATCGTAAACAACACACCGTCTGATAGTGACTACAACGCATCTAGTGATGTAGATTCCTGTTCTGGTGATTATTCAGAGGACTTGAAAACATCTGATGGTGAAAATACGGCTCCAAACAACTCAAATTACCAGCCGTACAATCAAAGGTAATGTTACTTCGTTACCGAAATGATAACAGCTGATTTTGAATAGCGGTAAAACAGTCATTTTAGTGGCCTATTGTAATCAGTATAGCTGCTTTCTGTTTGTTTTTAAAAAAAAGATACAAATATTTCACCACTCAAACAGTTAACAAAGAACTCATGGCACTAGGAAAGAAATATAAAGGGGGTCAGACATAAACTGTGAAACAGTTGATTTTTCTGACCTCATTTGCTCTTTGTCTCTGCTTTTTAAAATTATTATTTACATCATATGACTTTATGATTGACAGTATTCCTTTGTACAGTAAAAATTAATGTGTGTCATTTTTCCTGTGTACACTGAACTGTAACTTTGAATTCTATTGCTGATCTGTCAAAATTAATTTTAAATTGTTCTTCTTGCAGGTGTTTTGGTTATGATGCCCATGACGAAGGCCCACCTTCCAAGCCTTCACCCTTTTTGCCTGAGAGGGTTCCAGGTCTGCAGCTATCAGAAGTAAGGACTAGAGAAAATACAAAGCAGTTTTTGAAGCCCATTGACTTTGTGTCAATTTACAAATGAATATGCAGAGCAGCATGGACCTAACAAGCCTACTGTCTTTACTGGATGGTATGATGTTACTCCAGAGGAGTTTTATCGCTTTTGTGCGTTACTAATGTATGCTGGTCTTGTACCAGCTCCAAGTATTGATCGCCTCTGGCCTCTAAAAAGTACAATGTTTTGAGAAAGACCAATAAATATTGGAAAACTCTTTTTTTTCACTTTCTGGATATAGCTAGGGTAAATGCTTACATTCTATTTCAAGACTGGCAGAAAAAACACCCAGATGTAGAAGAACTAAAAAGACCAGCTGGATATGGCCAAAAAGATTTTACAGAAGAACTAATCAGGGAATTGGGGACCATAGGTTTGTATGATGATGTACCACTCGCTTCAAAGCCACCAAGTTTTTTTCTCGGCTTACCATGGACCCTGAGTTTACAAAGACAAAAAGAAATTGTAAGCTTTGCTATCAGACTGTAAAGATTGAAAGAAAAACTAAAGTTAAATGTAAAGTTTGTGATACTTTTTAATGTTTTCATGCAGGTAGGAATTGTCTGTCAGAATACCACAAGCCTTAGTAGGAAATATATAAAGTTATGTTGAGTCTTTATTATGTCACCCTCATAACTGATTTTACTGATGTGTTGGTTATCATACAGTGTTACACTAGAAAGATGACTACTGAAGTCATATCTCATTAATTTAACTAAGATGTTGCAGCTACTTATAATAACTGTCATGTAGTCAGTGAAAGATATTTTTTGAATATTTTTTTTTTTAAATCCCAGTTACATAACATTTTTAAAATATGCATAATTTTATAATTTAATGTTGAATTGTTTTGCAAATGTAACATATGATGCAGAAATGGTCACACTACAATAAAATATGACTGTTGTTAATTATTCTGATAATACTTTTTTTTTTGTCTTTGTAAAATATGTTTATAATTTTCGTGCATTTTTCCTCTTGACTTTCCTTCAGTTTTTTAAAACTCACATCAATATAAATTAAAACAATATTAATTTTACATCTAACTATGGTTGTCTGTTCAATTACAAACAATTTGATGTATAACACTCTTGGGTAGACTTCAAATTAAAATGTATCAAGAAGTCAGATATGTCAGAGTATGAGAAAATGATACAAAATATCAGGTCTGAAGAGAGTTAATGAAAGTAATAATAATATATTTTTTATTAAGAAAATTTATTAAAGTAATAATGATCTGCAGTGGATAGTATTAGCGTTGCTGTCAGCACTGAAAAACATGGCGGGCAGAAAGTTTATAATATGGAACAAAATGAGAATTGGGTAGCGACATCTTTGGGACCCAAAATGGGTTTTGGAAAATTGAGCAGCACAGGAAATTTATGCTACAATATCGGTTTTTTTTTTAAAATTATTATGTTGTTACGTAATTATATATGCATTGTAATTGAATAGCCTGGAAAAGCTTGTGTCAAGCACAATTTATAGATTTTCCCTGGGTGGCAGAGTGCATACCTCGGCTTTTAAGTATTTGAATGGGGAAAAAAATCAGTTCCGGCTATGAAGACTTTTGTTCATGTGAAAGTCTCAAGAATGGATCTAGAGCATAAACAGAAAATTTCCTGTATGGAACAGATTTTTCAGGCACATTTGTGAAGTTTAGCAAAAACTTGGAGAATAGCACAGACAACAAAATGCAATACAGGCATCACTGAAGCAAGGGTTAGTCAAAAACAAAGACTCTTGGGACAGAAGCCTTAAGAGCCTGCAAAGCAGCAGATAAGACAAGAAGAGGGAAGCAGAAGTATTTTATAAATACATTGAGGTGACTGATTCGTAGCACAACCTGTCGAGTGTTTATATTGAAATCACAGGGAAAGAGGGTAAGGCCAAGGAAGACTAAACAGAATTTAACATGTTTAATAATGGACATATATGCATCCAAATAAGCCTAGGTCATTTAAGTGATGGATCGTGAAGGCCCCCCCCACCCCCCCCCCACCCCACCCCCCCCCCCCCCCGCCCCCCGGCCCCCCGCCCCGACCCCGACCCCCCCCCCACCCCCCCCCCCCCCCCCCCCCACACCCCCCCAAACCCCCTTATCGGTGTCAGATATGCAATAGTTGTTCTAACTTATTGAAACAGACTCAGTTTGGAGATATTCAATTATTGATTATGACAATAACAAACTTGAAATATACAGGGGAGCATTGGTTATCCTTACTAATTAGGAAGGACAATATTGTGGATGTTAATTTTTTCTAATAGACATTATACCCTTTGAAGAAATTGAAAAAAATTATTTAATGCCTTATTCTGACATGAAGAAATTGCAGTATGTTCCCTTGTTGGTTAAAAAAGATTTTTATGTCAAGTTGTACTTGTACATTCTATAGCCAGCTTGTAATAGCTTTAAAATTGGGTGTGCAACAAAACTTTCTGTTCAGTTCTACAGCAAAGTAAACAACATAGGTAATGTGTCTACTGGGACAAAGATGATACCTATGTTATGATCACAAGGCCTTCATCAGGGACTAATTCAATTCAAGCACCTTTTTACACAACAAAATTCCTGACATTAATTCCCCAAGCGTGATTATTGTGTAAACTATAAATATACAGCACTCTTCAGTGTAGCATCATTCTGCTGTTCTACTAATTTTTTGCCTTTCTTTTGAGTCCTCCTTTAAATTACATTTCAGTGCAAACCTCATAATTTTTTTTGTTTTCCTCTAAAATTTTTATTTAGTTGTTTTTTCCTAATTTGCTGTCTGTAGAAGACTCGCATGCACCCTTTACAAAATGGTTCAAATTTCTGACTTCAGCAGGACATTTTCTTTTTTAATATTGAGCCACATAATACTAGAAAGTACAACATTTTGCTCATTTCATTTGTTTCAAAGCAACTAAATTGTGCGTTTTTCAAGTCATTTTTTTTTTCTGTAATCAAAGTGCTGACTTAGTGGGCATTGAAAGAACCTATGAAAATTTTCAGTTATTCTGAGATTGTATATGTTTTCAAATAGACTTGATTTTTCATCATTGCAAAGGATTTCTTGTTGCACCAAAATATTATTTAAAATCTGATATTTTGATGCAGCTGCAAACATTTTAATTTATAATATTGTCTCTTCTACATGTGAATGTGCTTGACAATGAATTAACATAATGCTTGCTATTTCTTTCAGCTGTTATCCCAGGAGGTAACCTTGCTGAGATGTGTATGCAGATCAAAACAGTTATCAGCACAGAACAGAAGAAAGCCATTTGGGTGACAACTAATCCAATCTGAGACTTAGGCAATCAAGCAGACTTGTGCATCTGATAGCATTAGAAAAAAAAAGAGGCAGTTGCTGTGTTTCTTCAGCTTGATAAAGAATGATTCCAAAGTCAGTATTGTAAAAAAAAAAATGCTATCATACAAAGAAACCAAATTTGTTTCCTTTACTAACAGTGAGAAAACATTTAAAAATGTATAGACTTTCATATTAGATTTTGCTGTTAGGTATGTCAGTACTTTTTTTTTTTTTTACAGGCTGCCCGTTTGTATTCTGAATCATAGTTTAAGCTTAAGTCATGGATTAATTACATCTCTGTCTTATATATATCAAGCCAGTAGAGAATGTCAGTGGAAATGACAGACTGTGACGTTTATGGATGTTGATATAATTTTTGTTTAACTGCTGAAGGGCATGGAACTAAAGTAGCAACTTTTCATTGAAGGCACACAACCTTGGAGGCAGTGCAGTATTTTTGTTCTGTGAGAGTCTCAGGAAAGGATCTAGCACGTAAACAATAAATTTTATGTGTTGAATTTTAGAATTTCAGCCAAGTTTGTGAAGTGCAACTAAATTTGGAGAACGGCACAGACTACACAAAATGTAATACAGACATCACTGAACAGTTGAGTTAAAAGGAATTTGACATATTGGTGGCAAGAGTTAGTCAGAAACAAAGACCCCTGGGACAGAATCAATAAAGAGCCTGCAAAGCTACAGATAAGACAAGAAGAGAAGCAGAAATGTTTTATAAATACTTTGAGGTGACTGATTCCTAGTATAACCTGTTGAGTGTTGACATGGAAACCTCAGGGAAAGAGGGGAAGGCCAAGGAACACTAGAACAGTTTAAAAGCTGGAGATGTGGAGAGAGAGATAAAAAATTATTTGTTACTATGGAAGTTATTTTTTGCTGCTTTGTGTACAACAGTCAGTTAAACAATTTCTGCAGCCTTCAACTTCAACTTTTTTTTTTCTTTGCTGCAAACCTAATATTTCTTAGTTCCTTTTCTCTCAAGGCATCTTTCTGATTTTCCATATATTTGTGTCTATGTTGCCTATCCATTTCATAGTAGCCTTCACTTGTTCTGCACAGATTTTAACATAGTACTAATTTCCTTTACATGTAATTTAGTTTTCATAAATTTAAGGCCATATTATATTAGACCACACCAAACTAAAGTGAAGATAGGTGTGGTTGTCGGTCTTTATTATAACAGTTACTGTGATGGAGCATTTAGTAATTTTTCCGAGTGAGACAGTTAGTGCTTCAGAGCTTTCATTTTGTCTGTGTCAGTACTTCATGTTGTGATTGAACGTTGTTCTAATTTTGTTGTGATTTTAAAAGAAGTTTCCTTCATATTAAGAAATGTTTACATTAATTTGTGATGTAATAATGCAGTGCTTACAGAGAGCTTTTAAATCACCATAATCAGCTAAATTAATATTCTTGGCCCAAAAATTCCATATTGTGCGTTTTGCAAACGTGGAAATGGAGATGTGCTTCATTATCAATAATATCACTCACTTACAAAAACACACCTTAGTCCTGGTCGTGTCTCTCAGACACAAGACGTACTACTTTCTGTAGCTCTTAATGCTTTCTGGATTTGAAGCCACACTACTATAGAAAGGGACACACCATTTTCCTTAGTCACAGCCACACCCCTCAAAGAACATACAATTTTCTTTGATCATAGCCGCACCACTTACACAAGGAACTTGCTACTTTATGTAGTCATAACCACATCACTTAAACAAGGAACATGTTATTTTATGTAGTCATAGCCACACCACTTAGACAAGGAACATGCTACTTTATGTAGTCATAGCCACATTACTTAGACAAGGAACATGCTACTTTATGTAGTCATAGCCACATCACTTAGACTAGGAACATAACTACTTTCTTTAGTCATAGTCACATCACTTAAACTAGAAACATGGTTTTTTTCATTGCTCAAAGCCACATCACTTAGGGAACATACTACTTTATTTGTTCATAGCCACATCACTCAGACAAGGAACATTCTACTTTCTTTAAGGAACATATTTCTATATTTAATCATTTTCTGATCACCCATACACAGCATAATACTTTCTTTAGTTATGGCCACATCAAGCAGACAGAACATAATGACTTTGATCTTATCACTGGAGGCATGGAATATACCACTTTTCTGTAATATGGCTATATTTGGTCAGATCACTTTGACACAGAATACGCAACTTTATTTAGTTATGACTACATATTTAAAAACATAAAGTAATGATGTTTCCGTCTTATTGAACACATTGTCATTGCAGTATTTGCACTTGCTACTTAAGGTAGAATAATTTCTTGCAGTTGCAACACTGAAGACTATTTGGGTGCTTGAAGTAGTGATTGGCCATTTATTTTTATTAATCACAGTGTTGATATTTAATTATTGCTATCAGTGCTATCAGCATTTTCAATATAATTGACAGAAACCTACTTACTGGCTTTCAACATGACTGTGTTCTTGAAAATCATCTGAAAAGTATATTATAACAAATATATAGTATATCAAATAGTATAAAAAAAGGATTGAGAGGTTGTGGGTGGTAAATATTTCAGGACATGCTATAGTAGCATTGTAATTACCTGATTTTTACCTGCACATTTAATGCGAGAAGAGCATAGATCTAGCTGTGTCTGTGACTCAGCATTCCGAATGGACGAGCGTCTTTCATACCATAAAGGATTTATAATATGGTTGAACTAATGCAAGAATTCTAGTTACAGGTGCATAAAACGTGATATGCATTTCTAATTTAATGTTCACAAGTTAACATTGAATTATTTTGTTTTTTCAAGTGTTCTTGACCTGTTTTTGCAGTGCTGATCTGACAGGTTCAATACTTCAACGTCAGTAACAAACAGTAACCACTGATAAGAAAAAAACAAGATATAAATCAGATGTCCCTGTGTGTTGCAGCCTAAATTAGCATTACTATCTGTTTAAGTGTAGACATTAGTTGACTGCATTTCTATGGCTTTCTTTACTGATGCAGACTACAGGAATTTTGTTTGTTTGTTGTTTTCATCCGTCTAAAAGTGAAGAGTACCACATTCACATTACTTCTGCATGATGTAAAGTTGTACTTTCTCAGTATTTGCTAACTGAGTTGCACAGACTTGCTAAGGCGATCAAGGAGTTGTGTTTCTAAAATTATGTTGGGATCTTCATGATTATGCTGTTAGTTATTTGCCTTGGGCTTGTTGCTGTGACTTTTGTCTCACATGCCAGATCTATTTTTATTTATTTTATTATAGTGTAATAAGATAATTGTGGCTACAAATTGTTGTTTGCATACGCTAGGAACATTGGCAGTTTGTAAAGAAGTGTTGTATTTTTCACTATGCAGTAAATGTTTAATTAATACCCTAGACTCTTCATCCATGACAATTGAGTTAATAGAACTCACAGTACGTTGTGAATGTTGACAGTTTATCAAACATTGTCAGCATTTACAGTTGACTGAATTTTGCCTAGAAAGAGAGCAATCGTAACAGTTCAGCAATTAGAGTGAACAAAAACAGTTCGACATTTAGAGTTTAAAAAAAAATGGCTCAACATTTATAGTGAACAAATATTTTTCAATAATTATAGTTAGCAGGATTTTGTCAGCAAGGGAGTACTTCAGTAAGGGCAGTAATATCTCACATTAAAAAATAATTAAATGCCAGAAGGATATTGTGCCAGAGTACAAGCATTTGGTAATTAATTGTTAAGACACAAGAGCATGTTTTTGGTTACCTTATTGACCAGACATTGTTTTCTACATGTTTCATGCTTGTCTTGAGAGTGTTTAGACACAGTGTCCTAAAACTATAGACAATATAAAGCTAGGCTAATGAAAGGTCCTGTCCTGTTATCTTACTTTTTTTTTTAAAAGTTTTTTCTTCTGTTTTTTTTCATGGAGCATGATCCCAAATAAGGTGATGCATCTTTCTTTGTGTTTTTTTCTTTCAGTCAATCAATCAATACCCTTTAGCTCCCCGAGGAGCATAGGCCTTCAACAAGCACATGCCAAGTCTTCCTGTCCTGTGCCATCTGCTCAAGTTCTTTCCAAGTTTTCCTCATCATTTTCACCTCTGTATCCAGTTCTCTTCTCCATGTGATTTTTTTGTCTACCTCTACCTCCTCAGTGTGTGTCCTATCCATCGCCAGCGTCTTCTTCTCAACTCTTGTTCCATTGCCACTTGTCTGGTTCTTGTCATCAATTCAACATTTATGACTTTGTCATACCAGTTCAGTCCTTCTTTTCTATGCAAGCACCCGTTTATAAAAGTCTGTAGCTTTTTGGTTTTTGTTGCTCTCCATGTCTCAGAGCCATACAATAGGACTGACTTGACATTTGAGTTGAAGATTCTTATTTTCGTGTTGGACTTGATTTCTCTTGTTCTCCATGTTTCCCATTGCAATGAAAGCTCCTCTTGCTTTTTGTATTCTTATTTTGATATCATTGTCTGTCCCTCCAACTTTGTCTATATTACTGCCAAGATATGTGTACAATTCTAAATCCTTTAGTGGTGTTTCTTCAATGTCAACCTTGTTATTATTTCTTGCATTTATTCTCATAATCTTTGTCTTTTCCCTGTGTATTTTTAGACCCACTTGCTGTGACCTCTCATCAAGAATTTTCATTTTCTCTTGCATCTGATTATGGTTATGGAACAGAAAAGCCAAGTCATCTGCAAAATCCAGATCATGAAGCTGTTTAGTCAGATTCCACTGGATTCCATTTCTGTTGTGTGATGTCGATGTTTTCATAACCCAATCTATTGCTAGTAAGAAAAGAAATGGAGACAAGAGGCATCCCTGTCTCACTTCCATTCTAATCATAAACGGTTCTGTAAGTTGTCCCTCATGAAGAACTCTGCTTGTCATGTCTTCATAGGTCTTCCTTATTAAGTTCATGGGAACTCATAATGCCTCATCAATTTCCAAAGTGATTCTCTGTCTACATTGTCAAATGCCTTTTCATAGTCCACGAATCCGATGTATAGCGGTGAATTCCATTCCAGACTTTGTTCAACTATTATTTTCAATGTGGCTGTCTGGTCTGTACAGGATCTGTTTTGTTAAAAACCTGCTTGTTCATCTCTCAGTTTCTTGTCTATAGACTGTTTTAATCTCTTAAGGATGATTCTGTTTAATACTTTTTCTGGCACTGATAGTAACATTATTCCTCTATAATTTGTGCACTCTTGTAAATTTCCCTTCTTAGGCAACTTGACCAGATAACACTCCTTCCTTCTGCTGATATTTCCTCTCTCTCCCAGACTTTGCCAAGTAGTTTGCATAATATCTCTGTAGAGGTATCAATATCTGTTTTGATGTCCTCTGCTGGAATTACATCTGGACCAACAGCTTTTCCATCTTTCAGAAGCTTTATGGCTTTCTTTATTTCTTCTCTACTTGGTTGTTCACAGCTGATTAGTAGTTCCTCATCTGCTGGCTGGATGTCTGGGGGATTAGTTGGAGCTGGTCTATTGAGAAGTTCCTCAAAATGTTCTGTCCATCTCTTCATTTGTTCTTGTATAGTACTAAGCAATTTTCCATTCTTATCTTTAATGAGGCCATTTGCTTGCTTATATTTTCCCTGTTAGCTTCTTTGTGTTGTTGTACAGGTCCCTCATATTTCCTTTGGCTGCAGCTTCCTTTGCCAACTCTTCAGTATACTTCCTCTTGTCTCTTTTGATGTTTCTTCTTACTTCTTTATTTGCTTCTATGAACACTTTATGAGCCTTGGCTTTGGAGCTTCTGTTTAAGTCTGCTTTCTTGTTTTTCCAGTCTTCTATCTTGCTAATGGTTTCTGTTGTTTTCCATGCTTTGTGCTGATGTTCTCTTTTTCTCAGTATTTCTTCACATTTTCATATATTTTTTACTTGTTGCCAGTGGTCTTCCGTATCTGCTTCATCTTCCAGCTGTTTGAGTACTTGGTATTTGTTGGATACTGTGATTGAAAATATTTCTATTTCCTGATTTCTTAGATATCCCACATTATACTGTTGTCTATGGCTATATACTGTTGTAAATTTCTTGAGTTTTAATTTTGTTTTAGCCAACAGAAGATGGTGGTCTGATACTACATCTGCTCCTCTACATACTTTTACATCATGCAATGATGACATAAACTTCTTACTTATGCATATGTGATCAATCTGATTCTTAATTCTGTGGTCAGGTGATATCCATGTTGCTTTATGTATTGTTTTATGTGGAAATATGCTTCCTCCTATAGCTAGTTGATTTGAAGCACAGAAGTTAGCTAATAGTTCCCCATTCTCGTTCATCATACCTAATCCATGCTTTCCAATGATTTCTTCAAAGCGGGTGTTGTCTGTTCCTATTTTCGTGTTTAGGTCCCCAGTCAAAATTGTGATGTCCATTCTTTTCTTTTTGTTCAAAACATTTTGTAGTCTGGTGTAAAAGTCTTCTTTCTCAGATTCTTCTTTATCATTTGTTGGTGCATACCATTGGATGATGTTTATATTTATTTTCTTTTTGGCTGATTTAAACCTTGCTGTTATAATTTGGGGTCCCATTGCTTCCCATTCTATAAGTGCAATTCTGTGCTTCCCCAGACAGCGTTATAGCCACCCCTTCATGTGGTAGGCTCTTTCTTCCTCATGTCCTGAGGACAATACCATTTCACCTGTGATCAATCTCCTCCTCTCTATGCCCTGCCACTGTGTCTCGCAGAGAACCAGGATATCAATCCTGTAATTTCATTTCTGCTGCTACCTTGTGCAGTTGTCCCTTGTTCACAAAGAGTGCCTACATTCCAGGTTCCAATCCTGGAGATTTTCCCAGACGAAAAAAGGTTAGTCGGCAACCCAGACTCCTTTCGGCTTTCTCTGGGTTGCTTCATGCGCCTCCTTTTCAGAGGATCTTCTTCTGTCTTGGGCGGCTGAATTGATTTATATTCTGTATTTGACTTGTCCATATTTGTTGAAGTTTTTTTGGTAAAACGTTTTTTATGGGATCGGGTAACAAGCCCCATGCCCAACCCTCCTTAGTCACTTTTTACGACATGCATGGTAAGCTACAGTGTTTTTTTTCTTAGAGTTATAGAAATTTTGGGACAGAACATTTTTAACTGCATAGTAGTTTATATGGGAACACAGTTTTTATGCATTGCTTAAGTCAGAAAATGTGGATAATTGAGTGAATTTTGCTCTTTGTGGTGGTTGGTTCTGTACCTTTGCCCATTTGGAAGACTCATCAGTCACTCCAGTGTCATATGAATTTACATGTATGTATCTTAATGATTTAAGTTACAGTGCCAAATAATGTTATACACTATCTGCTTCTGTAACTACATACTTTGTTACATGACACAGCATAGTATAGGAAGACTTTGGCTTGTTTAGTGAGTGTGGTATTTCAACAGTAACCATTTTTAACTTTTTAGAAGAAATGTGAGAGTTTATATACCAGAAAACGAATTATTAACATGTATAAATATGTCTTGATTCATATCCCATGAATCTATAGCACACAGTTTTGTTTGAAATAGTTCATGTTCCTATTGTGGTAAATTTGTTGCATGTTTCATAGTTCATCACAGAGATGGAGCTTGATGTGTTGTAATCTGGATGTGTTGTGTGGGAGTAGAGTTGAATAGGTTCATTTAATGTGATTCCAGACCACATGGTCTGTTACATTGGGCATAACACCCTAATCTGTTTAAGTTGAATGCTGTGTGCCTCACCATGATGAAGCAAAACTCATCGTGAAAAAAAAAAGAAAGTAAAAGAAGATTAATTCTATCTCCAGTTGTTTTGTTTTTTTGTCTTCAGTTTTTAGAGTCATACATGCAGTTCTGTAAATTGTGGAAATGTAGTTTATGAGTGAATAAATGTTCATATATGTTTTCAGTTTATGCATGAAACAAGTTGTCATTTTTCTTTGAATGAATAACAGGAGAACATGCTGACCTGAGTCACTGATGTCATGTTCTGCATATTTGGTGTTCACAAACTCATAGTTATTCATGTTTGTGAGTTGTCCCATGATGCCCACCTAGACAGCACTGAAGAAACACTTAATGTTGATCTGACATTTGTGTCCAAATCTTTCACAGCTAGATTGCTACATGTGCCTATTTTATTTTTGCCTTCTGCTTTAATACAGAGAAGTATAATAATATGCATGTGTTACTCTCTGTGGCAAGTTGATACAGATGTAGTTGTTCATACATAATTTTTATGTGTATTTTTAGACAAACGCAATAGTTATTTTGCGTCATTTAAAACAGTTGTGAATCTGTAATTTGAAAACTTTCTAATTTCACATTACAGTTATTATTTTGTACATTGTTTAAGGTCAAGTGTAAATAAGATATTTTTTTTTCTTTTGGTTACATTTTTTTGTTTTAGTTAGTGGCTGTTTGGTGGTGAAATTTAACACACATGATTTTTTTCGTAAACTGTGAATATTCACAAATTGTGACATGACCACGCTTTTCCTGTTTTAAAGAGAAATTAAAATGATTCCAAAAAATTACTCTTGAATGATTTGATGTTGCCATGTTATTGTGGCTTTATTTGTCTTATATGTATTTCATCTCTCTCTCTCTCTCCCTCCCTTTATCCCCCTTCCTCTCTCTGTCTGTCTGTCTGTCTCTCTTTCTCTCTCTAGCTCTATTGCTGATGCTGACCTTGTGAAAGCTAGATCAAAATTGCAATTTTTCTTTATGGTAAACTATAAGGTATAGAATAGCAGGGGTTGCAGCAGTATCAAGGTCCTTGTCCAGTGTTGTATCATGGATACATTGCTGATGACATTGACCTTACAGATATGCAGAAAGCTGACCTTTGTAGGTTCATCGACTTTATTAATAACTTCCATCCTGCTATTCAGTTCACTTTGCAAATTTCTGCTTTACCTCTCAACATTACTGTCAACCATAAACTTCACTGGGCTAAGCCAACTGATGCCCATAGTTACCTTCTTTGTAAATTTTCTCAAGCTTCTTGTAACACCTGACCATTCTACCAACTTCTTGACCTATTTTGCTTTGCCAAGACAGCAATGATGTGACAAATAAATTATAGGACCTCCTGGTTGACACTTTGGCAATGCAAAAAGACATCACCTTATGACGACCTTAATCGAAGGAATAGTTGAAAGCAAATGTGCAAGAGGAAGACAGCGCTATAAGAGGGAATACAAGGAAAATGTTACAATTTTTCCATTTAAAAAAAATTAAACCATTACTATACAATGTAAATACACAACGGGCTGATCACCCGTTTGCCAGTCACTTCGATTACGGAAACAACAGCAAATGGATTGATTTGCCGTTGCCCTAAAGACGCCATTAGGCATGATGGGAAACAATGGCAAAGAAAACCTATCTGCTGATGCCCTAAGACGCCACTAGGCGTAATGGCCACTGACTGCTTTGACGGTCGGTGGCTAAGGACGGAAGAAGAAGATACAATGTAAATATTAGACAGTGAACTAAGTCTGATTAATTCCAGCATACAGAATGAGATAACGAAAGACTGGTCATATGATTGTCCACGACCCATTCCTAAAACTGATAAGAGATCCCACACCGCACCACAGCTATCGAATTATCACCTTACAGATTGTCTATGGCAAATTACTTGAATAAAGCACGTAATGGCCCATCTGGAAAATGCGCACTTTCTCCCTGGTACCCTGGGTAGTTACAGGCCGATGAAGGTCACCTAGGTTAATACTGGCACATTAACATATAATGTTTACAAAGGATTCCAAGTTAAACAAGAAACAGTTGCTTCGGCAATTGACTTGTAGGATGCAAACAATAGTGTGAGCTGTGCAGCCTTGATATCCAGTTTAATGGAATGTGAGGATAAATCAATGGCTGTTCAGATGAATAAGGGCTGCCTTGATGGAGAGATCTATTAGATTTCACCAATGCACATATGCGCAGGATTTCCACTATCGCCAGTGCTGTTTAATATCTATGTAGCAAAAGTAAGCACCTCTCATCCATTAGGGCCACCATGACTGCTTTTACAGGTGACATACTCATTTATAGGACTGGCTCCGACGGATCGGAAATGAGACACTGCAAGCGGTTTCTAAATGGTGCGAGAAAACCAGCTCAAAAGTCAACCCTACTCGGCCTTTGTGGTGTGTTGCTCCTCGAACAACTCCAAAGCGAAAGCAGATTTCCCTAACATTGTTCTTAAGGGATAGATCATTGAAAGGCAGGACAACTTGAAATATCTTGATGCAACGTTTTTTGCGGTCTATCATACAAGTAAATTGTTGAGCAAACCATGCGGTAGTGTCAGCGCGGTCTGGCAGCTCTAAAAACAATTGACGCTGCACATTTAAGAGTATAGACTACTGATTATCCTGTATCATTGGCTGATCACATCAGTAATCGATTATTGGCTGGGACTAACTCACATTGTCAAGGTCACAATGTCAACTATTAGAACGCATTCAAAATGAAGGAAGGCGTATAATCTTGACCTGTACGAGAGATACCACAGTTGTAACGAGTAGGTACATGCTTGGACTTCAGCCGATAAAATCCAGACATGCTATGGTACAAGCAAAAGCATATACGTGTGTAACTACAGATGTAAGACACCCCATGCATGGGAACATTGTTGACATCAAAAGATGGGGAATCAAGAGAGGGACGTCTTGACTGGCAAAATAAGAGGCAACTATTGGGCAGGTGACTACAGTTGAAAAATAATATTCAGGAAGGAATAGTGGAGTAAAATGGTAGAGAACTGGACAAACTACCAGCAAGTCATCATCACCAATGACACTGAGTGTAAAGAATGTTTAACGGAAAAGCAGAACTGGAAATTAATCAGCTGATAAATGATCATGCTGGTGACGCCGTAGCACTTACTGATGGTTCTGTTCTCCTTGGTAAGAAATCTGGATGGGGGCTTCTCGGCTAGAGTAAAGGGCAGGGTCGTAGCTGAAAATAGCAGAGCTTACCTGACAACAACCTCCAGCATGAGAATGGAGATACCGGCAGCTATTGCAGTCCTTAAATGGCTGTCTGAAACTACAATAACTAGGGCAATTATTGAATTAGACTCAATCCTTGCTTCAAAAGGTCATATATTGGATGACTTCATATCAGTAATTTGACAAGCCGGTGGTTTTGCTGCAGCTGATTTTGCTAAATCCTTCAATGAATCTTGTCATAACAGCCTGTGGATCATTGTTTGAATTTCGGAGGACCTTTTTTTTCCTACTACCACATACTGAATGATGGCTTTTCCTTCAGTCACCTAAGGGATTCGTTACATGTTTTCGCTTCACCACCACTGCAGTCGCCAACAATAATTTTATTCTTCATTAAGGAGAACAGCAGGGAATACACACAATTTCAAATTGGTCAACATTCCTGCATGGCAGAGTGTGAATTCTAATTTTTCATTGGAGGAGTCCATGTAAACAACAGACCTCCATCATCTGGCATTGCTACTGTTATTCAGAATCGATACCACTGCACTCTGAGCAAACCCATAGATTTTAGTCTCCCTCAGCAAATGTCGAAAGGCATGAATGCTGATTGTTCCTGTAGTGAGATGGTTGTATTCATGCCTGATCCATCCTCTCATATACAATTGTGCCGAGACAGGCACAAATCAACGGCTGGTCTTCCCAATTACTGTTTCAAAGGCAAGCCAAAATCCCGGCATGGCTCCACAATTAAATATTGCGGTGTAAAACTGCGACCAAGTTGAAATGTCTAGGTGCAGATTAATTACGATAATCAAAATACAGCCACGCAACATCTTTTAAATAAGTTTCGAAAACTGCCTGTAAACAGCACAATACGATTTATTAACGTAATCCAATTTGACACTGCAGCTCCAAATTTACAATACAATATAATCCATATCGACATTCAGTCCATAGGGCCAACTTCACTGGGTCATTATTTCTGAGTGTCTGTTAACAATTCGAAACCATGGTACATCTGACATATACGAGGGGCGTTCAGAAAGTAATGCACCACATCGTTTTTCTCAGCTAATAATGAAGATAGAAACGTGAAATTTTGCACACTTCAAATATGGCATGTGCCAATTGTGTGCGCCAAATTGCACAGCAACCGGCCAAATTATACGGCTGCCCTAAACCGTTGAAATGAAGCGTGTTAGCAACTTGCGTTATAAGCAGCGAATTGTGATAGAATTTCTCGTTGCAGAGAAGGAAACTGTTGTGAACATTCACAAGCGTCTATGTGATGTGTATGGAAGTTTTGCAGTAGACAGGAGTACAGTCAGTCGCTGGGTTCAGAGAATCAAAGAATCAGGAAGTGGAGATACAGAGCTGCTTGATCGGCCGCGCTGTGGACGTCCTGCCACAGCCACCAACGCAGAAATGTTGAAATGCGCTGAGGGCATTATTCTTACTGATAGGCGAATCACTACTCAACAATTGGCCTTACAGCTGTCAGTCAGCATTGGTAGTGCAAATGCAGTTATAAAAACTCTCGGATTTTCTAAGGTTTGCGCAAAATGGGTTCCTCGAAGTCTCACAAATGACCACCGATTGCAAAGGAAAGCAATTTCTTCTGAATTGTTGGAGCGTTTCAATGCTGATGGAGAGAACTTTTTGGCTAAGATCGTTACAGGTGACGAAACCTGGGCACATCATTTTGATCCTGAGACAAAAAGACAGTCAATGAAGTGGCATGATCCGCAATCACCAAGAAGAAAGAAATTCAAGACAATTCCTTCAGCTAGAAAGGTCATGATCACTGTCTTTTGGGACATTGAAGGTGTGATTCTTGTGGACGTTATGCCAAGAGGAGAGACAATCAATTCGCAAGCTTACATTAAGACATTGAAAAAACTCAATCAACGTTTTCGCAGAGTTCGGCCGCACAAGAATCCAGCAGACCTGCTTCTCCTTTACGACAATGCGCGACCTCACACAAGTATAGCAACATGGGAAACAATCACCAAATTGGGTTGGACTGTACTACCCCATCCACCCTATAGTCCTGATTTGGCACCCTCTGATTTTCATCTATTTGGTCCACTTAAAGATGCACTCCGTGGGGCAAGGTTTGAAGATGATGAAGGATTGATTCATGCAGCGAAGAAATGGCTACATGATCAAGACAAAATCTGGTACGGGCTAGGAATACATGCACTTGTTTCGCGCTGGCATAAAGCCGTACAAGTTTATGGGGATTATATTGAATAATACCGATGTTTACATGATATATCCATGTATATTGTGTATAAATTTCATGCTTTTTGAATAAACAGCTCCTGAGAAAAACGATGTGGTGCATTACTTTCTGAACGCCCCTCGTACAATAACGTCCGCCGCAGTTCAGTCGATGATTTCTCTTCCTTTATAATTACAATAACTACTCTCTTTGAATTCTACGAATAATTATATATATATATATATATATATATATATATATATATATATATATATATATATATATATATATATATATATATATATATATATATATATATATATATATATATATATATATATATATACATATACATATACATATATATATATCGCAGCAACTGAGACTTTCACATGATCGAATATAACTCCGGACTCATGCGACGTTTATCAGAACTCATGAGACACAGCCATTACGGCCAGCAATATGCAACAAGAATGCCCCCGTTCTCGTGCACGCGCACTCACATCATAATTTATACGCGTCATACTGCAATTAGCAACCTTCCTTTGAGCCCCACAAAGTTCCAATATAATGGACGCATTGTGATGTGCAAAAAGAGGTGTTACAGCCACTTAAAATGTCTCAGTTTGTATCACTGGTAGAATATAGATCTGGCCGCTTACACCAACGAAAAAAAAAGAGAAGGAAATGATTCCATTGATCTGGACTTCACGCCAGAGTTTAAATCCCTGAAAAAATTGCGTTGACCTGGCCGTTTGCACCAGGGTGAAGATCCTTGAAGAAATTGCGTTGGCTTGGCCGTTTGTGCCAGAGTGAAGTTCCTTAAAGTAATTAAGTTGACCTAGCCGTTTGCACCAGAATGTGAACCTTTGAAACAATATGTGATTCTGGCCGGTTACACTGGAGTGGGAAACTCGAAGCAAATTATAACAGGCCAGTTGCGCCATAATCTGGAAGTCCTCTCAGTACAGCACAAGCACAAAATTAAGATTATATCAGAGCTGTGAGCTTTCTGTGCTTCTCTATGGTGCGGAATGTTGGAGAGTTACAGAGAAGGAAGTGTCGAAATTGTCCTCTTTTCTCACAACATGCCTAAGAAAAATTCTCCGAATCTTTTGGCCGAATACCATCACCAACTAAGATCTGCTTACTCGGAGCAAGCTAGAGAACATGCACAACATCATAGCTGGCAGACGCTGGAGCTGGGTTGGCCATGTCCTCAGAAGAGACCCCGATGCCATCACAAGAACAGCTTTGCTATGGACCCCTGAAGGAAAACGAAAGAGATGCCGACCAAAAACAACTTGGCGGAGGACTGTGGAGGCTGAGATGCAAAGAATGAACCAGAGTTGGGGCACTGTACGAAGGATGGCCACCGACCGAGCAAAGTGGAATCAATTTGTTGTTACCCTACAAGACGCCACCAGGCGTGATGGCCACTGACTGCTTTGACGGTCGGCGTCTAAGGATCAAAGAAGAAGAAGAAGTTGTGCCATAGTGTCAACCTTGAATTAATTTATGATCTTGGCCAGTTGCATCTGAATGAGAACCACTGAAATAATTTGCTAATTGTAGTCATTTATGCTGGAAGGGAAAGTCCATAAATCGTATCTTTTGTATCAGAAACATACCAAAATCCTGATCTATAAATCCTCTGGTTTATTGGCACTGGATTAACACTATATTTAGCAGCAGCAGTGAGTGATCTTAACAGTCGTGATGTAACCGGCAGTTTTGGCTTTATTTGCAAAACTGGAATTTGGGTTTCCAACATTTTTTTTTCATTAACTCATTATGTATAATGTCACATTATGGAAGATTTCTCTTCTCATAGAGCAAACAAAACTGACGAGACAAAAGATCAATAAATAATGTGTCTACTCCCACTTGAAGAATTCACCATTCAGCTTTAATTTTTACACGTGAATACCTCTACACCTCAAGGTAGAAGGGGAACGACTAAGTAAGTAAGAATACGGATACAATTAATAAAATTGCAGATGTACAATTGAAAAGGAATAATGTAAATATTTATGATGTGATATACACTTTAAATTGTATGGCCATCTTCGTTTCCTTAAAATCGTTCTGTTGATAATTATAGTGTTCTTCAATGTTACTCTTGATAATTATAGTGTTCTTCAATGTTACTCTTGATAATTATAGTGTTCTTCAATGTTACTCTTGATAATTATAGTGTTCTTCAATGTTACTCTTGATAATTATAGTGTTCTTCAATGTTACTCTTGATAATTATAGTGTTCTTCAATGTTACTCTTGATAATTATAGTGTTCTTCAATGTTACTCTTGATAATTATAGTGTTCTTCAATGTTACTCTTGATAATTATAGTGTTCTTCAATGTTACTCTTGATAATTATAGTGTTCTTCAATGTTACTCTTGATAATTATAGTGTTCTTTAATGTTACTCTTGATAATTATAGTGTTCTTCAATGTTACTCTTGATAATTATAGTGTTCTTCAATGTTACTCTTGATAATTATAGTGTTCTTCAATGTTACTCTTGATAAGTATAGTGTTCTTCAATGTTACTCTTGATAATTATAGTGTTCTTCAATGTTACTCTTGATAATTATAGCTTTCTTCAATGTTAATCTTGATAATTATAGTGCTCTTCAATGTTACTCTTGATAATTATAGCTTTCTTCAATGTTACTCTTGATAATTATAGTGCTCTTCAATGTTACTCTTGATAATTATAGCTTTTTTCAATGTTACTCTTGATAATTATAGCTTTCTTCAATGTTAATCTTGATAATTATAGTGTTCTTCAATGTTACTCTTGATAATTATAGTGTTCTTCAATGTTACTCTTGATAAGTATAGTGTTCTTCAATGTTACTCTTGATAATTATAGTGTTCTTCAATGTTACTCTTGATAATTATAGCTTTCTTCAATGTTAATCTTGATAATTACAGTGCTCTTCAATGTTACTCTTGATAATTATAGCTTTCTTCAATGTTACTCTTGATAATTATAGTGCTCTTCAATGTTAATCTTGATAATTATAGCTTTTTTCAATGTTACTCTTGATAATTATAGCTTTCTTCAATGTTAATCTTGATAATTATAGTGTTCTTCAATGTTACTCTTGATAATTATAGCTTTCTTCAATGTTACTCTTGATAATTATAGTGCTCTTCAATGTTACTCTTGATAATTATAGCTTTCTTCAATGTTAATCTTGATAATTATAGCTTTCTTCAATGTTACTCTTGATAATTATAGCTTTCTTCAATGTTAATCTTGATAATTATAGTGTTCTTCAATGTTACTCTTGATAATTATAGCTTTCTTCAATGTTACTCTTGATAATTATAGTGCTCTTCAATGTTACTCTTGATAATTATAGTGTTCTTCAATGTTACTCTTGATAATTATAGCTTTCTTCAATGTTACTCTTGATAATTATAGTGTTCTTCAATGTTACTCTTGATAATTATAGTGTTCTTCAATGTTACTCTTGATAATTATAGCTTTCTTCAATGTTAATCTTGATAATTATAGTGCTCTTCAATGTTACTCTTGATAATTATAGTGTTCTTCAATGTTACTCTTGATAATTATAGCTTTCTTCAATGTTAATCTTGATAATTATAGCTTTCTTCAATGTTAATCTTGATAATTATAGTGTTCTTCAATGTTACTCTTGATAATTATAGTGTTCTTCAATGTTACTCTTGATAATTATAGCTTTCTTCAATGTTACTCTTGATAATTATAGCTTTTTTCAATGTTAATCTTGATAATTATAGTGTTCTTCAATGTTACTCTTGATAATTATAGTGTTCTTCAATGTTACTCTTGATAATTATAGCTTTCTTCAATGTTAATCTTGATAATTATAGCTTTCTTCAGTGTTACTCTTGATAATTATAGCTTTCTTCAATGTTAATCTTGATAATTATAGCTTTCTTCAATGTTAATCTTGATAATTATAGTGTTCTTCAATGTTACTCTTGATAATTATAGTGTTCTTCAATGTTAATCTTGATAATTATAGCGTTCTTCAATGTTACTCTTGATAATTATAGCTTTCTTCAATGTTACTCTTGATAATTATAGCTTTCTTCAATGTTACTCTTGATAATTATAGCTTTCTTCAATGTTACTCTTGATAATTATAGCTTTTTTCAATGTTAATCTTGATAATTATAGTGTTCTTCAATGTTACTCTTGATAATTATAGTGTTCTTCAATGTTACTCTTGATAATTATAGTGTTCTTCAATGTTAATTTTGATAATTATAGTGTTCTTCAATGTTACTCTTGATAATAATAAATCTCTAGTTGTGCTGTTATTGTTGCTACTGAGTTTCTCACTCTTTTGCAGCAAATACCAAGTTGAAGACTCTTTGGTATTATCTACACTGTAGATCTAGACGTTTTCTATGACTTCTGCCATTCCGAAACGTGTTCAGTTGAAGTCATGAGCTCTAGTATTTCCAGCTTGGCTTGCATTTAAAGGATCATTACATCTGGTCCTAAGCTAGGAGGAAGAAGCGCGTGGCATACTGTGCATTCCCCGCCATCCAAGGGGACAGAGCTAAAATACTGTGCTCTGGCTCTGGGCTCTCACAAGGAATTGCCACGTTCTACACAGAACCACTTATCAGCTTCCCCTGCCAATCACACTGACTAAAAAAAAAATTTTTTTTTCTTTCTCTAACATTTCTATGTTTTTCTGGTCAATTTTAATGCGCACTTTTTAAATCTGCAAACCGTTTTTCTCTATCAGGTCGGGATCTCTAGAAATACGCAATTGAAGTTTTTTAACAAGGCATACAGTATTACAACATCATTTGTACAAGAAGTATAAAACTTATGTAGGCTTGAATTTCTTTGCAGTCGACTTTCGTCGGTGAATGGCATGTGGTACATCGCGATGAAGCATCCAACAATAATCGGCAAGCATGGTCACACTCCACCGTCCTTGATAACGTGACTCCATTACGGCAATATCTTGATGGAATCGTTCTCCATGTTCATCGCTGACTTCGCCAAGGTTGTCAGGGAAAAAGTCAAGATGCGAATCGAGCAAATGGATTTTGAGGGACATGTTACAGCCCATAATTCTGTATGCATCTATGCACTGCTTAACAATATGCACATAGTCGACAGATTTGTGATTTCCCAGAAAGTTATCGACGATCGATTTGAATGCCATCCATGCGCGAAGTTCACTACCATGTAACAAGTTCTCGAATTGTTTGTCTGCAATAACTTTCCTAATCTGAGGTCCTACAAAGATACCTTCCTTTATCTTTGCATCGCTAATTTGCGGAAACTTTTCTCGAAGATAAGTGAAAGCTTTGCTCGTTTTATCTAACGCTTTTACGAAATTCTTCATGAGCCCCAACTTTATATGTAACGGTGGTAAAATGATGCTGTCTTTGTTAACTAATGGCTCGTGTATTACATTTTTATGCCCGAGCTGCATACGATCCCTGATAGGCCACACCTTTCTTGCATAATGTTCCTGTCTGTTGCGGCTGTCCCATTCACATAGGAAGCAACAAAATTTAGTATACCCAGTCTTCATGCCCGTGAGAATTGCAATGACCTTTAGGTCTCCACAAATCCGCCATTGGTAGTCATTGTACTTTATTTTTGCCAAAAGTATAGCCATATTGTCATAAGTTTCTTTCATATGAACAGAGTAGGCGACTGGAATTGATGAAAATAAATTTCCATTATGCAATAACACGGCTTTTAGACTAGTCTTGGAAGAGTCGATGAAAAGTCGCAATTCGTTGACTATGTGCTCATGACCGAGGTGCACCATTAGACCTTTTACATCTTTGCAATAGCAAATGTCATCATCCATCTCAAAGTATTGAACAAGTTCTCTGTGTCTATGACGAAATTTAGATATCGGAGTATTGGGCGCTAAAAGATTCCATTCTTTGAGTCGCGAACCGAGTAATTCCGCTTGTCCTTTGATGAGAGCGAGATCACGTATTAGATCTGAAAGTTCTGAATGGTTAATTAAGTGAACACCATCATTCACCGGTACATAATCCGAGTCAGAATTAGTTTCTAAAGCAGGTAAACTATCACTTTCTGATGGTTCATTCACGTCCAACGGATATTGTTCTGGTGGAACTGGGATCGGACACGTGATTGGATCATGAGGCACTGGTTTCGAAAACGATTCAATATTTGGATAAACCACAGACTTTCTAGTTTTAAAAGTGAAACCATAGATATTTGTCAAGCAGAAGTAACTATCAGTAGCGTGATTTGTCGGTTCACGCCATATTACTGGCACTCCAAAAAGCATCGACTTATGCTTCGGCGAGTTTCGTAACCAACCTGCCAATGTATTTGCACAAGTCGAACAAACTGCATTTGGCTTCCAAGATTTATTTGCATCATCAACTTTCGAATCGAAATAAAGTTCATATGCTTTCTTTAGCAATGGTGTAAAGTTTTTCTGGTGAACACGATCGGTAAAATATCCGCACACGTAACAGAACAGATCAGCCGAATTTCTACAACTTCTAGAAGCCATATTTCACTCAGATTTATTTCAAAATACAGTAACTATTTGAAATATAACGTAACATATGTCATGCATCTTTTAGCAGTATAAAAAGTAGAATTATTTTGCATTTTATTAATTTTTAAAAAGTTATATAGTAAAAATGAAACGGAGCAAATAACGGTTTCCCAAAAATATATTTATTCACAAATATCTTAAGAACCCGACGTGATAGAGATAAACGGATTTCAAATTTGAAATCAGCGCAAGAAACTGACCTAAGAACACTTATTCTTATATAAGAAAGAAAAATGTTGTTTGTCAGTGCATTGGCCACAGTGAGATCTTCCTGCATGCAGTCAACCAGGCAAAAGCCAGAGTTACGTCTGGGGCTCAAGTGAATCCTCCAAGCTCGGTGTGCAATTCCTGGGTTCTCAACATGTTTCACCAGAGGGGGAATCCCTGGAAGCGTGTGGATGATTTCAAGAGTCAATGGGGGTGTAATTGTAGCCGGTTTTGTAAAGGGGCGTAAAAAGGAGTAAAGGGATATAATAAACGAATAGTTAAAATAGTAGTTCCCCTTTTGTTTGATAAGTAGACAGTGCATTAAGTAAGATAGTTCGTGAAGAAGTGAACTCGAATCAGGTACGGTGTCCCATGAATTGCACGAGACAGACAGAGGGAGAGCGCATCAAGAAGGCGTTGATAGGGAGTTCGAGCCTGGCTTTCAGAGTGGAAAGACCTGATAGAGGAAAAGCTCAGTTGAGTTTTCTTTGGCCTGGTTTTGTGTAGAATGCTTTGAGACTGTGATACGGTACCAAAGCATTTCTGTGGGAACAGAAATTCAAAGTTTTACACGAGATGTTAGAGAGCAGAGTTTTACTCAGGGAATAAAGTGTTGGTGTTATTTTCCAGTAGATGGAGAAGTTTTCAAGATTTACAAGGTACGTTATACACCTTTTATGAACTTTATGCCTCGTTGAAGAGTTAGTCTTGGAACCAAAGATAAGATCCCCGGGGTTGTCCGGTCATATCAACAAATGATAATTCCAAGCATTAATCAACCTACAGTTATTCAGAAAAAGAGGTATAGATGAAAATATAATGAGATTCGAGTACGAGAAATAAGAGAATAAGATTTCAAGTCAGAGACAGAGAGAGACAGAGAGAGACCCAAGTCGTTTATGGTCAGCCACTGGAGAGAATGAAAGAGTTGAATTACTTCTTGTATGTACAATAATGTCCACACTTACTTGTACTGTACAGAACTGAATGTCATCAAACATTGTGCATATGTTCGACCAGTGGGAAGCACCCAAATAAAGCTTTGAAAAGTCTGCAGAGTAACTCGTATATCGTTACTGAACGTAGTGTGAGGTAGTAACGGAGTGAGTGCATAGTGAATAGCCTAAGGAGCGAACGTAGAACCTGCTACACAAATCACGGGGTAGCTCAGACTAACACATTGAGACCCCAGCGGTCACATAATTAGCCTCACAGACAGAGGTTCACTTCAATATCTGTATACTGTAGCATTGTGTTTAGCTGGTCATCATAAAAGGTGACTCCAGATATGCCTCCATGCATAGTTGTGCAGTAATTAATTACTTTCTTAGTCCAGTATTTGCTTGAATAAATATATTTTGCTTGAATAAGTATACAATGAAATAGGACCCAAAGATGCAGCAATAGAGAATGCAGTCAGTGATTCATAGCTTGACTGCTTGTGTCAGGGTCAGCGAACAAGAGCTGACCAAGACCCTACTCCACCTCCACGTGGTGGTCCTGGAAACAGGCTGCATCACTGCAGTCTGGCTGAGAGAGTAGGGATCGAAGAGGGAAGGCAAACCCGGTCCCAAAAAATGCCGTGCTGAAGTCGGATGTGTCGGCCGAAAGGCGCAGATATCGCAGCTCCGGTGTAAACAGACACAACGCAACCAACGTCCTTTTCAGGACGAACGAGGAAGAAGAAGAAGAAGTATACAATGAAATAAAACTAAACTAGGTTTCTCGATTAAACAAGAAACATGCGTCCGCACATGTTGTAAATTGCTTGCGAGTTATTAATGCTGAGTCTCATGTATGATCAATGTTTGACGTTCATGAAATCCTCATGAAAGTGTACAGCGATAAGATTTTACAGCGCTTCTTTGAGTTGATTCCGATTGACTTCTGTTGTATTTCGTATTTACAAATGTCATTGAAAACGCGTAAAAACTTCAACTCTGGCTATAAAGTCTTCATGTCACAGGGAAAATTCGTTGGAAGGTATGCAGACTATGTCCTTATGGTTTGTAACGTAGGAAAATTCTGATCGGAAAACTAACTTAATAGAGACTATATCATAAAGTGAAGCATTTTAGTTTCCGCACATCCTTTTATTCACACCCCAGCTAACTTGACAATATAAATTAGTATTTTCCTCTACATTTCGTATTTCAAACCGCGCGTACAGGGTATCTACAAAGTGCCAGTTATCGTGATCTTCGTTTCCATCTTCTTCTTCTTCTTAGATCCTTAACCACCGACCGTCAAAGCAGTCAGTGGCCATCACGCCTAGTGGCGTCTTGTAGGGCAACAACAAATTGATTCCACTTTGCTCGATCGGTGGCCATCCTTCGTACAGTGCCCCAACTCTGGTTCATTCTTTGCATCTCAGCCTCCACAGTCCTCCGCCAGGTTGGTTTTGGTCTGTATTTAATTTACACCGTTTCTCCACTTTTGCGTTAGTTTTAGATAACACTTTCCCAGGCAAGTGCATCTGCAGTCAATTACAGTTTGGCAGATGGAAGTTATAACTTATTTTTAGTCACTTTCTTACTATAATTAAATGGGTCACTTGTAAGATATCCCACAGCTGTTCTCAGATTGAGACAAAATTTACGTCCACCATGGCCTCTCTTATATAAATATTCCGAACTGAGCTTTGTCTCGACAGTTTTCGCATCGTTCGTCCTAATACGATGAAAATGTGTCAGGTTTAATCTACTAAACAATGTAACATTCCTTATCTTGTAAATAAATTTCTGCATATCTCTTTCTTTCATGCAGTGATATGTTTATCTTCCTTGGCGCAGGCAATCGCATTAACTATGTTTTATCGCTTCCCTTTCAGATCGATCGTCATGTTTTTTTTTTGGTCCTCGTGTCGTAGATTTTATCAGATAGGTAATAGATGTTTATAGTCCTGTCTGAGCAGAGGTGATAGTGATGACAATGTGAAGAAATAGTTTTATCATGAGGTGATCGTGTAAGAGAAAGGACAGTCTCTGGATAGAATAATTTATCTAATCCAGCCTATCTGGACGACGATATTTAAATCAGACGCACTTTCTCTCCTTGTACGAAATACAAGTTACACTGCACTCAAATGCACACAATTATGTGATAAATACGCACGAACGTGAAAACAAACTATGAATAACATATAATGGATAGGGGTTGACCGACACGATAACTAAAGGTTTAATAAAGATTGTTATTAATAGAAGATCACAACAATAAGCATATACATTACTAGATCATGGTTTACAGACAAAATTGCAAAAGAAGAAATTAATCAAATAGGTTCTCCCCCTCTGGTAAAGGAAAAGAAAAGACGATCCCAACAGAGGTTAATTAACCCAAAAGATCAAAAGTTAACAATAAGTTATGAAATAGTCAGCATGGGAAAAGAATAGGTTCCTAATGTAATCTATCCCGTGACTACTCAGATTAGTGAGATAAAAAAGAAAGAAGAAACCACATAAGTATATGATGTTAACAAAAGACATAAGTTTCTTTCTCCGTTCATTCAATTCACACCCATTCAGTGGCCACTTTCAGACTTTTGCTTACCCCAGTAGTTGTCGCAGGCATTCCAAGGAAATACACTAATAAGTGATAAGACTATTTAGTGTCAAATTTAAGTTTTGCCAAATCCAGCCCCAGACTCGCCGTAGTTGCTGACTGCAAATTTCACGGGAGTCGCTAGAGTCGGTGATTTAATTTGTCCTGGATACAATACGTTATCTATGCCTTCAGTTGGTTGGAGTAAGGTTCATGCATGGTGATCGCCGACGTAGGATGAATAGAACATGTATATATAGTTCCTATGTTGTTTAGCCTCAGGTGGCTGAGACGCTAGGTTAAGTTACATAAATGTTGCTGACAATATATTTCGCCACAGCTGGCTGATGAGATTGATATAAGTAAATCTGGTAATAGTTCTGGTCCAGTTAATATTATAATTTAATGGTTCTATTCTGGTTTCTCTCACAAAAATGAGGAAAATTGGACCACACAGGTCACAGCAAGAAGCTCATCAATATTAAATATCCCTGGATGCTTATAATATTATAAGTTCGTATGCTCATAAGTTCATATGGCCATAAAAAAGCCGCTAGTACTCAGGTTGATCAGCCTAGATTTTAGGAAAGAAAATATAAACATTTAACCAAATTATCAATATCATATCTAACATGTGTCTAGCTTATCCTATCGTTTTTAACGCGTGATATGAACACTAGTCATTTAAAAAATTACATAAAATGGATAGAAGTAAATAATATATACCGTCAGTAGACAGTTATTATTTAATGAATGTACTAGTCAATTTAAAACATCTCTTACTGGGAAATAGCGAGTAATTAAATTTACTTTACGGCTGAAAAAGATTTAGCTATAAGTTATTTAATTAGCACAGAAAATCTCAGTGAAATATAATGCAAACTTTAAACACACTAAATCACTTAAAGGCTAGTATATAAATTACCGCAATCAGAAAAATGAAACACTCCACGAAAATCTAATAATTTTCACTCTGAACGAGAAATCTAAGATATCGAGCTAGTGAATTTCAGATAGATTTCTGAACAACTGATCATGGCTATCGGAGAGACATGGTATATATCCGTAAATTCGGTTCTATCGCTCTTTAATGCGAAAGTCACCTAATGCCATATCCGAGCCCATTTGCCGTTCGATTCTTGAATCAACGATAATTTTACCACCTCTGCCGCCGACAACCTTTCTGGCTTGACTTTCCTCATCTCCGCCTTGCCGAATATCAGCTACGCAATTAATTCCCCTGAAAGTTTTTACAATCCAAGGTCCGTCTCAAACATAAAATCGCCCCTGATCAAAGAAACTATTACGCCATGCTCCGCGCTCTCTCTGTTCCACCGAGCTTAATTTCCAAACGGCTCACGTGTTAATTGCACTAGTGAATCCTTCGTTCCTGTAGCAAAAAATAAACTGGATGGGGAGGGGCAAAAGTGGATGATCACTGCTGCACTATTTCCATCTGTAACATTTCGTCAGGGATTGAAGTCATGAAACCCTTTTTGTCTCCTCTATGAAAAAAACGCTGCTGTTATCCGTATCTTGCGAGTGATTGCTATCATCACTTTCCCTTTCTTCCTCACTGCTCCAGTTTCTACTCATAAAGTCTGCTCCCACGTTTTGTTTCACAGAGATTGTCACCGAATTTCACATCTTGGAAAGATTCCGTTTGTTGCATTGGATATTCCATGCAACTATCGTCATCTTTCTCATCTTCTGTTGCTATGGCGACCGCCAGGAGATGTTCGAAGGACGACACCGGTCTTTCCAAGTATTTCTTTAGCAGATTTACATGGTAGACCTTCTCCTTTCCTTTAATAGATGTCTAGTAGTTCGTTCTTGAGATCTTTTTCAGGACGGTAAACGGCACTTGCCATCCAATGCGTAGTTTGTTGCTTCCGGTTGCAAGTAGCAACAAAACCTTCTCCCCTGGTTGGAGTTCTCTCTCTTTAGCCGCTTTATTGTACCGTTTAACGTGCTTTGCGCGTGCTTTCTTAAGGTTGGTTGTAGCTAGATCCCATCCTAGTTGTAACCTTTCCTTAAGTTCCGATACATACTTGCTGGCTGAGACGACTGTCTCGTCGGTCTTCTGGTCTGTCAATGACCGGAGTAAGGCTTCTAACGGCCCCTTAATAGGTCTGCCGAATAAAAGAGTAGCTGATGGTAAACCTGTAGAGGCCTATGGGACTTCCCTGTAGGCGAATAAGGCTGCAGGAATGAAAAGGTCCCAATCTTCAGGTTTCTCTTGGCCCAGCTTACGTAACATCATGGTGAGGCTGCCGTTGAAGCGTTCCACGAGCTCATTTCCGGCCGGATGGTAGGGGCTTGTGTGGATGTGCTTGGCCCTCAAGATCTTAAAGATCGCCTTCATTAACAGGCTACGGTATTGGGATCCGTTATCCGTCAAAACATGTTGAGGGAATCCCAACCGTGTAAATATCTGCACTAGGGCTTCTGCGACATGCTTGGAATCCGTGCATGTTAGCGGTATAGCTTCGGCCCACATAGTGCATGTGTCGACTAAGGTCAGGATAAACCTGTCCCTTTGTTTGGTCCTTTCTATGGGTCCTACAATGTCGACAGCAACCCGTTCAAATGGAGTCCCCACTATTGGCATTTCACCCATGGGAACTGGGGGTGTCCACTGCTTGGGTGCCACACGTTGGCACTGGGCGCAGGATTTCACGTGTCTGATAATATCAGTGTTCATTCCTGACCACCAATAGTGAGTCGATATTCGCTGATTAGTGGCGTTTTGTCCCATATGTCCGCTAAAGGGAAGAGAGTGCCCCATTTCTAAGATTTGGTCTCTGTACTGTGTCGGTACTAGGAGCTGATTATGCCTTTCATCAGGGTTGCCCGTTCTACGATACAATACGCCATCCTTAGAAAAGATGTCTCCGTTGTGTCTGGGGTCCTTGACCATGGGCATTTTCCTAAAGCAGGGTTCTAAGGTAGGGTCCTTTTGTTGCGCCTCTTTTAGTTCCCGAGGTAACAAATTTGGCGCAGGCTCCCGTTCCTTCGTGGTTTGCCCTCTTGTGGGTACTGCTGCCACAATCGGCTCTTTCGGTCTCCCAACAAACACATATCTACATCCAAGTATTACTGGGTAGATAGGATCATCCATAATAGCCGCTTTGATAACACCTCTGACAAAATCAGAGTGTATCTCCACCAATGCGATGGAAAGCGTCATGGGTGCATCACTCTTGAAAACTCCACATAATTTGATGGTGTCTTCTGTCTCTTGACCAGTTTTGACCAAATGCCTTGCGACAATACAGTCAAAAGATAATCCTGTGTCAAAAAGACAAGATGTCGAAGTCCCGTTCAAAATAACAGTTCCTCGCGTTGAAGGCCTCTCACCCTCAGGTTGAGAATCACTGACACTAATTCTCCGTTGCGAGTCTGTTAACAAGCAACCGATTCTATTCATCCCGGTGTGCTTGATCTGATCAGATGTCCCTTGTGCAGGGGTCTTTTGCTTGTCTTTACCTTTCTGGCGGCTGTTCCATGTAGGCCGGTCGGGCTGATCAGAATTCTTGTTGGTGGGGTATCTGTTTTTAAAGAATTTCGATTTTTCCTGGGGAGGATTCTGAGGTAAAGTTTCTCGTTGATTATGGTGCTGGGAAGAATGGGAAGACGGCTCTGAATTATTTTTCCGAAAATGCTCATCTGTCGGCTTGCGTTTTGTGCTGGGAAGCTCGGCCAAAGCATTCACGTAACGTTCAGACTTACAAAGAATGTCCTCCAACTTTACTGCGCCCTGTTCAGCCAGAAATCTACGGGTTTCGTTTGACAAAGTGGATTTTATTTGTTCTGTAAGAACGAATTCGAGAAGTCCTTCAAAAGTGAGAGGGAGCTCGGAAAGTTCCATGCACTTTGTCAAATATCCTGTCAAGCGTGAAGAGAACTGATGAAATGTCTCCGTGCCTTCCTTCCTGCTGTTTCTGAAATGGTGCAAAAATTTGAGAGCGTTCATTTCGAAACGCTCCAGTAAAGCCTTCTTTAGCATGTCGTAGTTGTTTTGATGGCTGCTTCCCAATTTTACGTAGACGTCATAAGCACTACCTTTTAAAGCCTGCGAAAGCTTTAGACACCATCGGGAACTCTCTAACCCATACAGTGTCGCCATCCTCTCAAATTTCTCGAGAAACGAGCCAATTTTTTTCATTTGAGGCTAGGGAAGGATTCCAGGGCGAAAGACATAGCTACGAGTTGAGGAGATTGGTTACTGGGTTGATCAGTTAACTGCGACTGAGATGGAGACTCTCCATTGCTGGAGGAAGACATAGCACCGCGACTTTGAACTTCTAGGGCCTTAAGTGCCAGTTCATGCTGTCTCTCCTTATCTCTTTCCTCATGCTGTCTCTCCTTCTCCCTTTCGTTTGCCCTGCGAGCTTCCATCTCCGCCTCAATTTTCATCTGCTCCATTCTTCTGCTACTTTCTTCGCGTCATATCGGTCAAGTTCTACATTGACAAACGCGGTCACTTCTTCTCCTTGCAATCCTGTCTCCTTTGCTTCTTCTCTTAGCATGGCTCTAAGTTTAGCTCTCTCAGCCATGGCTAATGACTAAATGCCGTTAACCCGAGAAAGAAAGAAGAAAAGAAGGAGAGAAAAACTTTATCCTTAACCAACTTTACGAGGGAAAAAAACAAGCAAACAAAAATATTTATTATTTCACTGAGATACCTCCTGTCCCGTTATCAGTTATCTAATCTATCGCATTTATTACCTGGCACAAGGCTCCTAATACAGACGACTAAGACAAATAAATGGTAGATCTGTCTAATACTGGAAAAACTACTATTACTAACGGTGGGTAACCCACTTTGAATTTAGTACGCGTGAACATATTGAGATGCCACCAATGTAAGATGCTTTGCACTTTAAACCATTATATTGACCGCGATGTTATAAAGTTAACTAGGGATAGTCATGACGTAGTTAGTTGATAGGCTGGGGCATGGCAACGCGATTCCTTTACCCTTGATTAGACTGACTTTGAAGAAGTCAGATGTGCTTCCCTTAGCGGTCGAAGTTTATTCATTCTACGCAGTGTTTCCTCTGGGATTAAAAGGCATGGGTCAGCCTTCATTATGTAGTGATGAAAGAATAAGTCATCCGGAGCTGGATAAGTATTTTGTGATGAATTCCTGAAATTATTAATATTATATCTTCAAATGTCAATGATCACTACCGAATGTTCGCCAGTCGACATTGCGTGTAAAAACGTTGACTCTTGATGATTGATGAACGTATAAGGAGACAGTAGTCAGACTGCACTTTCGTATGTATTTTAATCATGAGATGACTTGTCTATGAACTGTTTGTATATTGTCATTAAATATTGAATGTGTGATGGACTCTCACACGGAACGAGTTGTCACATTTGTGAATTAAGGTTGATATTATTCTACACTCATCATTCGCGTAATATATCAGCACAGATGCTTAAAAAGGCAGACATTATAACATTAAGGCACAAGCATGAAGTTCAAGGAACGAATCAGAGACACCAGATCATGAGTTATTACTTTAATGATTGGGCCAGCTAACCAGGGCCTTAATATACGTTATGCCTCTACATGAACACATTCTGTAACAGAATGGCGGCACGCATGGGGACGAACCAAAATTTTTTTCTAAGAAGAAATAGCTGTAACAGAATCGTTTCAGAGTGACTGTTTATTGTGCCAAGAACTTTTCAATTTTTCCTTTGTAACCAAGACGCATGCGTACTACCAATGCAAATGACGTCACAACATGTCCAATTTCATTGACAACGGCCGTTAGGAAAATTTTCAACAATGCAGCAGGAATTAGAAGTATTCAAGAGAACTGAAACAAATACGAATGAACCAGTACTATGAAAGAATTATCAATAGTGCATGCCATCCACGTCGTTCTATGGCGCATGCTTACACTGGCGAAGATTGTTATTCTTTGAAAAGATAAGTATTTTCGTTCATTGTGCAATGTTGGTCCGGTGCGGTTTGCAGGCATGTTTTTTCTCATAATAATATATGTTACATGGATTTTTTTTAAAAATGTTATATGTATGTTCAGTCAGCGATAGGAATTTGTTCTGTTCTCAAATACCTCTACGGACGGTGAGAATAGTTCAAATCGTTCGATAGGGATCAATTGACTGAAATCAATTCGTGAAAAATCCACTAAATACTGCGGCATACTTTGTTCACGTTGGAATCAGTCAATATTAGCTGTTAGCTGTGAAGTGTTGTATATAACCGTTGTATTATTACTGTCCTAAGTTTCAGGTTTATTAATTTTTGTCTATTGTTTGTCAGATGTGCGTGAAGACTCATCTTACTATCGTTTAGTTCTACACATAAAACTGTTACGTCATTTGAGAGATTCCATGTTTTTGTGTACAATTTCGTAGATTTCCTGTGCTTTGACATAATTTCAGTTTTGTCACAAATTCTGTAACTTCCGTCATTATATTTTGTTATTAATATCGTTTTAGTGTTTGTAAATCGGCAATTGTGGCGTAATTTAGTAATAGTGCTTCTTTGGTTTATTGTATATGTTGTTCTTCTCTAATTAATTTTAATAAGATGATGAAATAAGTATATAAGTATAAAAGATAAATAACATTGATAAATAATTAATCGAAAATATTTGATGCCTGAGATATTTTCTTGATGATTGCACTCGTAGTTTATGTAGCAACTATTTTTTCTGCCTGACTATGGCAAAATATTATAAAATATTAAATAAAATTAATTTTTTAGCTTACACTAATTTGTAAGACGCGTCAAAAGTAACGGTTTGACATAGTGAGTCACGGGACGATATTAGCCATGGTGGCATAGATATTTAAGTAAATATAGACTCGAGATTGATATAATTGACTACTAATTAAATATATTATTGTATAAAAATGTCTACTTTGGAAACTTTTGTAAAGATTGGGAAGGATTTCGGTTATAAAGGAGACATTCTTCGTGAATTTTCAGTGGCAGAACTAGCGAAATATGAAGCTAAGGAAGCTGAGAGAAAGCAAGAGGAACGTGATAGAAAACGAGAAGAAGCAGAACAAAAAATTATAGCTAAGCAAGAAGAAGAAGAACTCGAAATTATGGAATATAAAAAACGAAAGGAACTGGAAGCAAGAGATGAAGTGATTAAGATTGCAGAAGAAAATAAAATGAAACAAGAAAAGGAATTGGCACTTCTTCATTTGGAAGAATTGAGATTAAAAGCGCAAATTGCTACAAATAGCAATGGTGATAATGCACAAAATACATCATCCAACCAAACCAAAGGTTACTATAAGTTTAAATTACCACCTTTTAGACAAAATTTTGACGATTTATCATCGTATCTATTACGTTTTGATTAAATATGTGAAACAAATAACCTTGAGAAATCCGTATGGGTTTTAAAACTGAGTGAGTTTCTGGCTGGTGAACCATTAAATGCTATAGAGAATATAGATCCAACAATTGCAAAGGATTATGATTCTACAAAAGCGATGTTATTAAGACGTTTTCATCTAGATGAGGAGGGATGTAGAATGAAGCTCAAAACTATTCTACCGGATTCCAGTAAGGATTTCGCAGGGTTTATTTCAAATATACGTATCACCTTTAATAGATGGGTTGAACTCGCTGGGGTAGATAAATCCTACGATAAGCTAGTTGATTTGTTGCTTAGGGATAAGGTTCTATCCCCGTTAGCGCACCATTTTTGTCATTTTTACAGGAGCATAAACCACCTACAATGGCGACTTTAGAAGAAATGGCAGTTAACTATTGTACCGCACATCCAGGTGCTAGTATATCTAATTCTCAGTTGAGAGAAGCATTACCTGTAGCTTCCGCCGCGACATGGCGTGATAATAATAGGTCACGTGCTCAAAGCCTTGACAGGAATTTTATGCACAGAAGAAGTAATGACAACAACTATTTTAAGAATAATAATTTTAACAAGTATAACAATTCTTCGAGAGGTAGATCACAATATAGAAATCAATCACCTCAGTTCAGGGACAACAACAAATTTCAACAAAATTCGACTTGGAATAAACCATACAATGTCGCATCATATAACAACAATAACAATAACTGGAGTAATAGTCATAATGGTTACAGATCTAGGAATAATAGCTTCAATGGTAGGAGGCAAAATAATTCTGTTGATCATCATCGACAACGTTCAAATTCTCACGGAACACATAGGTTTGAACACAATGCAGGGGCGGCTCTGACTAGCAATGCACCCCCAGGTAGTCATGATAATAATACTCAGATGCAGTCTTCATCTTCATGTTATGCTGTTGATTATAACGTGGCAAATACTTGCCAAAAATGTAGCACTATTTTTCAGCAGGCCAGGGACACGGTGTTGAAGTGTGGACATCTTCTACCGGAAGTTAGTCTCTCTTCGTACGACGGCACATGGTCTTTGATCTTTAACAAAGGAGTGGTCAACGGTACAATGGTATCAGTTTTGAGGGACTCAGGTTCATCCACCATTGGCATTCGACAGTCCTTAGTACATCCTAAATATTTAACTAATAAAATTGTTACATGTAGTACTTTTGGGGGTACCATTGAGTACTATCCCACTGCTCTTCTGGAAGTAAATACCCCTTTCTTTTCAGGTAAAATCCACGTATGTTTATTGAATAATCCGATTGCGGATTTAACTGTGGGTCGCATCTATGGTAGCAAGGATTGCTCACCAGGGGAGATTGAGGATTGGGAACGACGGCACTATTGCACTGACAACTCGGTAATTGTTATGGCTCAACTACGTGCCAGTAAATTCACCGCAGGTGGCACAGTATTTTCAAATTTTGGTCTTGGCACCATTTTGGAGGGTGATGAGAATGATGAAGAGACCCCTCATGTTGATAGTGTCGATAACAAAAGCATATCTGATTTGTCTTTTATTGAAGACCGGGATACTAAATGTACATCAATTGTCAATAAACTTGACAATGTTGTTACCACATCTTACGATGTATATTTAAATACTTTCAACATTGTTAAAGCTGCAACTGGTCTTACAAATTTCTTCTTTACTCTTTTGTCTGTTATCACTAGGTTGGTTTTCACGGTGAACATGAAATGTTTTCATGTTATCAGACATCTTGCTACTGTTAATTACTCACTTGTCCTCAACAATTTACTCCTAATCTTACTGGTCAGTTATCTTTTCATGACCATCTCTTTTGCTCATGACTGTGATCAAATGTCAGGGATTAATCACTCTACCAATGACATGTCTATGACTTTCATGTCACAATCTGAGATGACTCAGCACTCTCAGTTGTCAATAGTCGATATTTACAGTAATATTTTTGGGATGTTCCATACACGTACTAAACATTTACAAGTTTCTTTTCACGATCTCGACGTCAAGATCGTCACTTCTTGTTATGATTCTGATCTATTCTTATTTCAGGAAGAATTTTCTTTTCCTGACAATCATGATTCTTTACATCTACCTACTTGTCAAACTACATTATCTTGTCAATATGATCAGAGAGAACCTGATCTTAATACGAATGTAGATATGATCGACAGTAATAAAATGTTTAATAATGAAAGTAACATCGTTAACTTTGGTTGTACCTCTGATAGAAAATTAAAACCGATAAGTTGGTCATCAAAGTTTTCACTTTGATTATTACGCTGTCGCATACGACAGGTGCTACACAGTACTATTGTTCACATCGTAGTGACAGTAGAGCTACCTATAATAGGAAAAGTGCATGTTCTTGCACTATGTTGCTATCGAGCATGACAATGGTGCGTATTTTCACCATCATTCTCTCAGGTTGCAATTAGTACCTGATTTTATTTCTCATAGATAAAACTTTACATGTACAATTTTAGTCACATTTTATGATGACTCAGCATAGTCAGTCATCAGTTATTTTCTTTCGTAGTCACCTATTCTATATAGATCGGTTAGTGACTTTTCTTGGAGAAAACATTTTTGTTGACACCTCTATTTTTGTACTCATGTTTTCTGTCTTTATTTGTTTTACCATGCCAACGATAGACAGTAACGTGGTTGATTGTTCTAACTATGCTCAGCCCATGCAGCATAATTAGTGTATTGTTTTTCCTGTTAAGGAAAAACATGTCTGCATATTACATTGGACTGATAGTTCTAACATCGCGATCAGTAAATTTTTAGGAAAATTTTAATTGAAACCTCCTATTTTGAGGTCAACATATTTTACCAGTTTTGCTCTCCTTCGTCAGATGCGGGCAATTTATACTTCGAAGTTGGTCTCCTCTAGGACCAATTTTACGTTGGAAAAATACTTCAAGATCGATCAATATGACGGCTTACTCATTGTTGTCGACACCAGATGACATATTTTGATTCAGGCGAGTAGAACTCAACGAGTCAAGTTCTTCTTGTACATCCAACGTTTTGTAATAATGTCGAAATTTGTACCTCAAATGCCATTGGCACGTATCTCCATCATCTTACAGCCGTTTCAATTCGAGATCCAGTCGATCCCAGGAGCGGAAAATGTTGTAGCTAACTCTTAATCAAGAAATCTAAAATCTTCATCAGATGATTCATGACAACATATTTCAAACGAATAACGAAAACATTTCTATATTAAACCTAGTTGCAGGGATCAAAAGTGACAGAGCGGCAACATTGATCAAAGTGGTGAATTCTCACGTTTTCAAAAATTGAACTTACGATGGGCTTCAACTTCAATCAACGAACTAACATATATGAGTTCAAGGATTCTAAACGATGAAATCAAGGAGTCAATTGCACAAATGTTATGACCTTCATGCTGACCTTTTCAACATATGTCGATATCTCGAAAAGGATTATATATATTTCGTCTCAAGTCAGAACATTAAACGTAATCTAAGTCTTTTGATATGACATCGATGGGATTGCGAGCGTTATTTGACTTTTAATCTTCCGGAGATTCACATTGATCGTTACACCGGATTGTTTCGCTTTACATTGCCGCATTCGTTTGGCGGTGGACTTTGGTTAGTGTCCAAACTCCAATCAACCAATACAGTATAAAGTTTAAAAACTATCCGTTTGAACAAACGCATACATAAATGAAGACTAGCAATTATTCTTACTTACTTACTTACTTAGTCGTTCCCCTTCTACCGTGAGGTGTAGAGGTTTGGAAGAGAGAGCGCCAGACTATCCTATCGGCTGTCTTCCTCCTGGCCTGGTTCCATTTTAGTCCTCGATCCTTCAAAGATTGTCTAACGTTGTCCTCCCAGCGGACTCTGGGTCGTCCTCGGGGTCTGGATCCTTGGCTCTTTGTTTCCCATGCTTGTCGTGGTATCCGATCTTCTCCCATTCTGCAGACATGGCCAAACCATCTTAATTGGGACTGTTCTACTTGGGTCTGCAGGGGGTAGGATTTAAGGCCTTGACGTATCGTCTGGTTGCGTACCATGTCTCTTCTTGTTACTTCAACCACCTTCCTCAGATACCTCATTTCTGAGGTTTGGATCTGGCTTTTATGGGTTGTAGTCCAATTATTCGATTGGTATTATATTGCCTTCATCGGAATGAACACTTTCACTTAACGGGACAGCGGTCTTCACTTTCGAGAACTTATATACGAACAATGATATTACGTATATCATGCTTCACACGTTGGAATTTTTCATAACTATTAAGCATTTTTAATACTGTGAAATAAAACAATTAAAATTGTAGGATAATTAGATTTTAATTAGTACCTTAACTAGTACACATGAGTGTATTATAATAGTGTATCTTTATTTTAAATAGGGTAACTTAGCGATAGATTATATAAATTTTTTATAGATAATTTTATTGATAACATTAGTAGATTGACTCTATTCCTTTATTATTTACTATTTTCGTTTCATTATTTGTTCTTAATACTATGTTCTAATGTATTTCTGCTATATTCTTTATTTTAATTCTTTTATAACATGTAATTAGTTTATTTAAATGGATTCATGTCTAGAATATTACACACACATGACATCGACACACTAATACGTTGATTACTTAAATAATTTTAGTTCTTAGTTAACTAGCCCGTATATTATTTAAGACATTAGATGGTAATCTCTTCTTCTGTCTTGACGATTGACATTTCTTTTCTTTCACTTATGTACTATTTCTATGACGTATGTGACATTATAATGTATTGACAACGACCACTGACACTGTTTTATTAAAAACATCACTGGTCGTAGGTCCATAATTCAATTTTAATTGATATAATTAATTGCAATGGTAAGATTAATGTTAAAATTTTTTAAAATCTGTATAACAGATTTTTAAACCGGGGCTGTCAGGGGAGTTGATACGGGTATTTGGGTGATGGTAACCCACTTTGAATTTAGTACGCGTGAACATATTGAGATGCCACCAATGTAAGATGCTTTGCACTTTAAACCATTATATTGACCGCGATGTTATAAAGTTGACTAGGGATAGTCATGACGTAGTTAGATGATAGGCTGGTTGATAAGGTGTTTTTTGTTGTGATGTTACTGCTTTCATCAGGTTATACTGGACACATAAATGAATGGTCAACTCGTTCCGACACAGTGCTGACATCGAGTGAGAATGTAGATGTAAAGACGCGAATGTGTGTACAGTTCTGTTGAGTTGACAAGTCACTCACTCAATCATAGTTAGAAGTCAATAAATGATAGACTGCTGATGACGTTTCATACATTTAATAATGGACGTACACTTCGACATCACGATTACAGTCACTTGAACAGGTTGGCAAAAAATCATCGTATACTTGAAAAAATGGGTGACAATATCAGATGTACATTTATGTGGCATGAAAATATAATGGAACGATAGTAGGCAAGCACTCAATATTCTGGTTGTCTATCGTCTCATGCTTCAACTAACTAATCGCGTCAGTTAAGGTGGATACATAATCATCAACAATGGTTCACTGTCAGAACCTTCTCCTGGCTAAGTTTCTCAAGCTGTAAATTCATCAAATGTTTATAGCAACAATGTTAAACCACAGTAGTGGGTTTTCATAATATATAGATCTCTGTACCATCATCAGATAATAGGACCTTTTCTGTTCTCCGACGATGATCCGCTTACAATGGCGGGATCCACAAAATGGCTCTCCTCCGTGAGCTTCGCTCACCCAGGATGAAAAATTATGAAGCAGAATTAATTCGTTATTCATCCATAAATGTCCTCATTGGGCTTCTATACATTTCTGCTATCAATAAGGCTGGTTACATCAAATAATCTAGTGCTGCTAGATAACACGTCATCTTCATCTGTAGTCAACAATCCTAGATGTACGATAATACGTTTCCCATCTAGGCTTAGCAAAAAAGTTCAGCAAAAAGGTTTTGGTTTTACCTGGCTTTAGGAAAACACACACAAGCGAATAACGCACGCCATTCCTTGGCGTTAATAATCAACATTAGGAGAATCTCTGATACTACAGTCATACAGAGAAACAATCTCCTTCCTAGAATAAATCAGAGATCAATCTTCAGGCATTCTAATCAACCAGCCCATAATAGCGACGACATGACAGCAGCTTCTCTCTCGACACCCCAAATCGACGCATGCGCAGAAATGCCTTTGACCCCCGAGTTCAGCTAAAAAAATAGACAGACATAGAAATACAAAGATATAAGACCGAATCACCTTAAATAGTCAAGGAATAAATATAAATTCGGGCCATAAACATTTTAAGCAAGACCAATCTGTATCTGGCCATACCAGACGCAAAATGACGTAAATCTAGTATTCATACGCCAGATTGTGACACAAGAAAAGATAACCCATATAACCGAATATAACATCGATCAATCAGGGTTCTGTCCCTTAGACTAAGAATCATTGATTCTTAAATAAAATACTTTTCATCAGACAACTAGTAATACTTTACATTTGTATGCCTACCAACAGTAATCTGTGCGTCACAGACTACCACACAAAAGAATCTGTGCGCAACAGACTACCACACCCCCCGGGAAAAAAATGAAAATCATTTTTTTTTATCTGACAGCAACATACAATAGGCTCATGACGCACGTATAATGCGCAGATGAGAAATATCGGCGATTTATAACGCCAAATTAAGGCAAAGTCGAAGTATAGCTTGACCGGTGAGAATATATCTCAACATCTCAGAGAAAATATTTCTCTAAGTATAAATATTTCCAGGGAGGTGTCACCAACGCATACCACAATACTGGCAATGACACAATGAATACAATAATTTCAATCACAATTTCATATTAAGTACCATAAGTTCATGATTGACAAAAGAAAAATCATCAAAAAGAGTAGTGGTGAATATACATTAGTGAACCGCTAAGTGTTTATACAATCACTATATCATATATTATAAATGTGTACATATTTTGATATAGAAAAAATAACTGTTGTAAAGTTAGACACATTAAAAAGTCCAAGATTTAACAGTTAGGTGGAATCATGTGGGCATCTAGACAGAATGTCTGCCATCACATTTTCTGAACCACGGATAGCTCGCACCGAGAAATGAAAAGGTTGAAGAGCAATGGCATATCGAGCTGATCTCGAGCTCTTCAAGTTTTTACTTTGAATAGCCGTAAGAGCTTTCTGGTCAGTTTCCACTATGAAATGCGCGCCAAGAAGGAATCTTTGAAGTTTGAGAATTGACCAAATCATCGCCAAAAGTTCACGGTCTAAAACCGAGTAATTCCTCTCTGCCGCATTAAGTTTTTGTGAGATATACATTACAGGATGCAGAGTTTCAGAGTACTCTTGCATTAGTGCCACTCCAATCCCAGTGGATGAAGCGTCACTACGAAGAACAAATGTCTTATCTTTGTAGGTAACACTAAAATAGGTGATGTTGAAAACAAAGTTTTAATCTTATCCAAAGATGATTGGCATTCCTGAGACCAGTGGACCAAATTAGGGGACCCTTTCTTTAGTAACGAAGAAAGCGGTGCCATGATAGAGGATAGATTCTGAATGAATCGTCCATAAAATTGTATAAGACCTAATAGACTTCTCACTTGCTTTTTAGTCTTAGGAATAGAGATGTTAAGTATTTTACTGGTATTATGGTCCTCTGTCTTTAAGAAACCATGGCCGACACGGTGACCTAGGAAAGAAATTTCGCTAAAACCAATACATGCTTTAGAGGGTTTTGCTGTCAACTTATGCTCGCGTAAGGTAGACAGTAATTCATATAACCCTAAATAGTGATCTTCGCAAGTATCACTGAAAAGACAGATGTCGTCTAAGTACGCAATGACATCTGAACGATGAGATAGGATTCGACGCATCATGCGTACGAATGTAGCCGGGGCGTTCATAAGGCCGAAAGGCATGAAATCCCATTGAAACAAACCCCTAGGTGTAGAAAAAGCAGTAAGAGGTTTGGCTCGTTCACTTAATGGGACTTGCCAATATCCTTTTGACAAATAAAGTTTAGTGAAGAAATGAGATTTAGAAAGCCTAGTAAGTAGCTCTTCTAGTAAAGGCATAGGTTCAGCATCGAACTTCGTAATCTGATTCAATTTGCGATAATCAACTCAAAGACGTATGTTATTGTCTTTTTTCCGAACAATAACCATCGGCGAAGAATATGCAGAACTTGATGGTTCGACAATTTTTAATTCTATCATCTCATCCAACTCTTTCTCGACCTGTGTCTGAAAATGTATAGGTATAGGATATGGTCTGACCCTAATAGGATTATGGTCAGTTAGAATAATGTCATGTTCAATGACATTGGTGTGTCCAGGAATGTCAGTAAGGACATCCTGAAATGTTTGTAAAATAGAAGAAACTTGTCGCTGTTCCTCTAGAGATAAATTAGGAGAAACAGTAACGTTTTTCCATGATTCACTAGAATGAAGTGGAATCACTGGAAGAGGGAGATTTACATCCGAGAAACTTGTTTCTTCATCCTGTATTACTGACAACAATGAGAAATGACCATGAGGTACTGGGGAATCGTCCGTTGCCTGGAAAATAGGCAGCAGATACTCAGGACGTTCATGGTATTCCGTAAGCATATTGATGTGGAAGGTTTTGTTTCCCATCAATATCGACAATATAGTCAACATCGGAAATTTTCGAGATTATATCGAACGGACCTTTCCATGAGATAAGAAGTCTGTTTTCCCTAATATGCTTTGTCCCTAGGACAAAGTTGTCGTAATGTTCTCTTCTTATTGGCAAATTGCCTTGCCTTCTGTTTGGCAAATTCAGAAGAAGAAGTTGCTAATCTGCATGCTTCGATAATCTTGTGTCTAAGCGCGATGACATATTCGTAAGAAGATTTTGTGTCATCATCAATATTATCAGCTGTTATAAGATCATGAAGCAAAGACATAGGGCCGCGCGGTCGCGCGCCGAAGACAAGTTCAAAGGGAAAAAATCCTGTATGTTCATTGGGGACCTCTCTGTACGCAAAGAGGGCCGCGGGCAAAACCCTATCCCAATCTTGAGGATGATCCTCAGTTATCTTCCCTAGTAAGTTTTTGAGTGTTCTGTTTAGACGTTCCACCATCCCATTAGACATATGATGATAGATACTACTCAATGATCTATCTATCTTCAGAGTAGACATCACTTGAGACATGGTATCCGATATCAATTGGGTGCCATGATCTGATAATATTTCTCCGGGGAATCCCAGACGAGAAAATATAAGCCAAAGAGCGTCTGCAATATCGGCAGTGGAAATGCTCTTCAGAGGTATAGCATCTGGCCAACGTGTGCACATGTCAACACACGTTAAGATAAACTGATGTCTGTTACCGCTCTAAACTGTGCAGTAACCTCCTCTGTATTGGTTCCAACTTGACTGTAAACCAACAACTGATAAAGTATCAGTTAATGTAATGTTATTGTATATATATATATATTGAGAGTTCCTTCCAACTTGTTATGACTGACTTACAACTGATAATGTCCACTTCGGGATACTGGTACAGTCCCGATTGTTGATATTACTTCGCTAACTGTTATTGTCCAACTGTTGTTGTTCCGAGCTATGTATAATATAATAAGCCACGCCCACACAGGGTTATTCATCATAAAGGTATATGTGCTACTGTTCTCTTGTCACGATGTGTAGAATGTTGCAAGTGGGTGCGTGTTAGGGTAGACACCCACGCCACAGGTACGTAAATAATAGTCATGGAATGTGGTAAACGACTGGTGACATTTAATGACGATTTATTAAGTCACGACATAATCACGTTTACATTCATGTACAGTTTAGATCACAGCACGAACACATTGAACAATAATCTCAGCGCTATAATACTGCATACAGCAGTTTACATAATTAATGGCCTAAAGTCCTCACGACTCACTTCTGCGCTATAAGACTGCACACATCAGTTAACATAAATTATGGCCTAAAGTCCTCACGACTCAATTCTGCGCTATAATACTGCACACAACAGTTAACATATATTATGGCCTAAAGTCCTCACGACTCACTTCTGCGCTATAAGACTGCACACAGCAGTTAACATAAATTATGGCCTAAAGTCCTCACGACTCAATTCTGCGCTATAATACTGCACACAGCAGTTCACATAAATAATGGCCTAAAGTCCTCACAACTCACTTCTGCGCTATAATACTGCACACAGCAGTTAACATAAATAATGGCCTAAAGTCCTCATGACTCAACTCTGCGCTATAATACTGCACACAGCAGTTAACATAAATAATGGCCTAAAGTCCTCATCACTCAACTCTGCGCTATAATACTGCACACAGCAGTTCACATAAATAATGGCCTAAAGTCCTCACGACTCAATTCTGCGCTATAATACTGCACACAGCAGTTAACATATATTATGGCCTAAAGTCCTCACGACTCATCTCTGCGCTATATGACAAGGCCTAGAGTACTCACAAACATCCATACTGCAGCTTAGGAAATATGCTGTACACACAGCGAAATATAAGTCGACATTTTTCAAAGCACTACGTAGGCATACACCATCAAAAACACACAGCTCCAAACATTCTCCCTCTACGGGATCACACACTAGTCCCGCCAAAAAACCCAATCACGAGACTCGGCTGTTTAGAACACCGCTCTCAATAATACATGCAGCCTAGCTGCGAGCTATTCACATGGCTCAAAACAGTACAGAATAAATACATCTCAACATTTGAGATTAAACAGCGTTCACACGCTTTTCTGTACTCTGTCACTCAAAAATAGAAGGAGATATTTCTATTATAAAGTTAAACAAGCCTCAGCTTAATCGAGCGCACAAGCACCGTAACTCACAATCTACTTTGCCCAAAAACATATTCAGGATTACTGCCCTTTTCATAGGATCAACTCGCTACAGTTTCCCACACACCCGGGAGAAAAAAAAATGATTGTATCATTTTTTTTTTTTGAAAATTAACTCCCAAAAACGAAAAAATTTAAAAGATATAAAGTTCTAGCATATGTTTTACAAAATTCATCTTATGATAAGTCAGAAATAGTATATCTACAAAATATTAGCAGTAAATGTAAAGTAAATCACAATCATCCAACGTAATCAAGTAAGATTACTAAAATTAATCTATTAGAAAACCAAGCTAAGCATCTCAAAATTAATCTATTACAGAACTAAGTTAAGCATATACAATAATACTCAAACAAGCAACAAACAATAGTAATAGAAATGACAATATCAAGCAAACGAAGTATAATTCGAAAATAAGTAAAATATGAAATCATCATATGAAAAACAACAAATAATATCACAATGTCAAATCACGTACAGCAAATATAACTATCCCTGATCTAAAGTTACCTCATTACTTGAACAATACAAAGAATGAAAGTCTAAGTAGCGTAACAGAAAAAAGTATACACGAAGCATAAAGTGAGACAAAGATGAAACATGGAAGTATAAACAACATATCAGATCATGCTGAAAAGACAACAGAAAAGATGTAAAGGGATGACGAATAGTCAACAAAGACAGATGAAAAGTAAAGATGCACATGTAGAAAAAGTTGTAACAATACCTTACAATAACTATTTAAATCACACATCATATAGTATAAATTAATACAATCATAATCAAAAATTACAACACAAAATGCCAAAGTATATCTATACTAACAACACAAAGTAAAAAACTTATGACAAAAAGAATAGTAAGTAATTTAACCAAATTATAAAACTTATACATAACTTATAATAAATTATACAAGATATCACACACACACAAATAAAACGCTATCAAAAAGGTTTGCACTGACTCAAAGTCACGCGCTAAATACAGAAAAATACATCAAACATTAAAAAACCATTTCATGGAACTAATGACACTACACATTACTAACCCTAATTATAACGTTTGAAATAATACATTTTCCAAAAAATAAAATACAAAAAAGTTTCGTAGCACTAAGTTGCATAAAAAACATATTTCATTTTCAACCAATTCAAAGCTATAATAAATAAACTAACAATGAAATCGACTTTAAGAAAATGAAGGACATATAAACAATCTATCTCTAAACAGACACACATTAACAAATGTAAGTTTTTTTTTCCAAAAAATATACATCACATAAAACATATGAGAAAAAATTCAAGTGCTCATGAATTATCTAAATGTAATTATTGCACCATTACAACTAATGAGTTTGTGCTTAGGGCTGGCAAACTCAACATGTACAAAAAGTTATCCTAACAAAACTGCTACAAACAAAACAAACAACTGCAAGTTCAACAATAGAATATAACTAACAATAGAAACACAAAATCATGGCAATCAAATGATGCATTAAATATTTCAAACGAAATTACATGTTATTGCAAATCAAGAACATATCATTTATTATACTAACAAATACAAAAGAAAATATTTACTGTTTTAATAAAAAAATAAAAAATCAGATGCAAATCTCTCGCTTTCCTGTCAACATGTCCTGACCCTGAGCAACCAAAACATCAGATGTTTAATGAGACGCTGAAAAGGTTACGCTTGAACGAACACACGGACCCAAAGTTGACCTACTTTTCTCACCGTTAATATGTCACAGGAGCCTTGACTGTTATCGTAAAGTCGCTTCTGTCAAAATATATGAATGAAAAATTTCCATTTTAATGAATGGTGAAATCTAATGAGAAAAAACGTAGAAGTCAAAATGACAATTACCCAGCACTTTGGTCCGTGTAAAGTAATGGTCTTTTCACAATGCCATCAGCTCTTCCCCCTTTAGCATGTAGACATCACAGAAGACTAGGGGACAACTTGACCGGAACCCTATGTCATCACTTTGTAGGCTGAAACAAAGTGTTACATTCACAACACCGAGACACCATCTCGCAATCAATAACACTATCAGCAATAGTATTTGAAACACCACTGTTATTGTTACCTTGTTTATCTCTATTACAACTGACTCTAGGCTCATGTTGAGCAAAGTCAGCATACTTGCGCTTATTATTTGTTACATGATGAAAATATTTATTACTACAGTTGCTTTGTTTACTAACAATGACTCTAGTCTTTTGCTGAGCCAAGTTACTCTGGTGATGTAGAGCAACATGTGGAGAGCTATTATCTCTCTATATTATTGTTAATTCCTCTATTATGACAAATGTTATGTCTATAACCCAAGTTAGCATTGTTGTTGTTAACATATCTTCTTTGACAAAAATGTCCACTAGACAGCATTTGCTTTCCAGTAGCAAAATCATCACTAGATTGATAGTTTTTCTTACAGTTATCTTTACTATAACTTACAGGATTCTTCGGATCAAAATGTGGAAATCCGCTAAATTGTTTACAATTCCTTGGAGAATCAAAATTACCACTTGATAAACTCCCTTGGTACTGTCTAATCTTGTGATTATATCTCTTACTATCACTGTTCTTCTTTTCACCTATGGGAATATGTTTACCAATCCCGTCAAACTAGCTGTGCTGAGTTTGACAAGTAACTGGACCGTTAGAATGTTTATTTTCCTGCCCATAGTGGGTTTCCTTCCTGGAAAAAATAGTACTATGTTTATTCCCTGTTACAAGTTTATCAGAATCTGCAACAGTAAACACCTGCTTGATTTTAGAAGCCTTAACCTTCAATTTCTCACATTTCTTTTCGTAATCAATAGAACTGGCTGAAACACAAGAATCTTTATTAGCCTGACGCCAAGAGTTATTAATAGAGTCACTAGTACCACTAGCACTGGGAAAGTTGTATTTCCCACGAAAAGTTCTATGTTTACCATGTATGGCCTCTCTATGAGCAAAAAGTGTATGAGACTGACTTTTCGCAACTTTTTGTCTATCACTGTCAACATTGACAGAAGACCACATTTTTTTATTCAAGACAATGTCAAGTAGGCCATCTACTCGTTTCCTGGCCTCTGAAATTTAATATCTCTATGCGCAATCTCTTGACTAAGTTTCTTATTTAAATCATTAAGAGCCAAAACTCTGCAAACTTCTTCTGCTAGCAATTTCTCAATCTTAGCAACCTTCTCTTTCTCAGCCGTCAACTCTACCAATGTCTCTTTTCCATCCTGCTCTTTATTTACCTTTATTGACTGTGTTTCATTCTCACCATTATTATTATTCGCTAGCTCATCGACTTCCCCTGGAAATACAGTATTCTTCTCTTCAAGTTTATAAAAACATACACCATGTATCATTTCTATGTATAATCTTTCTCGCTCATTGGTTTCAGCTTTTAATTTTCCATACATGTCTTTTCTTCGTTGGATCTCTTGTGTAAGGTTTTCCACCTCAACATGCTTAACTTTTATCTGGACCTCCAACTCTTTGACCTTCAATAGTAAAGAATCCAAACTTGCTTGTACTCTAGCAAGTTCCAGGTTTGATCTATTTAAATCACTTGTAAGTTTAGCTAATTTTTCCTTAAGTTTACTCTCTTCAGCTTTACCCTTTAAGCAATTTTTTCTTTCCTGTCTGTTGACTCTTACTTTCTCATCTTCTAGCTTCTTTTCCTGATTGTCAGAAATGTCACAATGAATTATATTGTGTATACCCTTCAATATATTGTCGTGTTCAACATGAATATTCTTATACACAAATACACGAAGGTCGAGCCGCAGCAAACCGGCTAAATTCCTAGCCATTCTTAAATGAGGGATGGACTGAAATCTATTCTCAGCAAAATCTCTTAGTGCTCTTGACGCATTGACCATAAATCTGTCCATCACGTGCGCTTCCAGTTCTGGTCCTTGTAATTTCTCAAAATCTTTACCTTCTTGAAATAAATATTCCAATACAGGCCACATATTATCAGGATCCATTTCGTCATCATCCATAGTGACTTATTTATTGAGATCACTGTATATGTATCAATGAAACTTCTACTCCTGACAGCTAAATAACCATACAATAAATTGCAACTTTTCCTAATTACTGTCAGATGAATTTCTGTTCAAAGAACCTTCATATGGTCATATCCATATCATGTAAGTCAACATATGTCAACAGTCATAAACTACTTATGCATTAAATTCTACTTATATGTCACTATAGACATAAACAACAACAACAACAGAATAAAAAAATGCATAGAATTCAGAAGGCCTGATGACATGCGTGAAATGACACACTCTACAAAACAAAAAAATCACTTATCTGTCAATATTCCATTCCCTTCCGCCAAGACCTTAAATATCACATAATTATGACGCTAAAACAGTCTATCACCGAAAGGTACTGGATCTAGACTCTCTTCCCTTCAGGTCCTCGCTTTAGTAAGATATGTGCTCGAATACTGCATAGGAGCACATGATGATCGTAACAGGAACACAGCAAACCCTCTCTTGACCTGAGGTGTACTTGCAAAATGACTGGTACAACTGCACATACACTCGACTGGTACACGCTATCCTTCAGACGTTGGATCACCTCATAAACTGCTGGCTCGCTGCCTGATAATTTCGCTGCACATCTGATAGCAAATGCAGACTACAGACGTTGTTGTTTTCCACAGGCACGACACAGGACGTCAATTGAAACCGGTATAAAGCTGATTATTACCACGAATAAGTCGTTTCCCAAATGCGCTACACAGGCAGACTACAAACTAGGTCACGGTTTGAAGCACAGGAGATTCAGGCCACGTATGAAGTGCTCTCCAAACGAATGTTGCGGGTGTCAGAACCCGAAAAACAAGTCCACCAAATGATACAGATATGTGGACTGTATCGATAACGATATTATCCTTCCGTCTGTTAAATAATCTCTCAAGTTAGAGAAACTCTTGTCATATCCATTCGTTCCATCTTGACTGGCACAGAAGATAAAACCAGTCTTGGCCACCATAAATGTTACCGGTCTAGGATTTAGCAGTAACCTCCTCTGTATTGGTTCCAACTTGACTGTAAACCACCAACTGATAAAGTATCAGTTGATGTAATGTTATTGTATATATATATATATATATATATATATATATATATATATATATATATATATATATATATATATATATATATATATATATATATATATATATATATATATATATATATATATTGAGAGTTCCTTCCAACTTGTAATGACTGACTTACAACTGATAATGTCCACTTCGGGATACTGGTACAGTCCCGATTGTTGATATTACTTCGCTAACTGTTATTGTCCAACTGTTGTTGTTCCGAGCTATGTATAATAGAATAAGCCACGCCCACACAGGGCTATTCATCGTAAAGGTATATGTGCTACTGTTCTCTTGTCACGATGTGTAGAATGTTGCAAGTGGGTGCGTGTTAGGGTAGACACTCACGTCACAGTTACGTAAATAATAGTCATGGAATGTGGTAAACGCCTGGTGACATTTAATGACGATTTATTAAGTCACGACATAATCACGTTTACATTCATGTACAGTTTAGATCACAGCACGAACACATTGAACAATAATCTCAGCGCTATAATACTGTACACAGCAGTTCACATAACTAATGGCCTAAAGTCCTCACGACTCACTTCTGCGCTATAAGACTGCACACAGCAGTTAACATAAATTATGGCCTAAAGTCCTTACGACTCAATTCTGCGCTATAATACTGCACACAGCAGTTAACATATATTATGGCCTAAAGTCCTTACGACTCACTTCTGCGCTATAAGACTGCACAAAGCAGTTAACATAATTTATGGCCTAAAGTCCTCACGACTCAATTCTGCGCTATAATACTGCACACAGCAGTTCACATAAATAATGGCCTAAAGTCCCCACGACTCACTTCTGCGCTATAATACTGCACACAGCAGTTAACATAAATAATGGCCTAAAGTCCTCATGACTCAACTCTGCGCTATAATACTGCACACAGCAGTTAACATAAATAATGGCCTAAAGTCCTCATCACTCAACTCTGCGCTATAATACTGCACACAGCAGTTCACATAAATAATGGCCTAAAGTCCTCACGACTCAATTCTGCGCTATAATACTGCACACAGCAGTTAACATATATTATGGCCTAAAGTCCTCACGACTCATCTCTGCGCTATATGACAAGGCCTAGAGTACTCACAAACATCCATACTGCAGCTTAGGAAATATGCTGTACACACAGCGAAATATAAGTCGACATTTTTCAAAGCACTACGTAGGCATACACCATCAAAAACACACAGCTCCAAACATTCTCCCTCTACGGGATCACACACTAGTCCCGCCAAAAAACCCAATCACGAGACTCGGCTGATTAGAACACCGCTCTCAATAATACATGCAGCCTAGCTGCGAGCTATTCACATGGCTCAAAACAGTACAGAATAAATACATCTCAACATTTGAGATTAAACAGCGTTCACACGCTTTTCTGTACTCTGTCACTCAAAAATAGAAGGAGATATTTCTATTATAAAGTTAAACAAGCCTCAGCTTAATCGAGCGCACAAGCACCGTAACTCACAATCTACTTTGCCCAAAAACATATTCAGGATTACTGCCCTTTTCATAGGATCAACTCGCTACAATATCCTCTGGCAGATTTGATCTTAAACGGACCTATAATATCTATTGCCATTTTCTGAAACGGCCGAATAGGAATATCTGCAGCCTGAATAGGTGCAGCATGGCGTGGACCTTTGGATTTGACTTCTTGACATACCTTACAAGATCGGCAATAAATCCGTATGTCTTTGTTTACGAAAGGCCAAAAGATATCCGCAAGAACTCTTGACTTAGTACGGGAAAAACCCATATGTCCAGCACACTGAGAATCATGAGCGTGCTGCCAAACTTTAACTCTCAAATTCTTTGGAACAAGAATCTGAGAATGCATTGACGTAGTAGAGTCTTGGACCATATGCACAAGTACGCCATTTTTCATTGTAATCCAAGATTTTCGATATGTATCTTTATTTGGATCACCTTTTGTTGCAAGAGTGAAGAATTTCTTTAGAGTGGGATCATCTTCTTGCTGTTTTATAAATGAGTCACGAGAAATTACCAAGGGATCATCTTGGTTATGCACTTCAGCATCTTCAGTAGATGAAGTTTGAGGCATATTGAGAGCTTGCGCTCTTGTGACTACTGCATTAGCAGTTTGCATATTTTGATCTTCCCAAGCAGCAATTTGTTGCGGAGTGCATTCTTTGACTCCGTGAATACGACCAATGATGAGATCAGCGATCGGATTCGGCTAGAGACATGCATGCACATCTCCTGTAAAGAAAGGAGTAGCTATATTGATGATAGCAGTAGAGTACTTCTCTAAGGTGCCGCCAAATGTTACACATTTGACTACTTTGCCTGTGGCATGGGACGGATCTACGAGTGACTGCCTAACACCAATGGTGGTGCATCCAGAATCAAAAAGAATTGAGACTAGGCTATCATTTACTAGACCTTTATGTAAGACACAAGATCCTCTTCCATCATGCGCGACTGACGCAGGAAGAGCAGGGAGAGGGTGACCACAACATAAAGTAGACACCTTAGTTGGTTCGAATAATGTCTTGCATTGGGAGCATTGAGATGCTCTCCCAAAATCAAAAGCAGAACATGCCATATTATTAGAGTTTTTATTATCATTAGTCTGATCATAGGCTTCATGGGACTCTTGCTGTGCAGAGTTTGCCTGATAATGAGATTTATGTCCACTGTGTTGAGATCTACCTCGATTATTATTGTCTCTCCAATTATTATTATTTCCTCTATTGTAACCCCTATTTGGGTTTGAGTCATAGTTCTCATGGTTACATTATTATGTTCATTATAATGAGTATCTCTGTAATTATGGTCTTGTTGTCTCCATGACGGATGACTTGGATAATTCCTATAATGACTTCCTCTGCGGAAATTCCTATAATTGTGGTAACCCCTGTATCGAGGGCTGTCACCTCGTCTCCAGTTCTTCGAATAAGAACCTTGAAATGATTGATTACCTTGATTTTGATAATTATTCGAGTTACCCTTTTTATCAAACCTGTTTTGTGGTCCTTGAAATTTGTGTGAGTAATTAGGGTTGTATGGTGTTGCTGAAGCAACTGGCATACTTTCCTTAACCTTAGCATTGCTAATAGCTACGTCCGGATGTGCAGTGACGTATTGGGTACAATATTGTTCCATTTCTTTTAGTGTCTTGGGTTTACGCTCATGTAGGAATTCAAGGAGTGGTTTATTTACACTTGACATAATCTTGTCTCTGAGCAACAAGTCCATAAGGGCTTCATATGTCTTTTCTGTTTTGGACAGCTCAATCCAACGATTAAATGTAAGACGTGTTTTTGCAATGAATTCTGAGAATTCTACCCCTGTTTCAGGTACCATTCTCTTAAACAAAAGACGGTAACCTTCCTCTGTCAATTGATATTTTTTAATAAGGCTGCTCTGATAACATCATAATTATCCTGGTCAGCCTCTTCTACCAAGCTTAAACTAGTCAGAGTGTCACCTTTCAGTATCTCTGATAACTGATTAGCATAGTGATCTATCCACGTTATGATTTCGACAAGAACGTTCAAACCTATCCAGCCACACTGTTATATCGTCACTGGATGGATTAAATGCTGGTAACTTGATCTTGTAAATAAAAGGTTTACCATTACCACTAGATGACTGATTAACATTACTCATATTTGTCAATTTCAATTTTTCTAACTCTGCTAAACGTTTTTCCTTATGTTCATGTTCCCTCTTCATTTTTCTCTCCTCAGCTTCAGCTTCCAATCTTTTATTTTCAGCCTCAGCTTCTCTTTGTAATCTTTTTTCTTCAGCATCAATTTTCTTTTGTTCAATTTCTGCTTCTCTTTGTAATCTTTTTCTTCAGACTCTCTTTCCCATCTTTTCTCCTCAGCTTTTTGTTTTTTCTCTTCAGCCTTCAGTTTATCAATTTCAAATTTTTGTGCTTTGTCATATTGACTGTTAGCATACTCTTCCAACATATCACCAGTCTTGCCTAGGGATTTCCCTAACTCAATAAAGTAATCTAAAGTCGACTTAATGTCTAACAATATGTGACTAGTTACCTGAAAAAGTCAATGAAATTTATTCCACCGTGAATGAGAGCAAGTTTTAATAAACTTGAATAACCAGCTCCCTTTATTCCAATCTCTGTGGGAGACAAGCCTTTAATAAGGTCTTGTATACTTACTTGTATAATAATAATAGTAATGAACTACCAGTTTATTCTATACCACAAGTGCACTTCATATAGTGTATGATCAAATATACCTTATAGCATATGTCAACCAACAACATAAACAAAGGACAATCAAGAAAGACAACATGAAAACATTCGCAGAAATCAAATAAGTTAAATAGGTAAACTGAAGAAAATAATCACAGAACCTGTGATGACAACCGCGAGGAAATAAACAACACAAATGACGTCACAGTGTATAAATATAAAGTTGTATAGAACTAAATGACAGGAAAGATGAGACCTACAAATACAAACAAATCAAAACAAACCTAAAGAACAGAAAAAATATTACAAAAACAACGAAGAAAAAACAACACGTCGTCACAGCTAACAACAATAGCAACAAATTGTCGCTAGCAAATTTTCAATTAAGAAAATTTGCGCCTACAGAACACTAATATAAGCCCTCTATGACGTGGGAAATCTTATATTAGCCACCTTACCCAACCGCCCACGGAAATATACACAACACTATAACATGTAATACTTAAACATAAATACATATATGTCATATAATGTAATATAATGTGTTGCACGGAAGGCTCAGATGTTATCAGACAATAGTATTATAATTTACTAATAATTCATTCTGGCTTTAACGATTACAAAGTTCAATATAGTGTAGAACACCAGAAGATCCACCGTTGAAATATAAGCACTTCTCGCTAACACAGTTAATACTTTCTAATACCCTGCTGTGCAATGATGTCTGTTCTAACACAAATGTCAACAAGCGCTGACCTAGTTACTGCCTCTGCTTGACAGGTCAGGTCACGTAACGAAACTGCTGACTAGCTGACATCGAATGTAGACTTGTAATGCTGGTGTTTATGTGTGTCGTATGCGTCCGCAGGAAACCATCTGTCATCAGTAGCTGACTTCTGGCAATGTCCACTGTGCAGGTTAGACCCAGAAATCTGGCCTACCACATTGATAAGGTGTTTTTTGTTGTGATGTTACTGCTTTCATCAGGTTATACTGGACACATAAATGAATGGTCAACTGTTCTGACACAGTGCTGACATCGAGTGAGAATGTAGATGTAAAGACGCGAATGTGTGTACAGTTCTGTTGAGTTGACAAGTCACTCACTCAATCATAGTTAGAAGTCAATAAATTATAGACTGCTGATGACGTTTCATACATTTAATAATGGACGTACACTTCGACATCACGATTACAGTCACTTGAACAGGTTGGCAAAAAGTCATCGTATACTTGAAAAAATGGGTGACAATATCAGATGTACATTTATGTGGCATGAAAATATAATGGAACGATAGTAGGCAAGCACTCAATATTCTGGTTGTCTATCGTCTCATGCTTCAACTGACTAATCGCGTCAGTTAAGGTGGATACATAATCATCAACAATGGTTCACTGTCAGAACCTTCTCCTGGCTAAGTTTCTCAAGCCGTAAATTCATCAAATGTTTATAGCAACAATGTTAAACCACAGTAGTGGGTTTTCATAATATATAGATCTCTGTACCATCATCAGATAATAGGACCTTTTCTGTTCTCCGACGATGATCCGCTTAAAATGGCGGGATCCATAAAATGGCTCTCCTCCGTGAGCTTCGCTCACCTAGGATGAAAAATTATGAAGCAGAATTAATTCGTTATTCATCCATAAATGTCCTCATTGGGCTTCTATACATTTCTGCTATCAATAAGGCTGGTTACATCAAATAATCTAGTGCTGCTAGATAACACGTCATCTTCATCTGTAGTCAACAATCCTAGATGTACGATAATACGTTTCCCATCTAGGCTTAGCAAAAAAGTTCAGCAAAAAGGTTTTGGTTTTACCTGGCTTTAGGAAAACACACACAAGCGAATAACGCATGCCATTCCTTGGCGTTAATAATCAACATTAGGAGAATCTCTGATACTACAGTCATACAGAGAAACAATCTCCTTCCTAGAATAAATCAGAGATCAATCTTCAGGCATTCTAATCAACCAGCCCATAATAGCGACGACATGACAGCAGCTTCTCTCTCGACACCCCAAATCGACGCATGCGCAGAAATGCCTTTGACCCCCGAGTTCAGCTAAAAAAATAGACAGACATAGAAATACAAAGATATAAGACCGAATCACCTTAAATAGTCAAGGAATAAATATAAATTCGGGCCATAAACATTTTAAGCAAGACCAATCTGTATCTGGCCATACCAGACGCAAAATGACGTAAATCTAGTATTCATACGCCAGATTGTGACACAAGAAAAGATAACCCATATAACCGAATATAACATCGATCAATCAGGGTTCTGTCCCTTAGACTAAGAATCATTGGTTCTTAAATAAAATACTTTTCATCAGACAACTAGTAATACTTTACATTTGTATGCCTACCAACCGTAATCTGTGCGTCACAGACTACCACACAAAAGAATCTGTGCGCAACACTGGGGCATGGCAACGCGATTCCTTTACCCTTGATTAGACTGACTTTGAAGAAGTCAGATGTGCTTCACTTCGCGGTCGAAGTTTATGCATTCTACGCAGTTTTTCCTCTGGGATTATAAGGCATGGGTCAGCCTTCATTATGTAGTGATGAAAGAATAAGTCATCCGGAGCTGGATAAGTATTTTGTGATGAATTCCTGAAATTATTAATATTATATCTTCAAACGTCAATGATCACTACCGAATGTTCGCCAGTCGACATTGCGTGTAAAAACGTTGACTCTTGATGATTGAAGAACGTATAAGGAGACAGTAGTCAGACTGCACTTTCGTATGTATTTTAATCATGAGCTGACTTGTCTATGAACTGTTTGTATATTGTCGTTAAATATTGAATGTGTGATGGACTCTCACACGGAACGAGTTGTCACCTTTGTGAATTAAGGTTGATATTATTCTACACTCATCATTCGCGTAATTCAGCACAGATGCTTAAAAAGGCAGACATTATAACATTAAGGCACAAGCATGAAGTTCAAGGAACGAATCAGAGACACCAGATCATGAGTTATTACTTTAATGATTGGGCCAGCTAACCAGGGCCTTAATATACGTTATGCCTCTACATGAACACATTCTGTAACACCCTTATATTATAAATCCACCAAAACTGGCCCACTCTAGAAGTCAGTTAAGAGTAAGGGACGTTATTAGCTAGACGTAAAGTTAGAAATCGGTCCTTAGCTTTGCTCAAACTCTGCTGCTTCTAAAAAAAAAAAACCAGTGATTGTTAAACAATCACGCGTACTGGCGGCCTTGAACAAAATACCATATATCTGACAAAGATTACTATCAGAACAAATTGCACGTAACTCTATGATGCTGTGAAAAGAAAAACAGTCCTATATGTATGTGGTCAAACACCCGGTAACTAAGATCGTTGTCTAGGGGATAATTAATTCTTATACCCTAACTTCACAAGACAAACTCACACACTCTCTATCTAGATGAAAATTCAAATTCAATATCAGACTTAGACTTTATCTAGATTCAGACTTAGAGTTCAGTCCCGCGACGAGCGACCATTATGTCGTAGATTTTATCAGATAGGTAATAGATGTTTATAGTCCTGTCTGAGCAGAGGTGATAGTGATGACAATGTGAAGAAATAGTTTTATCACGAGGTGATCGTGTAAGAGAAAGGACAGTCTCTGGATAGAATAATTTATCTAATCCAGCCTATCTGGACGACGATATTTAAATCAGACGCACTTTCTCTCCTTGTACGAAATACAAGTTACACTGCACTCAAATGCACACAATTCTGTGACAAATACGCACGAACGTGAAAACAAACTATGAATAACATATAATGGATAGGGGTTGACCGACACGATAACTAAAGGTTTAATAAAGTTTATTATCAATAGAAGATCACAACAATAAGCATATACATTGCTAGATCATGGTTTACAGACAAAATTGCAAAAGAAGAAATTAATCAAATAGGTTCTCCCCCTCTGGTAAAGGAAAAGAAAAGACGATCCCAACAGAGGTTAATTAACCCAAAAGATCAAAAGTTAACAATAAGTTATGAAATAGTCAGCATGGGAAAAGAATAGGTTCCTAATGTAATCTATCCCGTGACTACTCAGATTAGTGAGATAAAAAAGAAAGAAGAAACCACATAAGTATATGATGTTAACAAAAGACATAAGTTTCTTTCTCCGTTCATTCAATTCACACCCATTCAGTGGCCACTTTCAGACTTTTGCTTACCCCAGTAGTTGTCGCAGGCATTCCAAGGAAATACACTAATAAGTAATAAGACTATTTAGTGTCAAATTTAAGTTTTGCCAAATCCAGCCCCAGACTCGCCGTAGTTGCTGACTGCAAATTTCACGGAAGTCGCTAGAGTCGGTGATTTAATTTGTCCTGGATACAGTAAGTTATCTATGCCTTCAGTTGGTTGGAGTAAGGTTCATGCATGGTGATCGCCGACGTAGGATGAATAGAACATGTATATATAGTTCCTATGTTGTTTAGGCTCAGGTGGCTGAGACGCTAGGTTAAGTTACATAAATGTTGCTGACAATATATTTCGCCACAGCTGGCTGATGAGATTGATATAAGTAAATCTGGTAATAGTTCTGGTCCAGTTAATATTATAATTTAATGGTTCTATTCTGGTTTCTCTCATAAAAATGAGGAAAATTGGACCACACAGGTCACAGCAAGAAGCTCATCAATATTAAATATCCCTGGATGCTTATAATATTATAAGTTCGTATGCTCATAAGTTCATATGGCCATAAAAAAGCCGCTAGTACTCAAGTTGATCAGCCTAGATTTTAGGAAAGAAAATATAAACATTTAACCAAATTATCAATATCATATTTAACACGTGTCTAGCTTATCCTATCGTTTTTTAACGCGTGATATGAACACTAGTCATTAAAAAAATTACATAAAATGGATAGAAGTAAATAATATATACCGTCAGTAGACAGTTATTATTTAATATATGTACTAGTCAATTTAAAACATCTCTTACTGGGAAATAGCGAGTAATTAAATTTACTTTACGGCTGAAAAAGATTTAGCTATAAGTTATTTAATTAGCACAGAAAATCTCAGTGAAATATAATGCAAACTTTAAACACACTAAATCACTTAAAGGCTAGTATATAAATTACCGCAATCAGAAAAATGAAACACTCCACGAAAATCTAATAATTTTCACTCTGAACGAGAAATCTAAGATATCGAGCTAGTGAATTTCAGATAGATTTCTGAACAACTGATCATGGCTATCGGAGAGACATGGTATATATCCGTAAATTCGGTTCTATCGCTCTTTAATGCGAAAGTCACACCTACTGCCATATCCGAGCCCATTTGCCGTTCGATTCTTGAATCAAAGATAATTTTACCACCTCTGCCGCCGATAACCTCTCTGGCTTGACTTTCCTCATCTCCGCCTTGCCGAATATCAGCTACGCAATTAATTCCCCTGAAAGTTTTTACAATCCAAGGTCCGTCTCAAACATAACATCGCCCCTGATCGAAGAATCTATTACGCCATGCTCCGCGCTCTCTCTGTTCCGCCGTGCTTAATTTCCAAACGGCTCACGTGTTAATTGCACTAGTGAATCCTTCGTTCCTGTAGCAAAAAATAAACTGGATGGGGAGGGGCAAAAGTGGATGATCACTGCTGCATTATTTCCATCTGTGACACCTCGCAAGTTTAATTAAGTGCATTTGTATGTTTTTTCAATTTGATTTCCTCTTCTTACATTAGACTTTGGTCATCTGCACAAAATTAACACATTCACAGAGTCGTAATAATCTTTTTCTGAGTTTACTTCATATTTTGGATTTGCTTCTAGGTTTGCTTCTGATGTAAGTATGTCCAAGTAAATGTTCAATAGTGGTGGTGATAGTACGTTACATTGTTGAACTCCCGTGATTGTATCACATGCATCCGTTAGTTCATCAGTTTTTCTTCCTTCACTTTTGCATGTACAGTTGTGTTACTTCTTGGCTATGTGGAAATAATGAAAAATGGACAACTTTATGTACACAATGAAAAATGGCAGAGGAAGGTAACGACCAGAAAAATAATGGGCAAACAGCATAAATCTAGACCTGCAACAATTGGAAGGACAGTGTTGCATTTGATCAGAACAGATAAAAATAAAACAAAAGGAAAAATATGAGACAAATATATGATAGGTTTAATGGATACATGTTCTCTTTTGGAAGTTTTTCTGCTGTCTAAGTTTCTTTGTTTCTAAGTTAGTAACATATGGGAAATATAGTTTTTACAAGACCACAAGGTCTATTAAATTAAAACATACATTCAAATATAACCGACGGATCTCGTGTTTAAGTTTAAGGTTGCGTGCCTGGCTTGAAAAAGGTACGAGTATATCTCGCAATTTAATTAAAAGCGTTGACTTAGGTGGAGATGCTAGAGGAATGTATGAGAGACCTCACTTTTTTCTTCTAACACAACCTTGGTAGCTGTGGGTTAAGAATGACCTCTGGCTGGTCCGCTGACGCTTTACATGGACTTGGGATGATAATAATGAACAAAAGTTGAGATTCATAAACATCCTATGCTTGTAACCGACTTGCTGTAGGAGAATGCGTGTTTCCACATAAGAGAATACATTAGCAACATAGATATCACTAGATCACAGTAAACACAGTCATACGAATCATGCACAACCAAAACGTTTAGATATTCAGTACATGACATAAAAATATATCAGCTGACAAACATGCACACCCGTGTGTTACCGGGGCCCGAAAGGGGAGCAAAGAATAGTAACTGTACCCTACCATGCATGTCGTAAAAAGCGACCAAGGAGGGTTGGGCATGGGGCTGGTTACCCCATCCCGTAAAAAACTTTTACCAAAAAACTTCAACAAACATGGATACGTCAAATACAGAATATAAATCAACTCAGCCGCCCACGACAGAAGAAGGTTCTCTGGAAAGGAGGCGCATGAAGCAGCCCAGAGAAAGCCGAAAGGAGTCTGGGTTGCCGACTTACCTTTTTTCGTCTAGGAAAATTTCCAGGATTGGCACAACAAGGGAAAACTGCACAAGTAGCAGCAGAAATGTAATTTACAGAATTGATGTCCTGGGTCTTTGCGAGACACGATGGAAGGGCGTAGAAGCACTTATAGAATGGGAAGCAATAGGACCCCGAGTTATAATAGCAATGTTTAAATCAGACAAAAAGAAAATAAATATAAATATCATCCAGTGTTATGCACCAACACACGATAAAGAAGAATGAGAAAGAAGTATTTTACACCAGACTACAAATTGTCTTGGACAAAAAGAAAAGAAAGGACATCACAATTTTGTTAGGGGGACTAAATGCGAAAATAGGAGCAGATAACACCGGCTTTGAAGAAATTAAGGGAAAGCATGGATAAGGTATGATGAACGAGAATGGGGAACTATTAGCTAACTTCTGTGCTTCAGATCAACTAGCTTTAGAAGGAAGCATATTACCACATAAAAGAATACATAAAGCAACACGGATATCACCTGACCACAGAACTGAGAATCAGATTGATCTAATATGCCTAAGTAAGAAGTTTAGGTCATCATTCCATGTGTAAACGTATGCAGAGGAGCAGATGTGGTTTCATGTCACCATCTTCTGTTGGCTAAAAGAAAATTAAAACTCAAGAAATTTACAACAGTATATAGTTATAGACAACAGTATAATGTGGGATATCTAAAAAATCAGGAAATAAGAGAAAAATTTTCAATCACAGTATCCAACAAATACCAAATACTCCAACAGCTGGAAGATGAGGCAGATACGGAAGATCACTGGCAACAAGTAAAAATATATGGAACGAGACATGTGAAGAAGTACTGAGAAACATAGAACATCAGCACAAAGCATGGATAACAACAGAAACCATTTGCAAGATAGAAGACAGGAAAAACAAGAAAGCAGACTTAAACAGAAGCAAAACCAGAAGCTCCAAAGCCAAGGCTCATGAAGTGTACATCGAAGCAAACAAAGAAGTAAGAAGAAACATCAAAAGAGACAAGATGAAATATATTGATGATTTGGCAAAGGAAGCAGAGGAAGCTGCAGTCAAAGGAAATATGAGGGACCTGTACAACAACACAAAGAAGCTAACAGGGAAATATAAGCAAGCAAATGGCCTCATGAAAGATAAGATTGGAAAATTGCTTAGTAATATACAAGAATAAATGAAGAGATGGACAGAACATTTTGAGGAACTTCTCAACAGACCAGCTCCAACTAATCCCCCATACATCCAGCCAGCAGAAGAGGAGCTACAAATCATTTGTGAACAACCAAGTAGAGAAGAAATAAAGAAAGCCATGAAGCTTCTGAAAGATGGAAAAGCAGCTGGTCCAGATGGAATTCCAGTAAAGGCCATTAAAACAGATAAAATATACCTCTACAGAGATATTATGCAAACGGCAAAATCTAGGAAAGAGAGGAAATACCAGCAGAATGGAAGGAAAGTTATCTGATCAAGTTGCCTAAGAAGGGAAATTTACAAGAGTGCACAAATTATAGAGGAATAATATTACTTTCAGTGCCAGGAAAAGTATTAAATAGAATCATCCTGGAGAGATTAAAAGAGTCCATAGAGAAGCAACTGAGAGATGAACAAGCAGGTTTTCGACAAAACAGATCCTGTACAGACCAGATAGCCACACTGAGAATAATAGCTGAACAAAGTCTGGAATGGAATTCACCGCTATACATCGGATTTGTGGACTATGAAAAGGCATTTGACAGTGTAGACAGAGAATCACTTTGGAAATTGATGAGGCATTATGGAGTTCCCATGAAGATCATTAACTTAATAAAGAAGACCTATGAAGACATGAGTAGTAGGGAATGGCGGACTTAGGTCGAATTCAGGAGGAGCAAAGGAGGAGCGCAGGAGGAGCAAGATGGCGGGATGACTCTTTATATAAGGAAAATCAGGAGGAGCAAGATGGCGGGATGACTTTTTATATAAGGAAAATCAGGAGGAGCTCAGGCGGAGCAAGATGGCGGACTTGAGCTAACAAGGGGAGGTTATTTTTAGAGGTATTTTAAGATAACAAGAAGAGGAGGGACAAGATGGCGGACTTGAGATAACAAGGGGGAGATAATAGGAAGAGTTATTTTAAGATAACAAGAAGAGGAGGGACAAGATGCCGGACTTGAGCTAACAAGGGGGAGATAACAAGAAGAGGAAGGACAAGATGGCGGACTTGAGATAACAAGAAGAGGGGTATATTTTTTTTATATTATAGCCAACTTAGGTAGTGTTAGACAAGAAGTCGTTGAGACTTTTAGATAATAGGAAGACAATAGGAAGATAACAAGAAGACGATATATACATATACATATTTTACAACAGTTATACGAACAGTTAGACGAACAATTAGACGATATATAGGTAACAAAAAAGCGTTTTAGTTAATATAGTTTTTATTTTATATTCAATAGTGTTTTTGAAGTAGCAAAAACATACATGGTAATATATAGTATTTTTTAACGTAATACATTTTCACAGATTTATTTACAAATGAATATATAATTATATGGTGTATATGGTGACATTATCAAACATTGATATTTTCACATAGTGATATTTACAATAATACATATTTTTATAGGAAGACGTATGTTCAAAATATACAATAAAAATATCACAGGGGTACAGGCCAGACCTTGAAGGGTGTCGTCACATTGTCGTCACGTCGTAAGAAATAGTGTATTAATACAGACAGTTTAAATGTTGAGGGGTTGTTACGTGCAGTCTTTGATATCTTACAATATTATACATTGGTATACTTGTTATGTTCGCAAATATTGTGTAAACAAAATAGTGCTTAAGGAAAAGTCATTATTGAGTTACTTCCCTTGAAAGTTGTGTCGGCTCTTTCGATCGAACTCCGCGGATAAATCCAGTTTTCTGCGATTTATTCTTTGTTTGGGTAGTAATAGATTGTTCTTGCTTCAGAATATCTATGGCCTGAATTTATGTGTATTGTTTGTCCGAGTAGGACGAGTCTGTCTTATATCTGTATATCTTTACATATCTAAGTCGAACTATATGTTCTGTTGTCTCTAGGGAGGTCAAAGGCTATTCGGCGGATGTGTCGCTAGAGTGTGGTGTGATTTGGCTTCGTCCTGATAGGGACTGTGTTTTCTATGTCGGGCTGTCGCCGGGGAAAAAGTGATCTCAGTATTTGTGGGGAAAGTGATAGTCGTCTAGACCTATCGTGTATGCTTTACCCCAGTGTTTATTCGTATTGCCAAGGAATGGCAGAATCATATTTCTGATACCAAGGTAATAAAAGATACTCTTATGAACTCTCGTACGAAGCCACCATTTTCGATAGGTACGATTTGAATGTCTAAGAGAATATATTTGACTCGATGAAAACGACTTCGATTCCTAGCAGCACTATACCCTGTAGAATGCAGTCAATTGTTCATGACCAAATCTACAGAGCAATGAAAGATTTAATGAATGACTAACTTTAGGACAGATTCATTATCTGTATCCAAACTTGAGTGACAGCTCACGAGTGAAGCCATCTTGGAACCAAAACATGTAGTGACTTTCAAGAAGAGAAAAGGGATGCCCGTATTATCGCTTGATTAGTCCAGAGATCACTGCTACACATGAGAACCCATTGCTAGTGGTTCAATATTATTATATGGAAAAATATGTGCTGAACATTATGTTGGAGAATCGTCGCTAGACGAGATTAGGTCTAGAAGCCATCTGAAATATTATTTATAAGCTGACGTGCTCAGTCAGTGAAGTCAGTTGATACATATGTATGGGCGATACTGAGTGCTTGGCTACTGACAGTCCATTATACAATTATTCTACATGAGTGCCCATGTAACATTGCAAGACCATTTATCCACTGTACTATGATGTATTATGCCAACCTGTGATTTGTCACTATCTGTGCTGTCGAGTGTATACGTCCAATTAAACTGTAGAAAGGTACACAGTCGTTGGTGTCGATGACTTCCAGCCATACATGAGTGTGAGAAAAGAACATTTGTCAACACCACGAACCCTTATTATCATTCGCACATTATACACTCAATCCATGTCTACACACCACTGCGTAGGTCAAGTTGACATTCCATACACTACAGTGGAGCAAACAACACCATAGAGATCTTATCAACTGATGATGATGATGTCTGCTTCCATCCACTTATATTTATCTTTTGGTGGATATCACTAACTGGAATAAATAGAGAACTTTATCAGGGGTGATGTGGTGACGTTGTCGGGGTGCACTTGTCGTTTTATGTAAAAGTAAGATAGGGCGTTGCGGTGTTGTTCGTATGTGTAGATGGAGGAATTGTGTGCCCGGAACCCGATATTTTTCCCACCCTGTGCCTGTTGTGTGTTGAGGACGTCTAGGAATGTGTGTTTGCCAACTTTGTTGTGGTGTTTGTTGAGTCCTTTTGTGGTGGTTTTGTCGTAGTCACCAAAACAGTGATATGTCTTGCTACAGAGGGAAACCATCCCTCTGCCTTCGTATTCTAATTTAAAAAGGCCCGGTGTCCGCTTGTCGAATAATATTTGTTCGCGGCATTTTTGACAAAGGGCGCGCGTTTTACCCTCGCTAACGACGAAAACGGATCTATGGTCGGGACATACTTCGGCGGGGAACCACTGGTGGTAGGAGCTATAAAATTCCTGTCGCAAAGCGGGCTTAACAACGTCCGCTAAGTTGTCTGAACTAAGGGCCAAGTAAAGGCTGTCTGTGTCCGTCTCGCACAACTGAAAGTCTGACCTATCTACAAATTTATCTAAACAGTCGTAGTAAAATTCTAACATGCGTAATTTAGCGTATTGGTGGACGAAAAATCCTATCTGAACGGGGAGGTCCCAACATATAGTCTGTTTAAGTTTCTCTACTTCAAAAATCTCGTCCGTCACTAACGTCATTTTCCTAAAGCGGGGTGAGTTTATTTGGTCAGAGGTACCCTCGTCCATCGTGTACGAGACATCCACATGCTTCGCCTTATTGGTTAATGTCTTGCCGTAGGCCGCGTTACCTAGCAGTTTCATGGTCTCGCTGGTAATGGCGTAGGCAGGATCAGTATCACCCTGTCGACGCGCGTTCGAAACAGTGTCCCCAAACCGTTTGAAACGCGTCACGGGTGTATACTCAAGCACCTGGTAGATACAGGTGACTTCTAACCCTTTGGTTAGGTACCAGCGAAGCAGAGGTGTCGTCAGGAGAATCTTTTGGCCCACATAACTCCCGATCAACGTCCGTCTGGGGGTAGTCAGGAGTTTATGTTTTTCGGCGTATTCCCGCATGAAAGGCCCAATATCTTCCCTCGTGACGTCAACATTCTTAAAAATGGGCGTCATCTCAGAGAAATGGTCTTTTAAAGAGTCGGGGACATGAATGTCACACTCGACTAGGCCAAACAAGGTCTCGTCTAGCACCGAGGCGAGAATATTTTCTTTTGTCAGGGGGTACCGACATTTGGTGTAAGATGGTTTCTGGTTCGGGAAGGTGGCGTTGAGAAAACGGCGGATTGATGGGTCGGTTTTCTTCAACGCCTGCCACTCGCATTCCCACATTTCTACCAATTCGACATCGCAATGGCCCCGTAAATAAGAACTTGTTTCCACCGTCTTTGCGTACAACTCAGACAAAGGTTTGTTGTTGACTGGGTTAACGTCAAGACCGGCGGTTAGTGGGCAGTTAGGGTGGCCGTGGAATAGGCAACCGTGGAACTGGTAGGCGGTCTGAGAGTATCTGTCCCAACCGTCTACCCTAACGCATACATCACCCAACGCCTTCTCACGTCCGTTAAACTGGGTTTTTAAGGTCACTTTTGTTTGGTGGGAGACCCAAGCCAAATAGTCGCGGCACTGCACGGTATATTTAAGGAGTTTGTGGTGCTTGAAACCATCATCCTTGTACCGTCTAACGGGAAAGTCAGTGGGCATTTTCTGCATTAACGCCCACAAATAAAGGGCGTTGGCATCAAAACCTTTAATGGCTTGAACCGTTTTGCCACCTCTAATGCGGGTTTTGCCTTGCTCGTGGAACCTGTGAAAAATAATTGACGGTCCCCCGACGATGTTTTGGCGCAAGATGTTATGCAAATCTACCTCCTGCTTCGAACATAAAGAAAACATGACGTTGGGCGGGAGGGTTTTGAAAAGGTACTTTAACGTGACACCGGGCACGGAGATCGCATCTTTAAACATGTCTACACCTAGGCGCGCGTAAAAACTAACTTGTCGATCTAACGCTGCCAGGAAGGGGACCACGTCTTTATTGTTGTACCACGTCAGAAAGTCGCGCAACGTGGTCATGTGGTTCTCGGCCCACACCTTCTGGCATTCGGCGTACTCATCGGCGGAAATGTTAGTGTTTTTAAGTTTGGAAAAAACGCCGAGTGGGGTGGTAACGCGGTTTCGTCTAACTTTGCTAAATCTGTTATGTACTCGTAACAAAAATATCCTTTGGTTTCTTTAACCTTGTACGCCGCGAGATATTTGCTATAGCTAAAACCGGGAGCTAAGTAATTGACTATGTCTAAAAACTTTAAGTCGCTAGTGGCAATACACATAAAATTATTGTTTCGCTTGACTAAAAATTTGAAGTCTTCCCCCATGAAATATCGGATGAGATACGGTTTGATTATGTTCACGTCGTACTTCCCCGAATTGAAACCTAACACCGGTAGCTGCCCCACATAACTGTGACGTACGTCTAGTTTGACAAGTGAATTTTCCCTGATATGATGGATGATGTAAAGGGACCTTTAGCTTTTCATAACATTAGAACCCCTGAACATTTGTTGTAACTTTTCGTTTGCCAGAACTCATTCCACCGGGACTCATTTAGTAGGCGGCACGAGATCAAAGAGACAGACTGAGGGATTTCAGGGGAGACTATCGGCGTTATCAAAGACAGTAGTGGTCCCTGATACGAGACGCAGTTGCTTGCCGCTAATTTTCGCGTCTCGGTGTCAATCGTAGAAACGAGCGAACGGGGGAAACCGAAACGGCAGCAGCGAACGGAGATACGAAGACCAGGGTGCGGTTTCTTCTCTTGATTTGGCGGTCAGATCCCCAAAAGTTCGTGAGATCAAATAAGCTGTCAAGTTTATCATGTCCCACTCAACTTACATTCCATTTTAGCTAAATAGACCATGAAGACTAGACACGTTATCACTCGCTGGCCAGACCTTTACAGAAGCACTAGCTTTATTGAAATCTTGTTATAGATTTTCCCCTGGATTTTATATATAAATTTGCAGTGTTTTCTATTCTGTGCAAAGCGAGTGATCGTACCTGCGGTCCCAGCTAAATAAAGAAAGAAATAAAGAAATCATCCTATAAACTTCCAGTCATATTGAAGAAACATTTCTTTTAAAATATAATCTTGTGGCGGTCCTTGCGACCTAGCTGTCAGAATTAAATGAAATAAAGCCCACCCAAGAACATTTTAAAGAATAATCATCAAATTACCCTTACAAACCTGTAAGATAAACTGGAAGGTACTCATCGCCAGTAGCGATATTATATTTACTGTTTACTGTGAGAGATAACATATTTTCCTGACTGTGACAGCCTAGTTTTTTTTTCCTCAATTGGATTTAATAAAACTATCATCACGCATTGAAGGAATTTTACCATAGCGGAGGATTAAAAGAGACCACTTCATTTTCACCCCTGTGCCGAACTGTGTTAGTACCATCCCATAGACTCCTTTTATATATATAATAAAAACACGAGAACTCTTAGTCTTCAAGTCTTGCGATAAGTGAGAATATTTGTTACCAACAAAACCTCGCAAACATCTGGGGCGGGACATCGAAGGACTAGACAGTTCATATGTCAAACGATTACTTGCTGTTTTTATATACTTTTTATGGATCGTCTGAGGCTGCATTCGGTAAGTGTGTGAGTATATGAGTGTGGATCCTCAGGCGTGTGTATGAATGACAGGAAATTTAATCGTTTTCTTTTGTAAACCTGTTGTTAACTGTCTTGCCTAGTAATATAATTTTTCTGTATTCCCTGCATTGTTCCTTTAAGGGGGAGTTGCTAATTGGTTAACTCTGTTTAAAAACCCCCTCCTTTCCATTTGCTTAGTAAAGGGAAGAACAGCTGGGAAGAACAGGTTTTTTCTATCACCTATACCTAACTTTGTAACACCTCTTTCAGAGTAATTAACTTCACTGTTAGGTTACGTACCTATGTTCCTGATATTATCTATCTCTGGACTGGATTTGTCTTTGTCTAATAAGCGGGAAGGGCTTAGTCGATACCAATCTTCTTCACCCCTCCCAAATTTGTTATTTGCATTTGTGTACTTATGATAATTTATGTAATACCTGATATTTGTTAGTGATTGATGTTTAAAATGAATAAAATCACATAAACTCATTTAGTTCTGTGTGTTGGATATACCCACAGCCCAACATTTCCCCTATTCGTTTAATATAGTTTGTATCTACATCGTCTGTGTGTGTGAAAAACACCAAATCGATGTGCGCGCAGAAGCGTGTCTGGAAAACTGGCAAATAATTAATTGACCAGGAGAGCGGAAGAGAAGATTGAGAGAAGCGATTTGTCGTAAATAAGTCTGTCTTTACTCTCCTCCAGCACGCGGTGAAGCAACCATTTAATATCTACATTTTCTATCACTGAGCTTTCCATCATCATTTTCCACTCTAAACCGGACCACTATTTCTAAGACTCTTTTCTCTCAAAATAAATTTACGACAATAACCCTCTAATCTACCAAGGAGCTCCACGGAATTACCGATCGTCTCTAAAACAGCGAGTTGTGTGTATACATCGTCAAAATACGCTCGCAGAATCTCATAAGAGGCCGCGGCAATTTTGAGCAGATGGTCAGCCATCCTATTGACCAACTCTTGCGGGTCACCCGTTGTGATAAAACACACGGGGGCTTCAACACCGGGGACGTTAGAAGCCACCGAACACGACAGGGGCACGTGTTTGGCTGTGTAGGTAGTGGCATTACCACTTGACTCTAGAGTGTTCTCAAAAAAACACTCATAGTCAAATGTGGCGCGATAAGGGAAGACGAATTTTGTGTCTACGTCTATGCCCTCCTCCTTGATTAATTCCCAAATGGTCTCTGGGGGATTATACACACCACCTCTAAATGTTTCTCTTCGCTTAGAGCCGGTACAGCGCTTTTCATGGCGCACCAGTCGGTAATACTCCTTCCACAACTTACCGCAATCGGGACACGAAAAAGAGTTACTGGCCCTATCAATATCTACAATGTACATAAAGTGGTTCTTAAACATTAACAGACGCAGCGTATCTGGAAAAGTGTCGCTACCTCTAAGTTTGGGGGTCAGGTTTTCCTCGTCGTCAAATTCAAAAACGTCAATATTTACGTTAAAACATGTCTCTAATTGGGGCATATCGATTAAACTAACCCCGGGGAAATCGATGAGGGACCTAAGTCCCTGTTGTGTTTGCCACTGCTCGACTAATCGGCGCGTCGGTGTTCTAACATCTTTAACGGCACCACCCTTAAAAACGGCTAAACATCTAAAAAAGCAAAAGTTATCACTGTATGGTTTTGACTGTGAATCGTGTTGTAGTGTCTGGATGTGGTTACTGTTCGTGATGAAAGAGGGAATGTCTTGTATGCAGCAGCCGATGGGAAAGTCTTGGATATGGTACAGATAGAACGATGTCGCTGGGATGGATTCGACAAAGTATTTTGTGTTTGGTCTATTTAACTGTGCTTGTGTGACAATATCGCTATCGTGTAACTGTGAGAGAAAAGCTTTGAAATCTGTAATGTTGTTGACTAAGTGTGGCTGATCTAAGACGACTGTGTTATTCGAGGAAGCGTGAAAGAAGCGAAGGTCATTTGTTTCTCTGTGCCTCAGGATAATGTGAAAACTGTAGTTTATTTTGAATCTTTTTGTCTGTTGTGTGAATACAGGGAGCAAAAGACGATCCCAGTCCACATTTTCTGTTGGTCTGTGAAAAAAAGTGAATGTGGACAGATATTTATGTTTATTTGCGTGTGTTTTAATTGCTTGCCAGTTGTCAGTGTAGACTTGTTTTATGTCATCCTGTAAGTCTTCTAAAGAGTCTTCTTCAGTAGGGAGACGGGTTTTTTTAATATGGGTTTGAATGCTGTTCATGGGGCGTTTTTTGGTCTGGCCTGTTTTTGGTGGGTGGGATGGGGTGGGATTTGAAGTGGGTCCTGTATGTGGGGTGGAAGTTGTTGCTGTTCTCGGGGATGGTGTGCTCCCTGCTGCAGCAGATGATGTCTGTTGGTGCCCCGATCTCGATGTTGATGATAAGTCTGTTGTGGCACCTGATGTTAGTGTCTGTTGGTGCCCCGATGATGATGTTGTTGTGACATCTGTTGGGGCACCTGATGTTGGTGTTGGGACAGTCTGGTGTTGTTGTTTTATGTGGGTTCGTAGATTATCACAACGAGTAAATTGTTTCCCACAAATGTCACAATCCAATAGCAATGTTGCGTGCACTGTCTTTATGTGACGTGCTAAATTGTCAAGGTGGGTAAATGTTTTGTTGCAGCGGGGACACGTGAGACTGTACTCTGGTGCAGTGTTGGCCCCCCGCTGAGGGGTTTGTAGCGGACGCCGTTGCAGTGGTGGTTCCCAGTGGGGAGTCTATAGCGTCCGCCGGTGCAGTGGTGGTCCCCCCTGAGGGGATTGTAGCGCCCGCCGTTGCAGTGGTGGTCCCCAGTGGGACGTTTATAGTGGCCCATGGTGCAGTGGCTTCCATTGTGGAGGATCTTGGTGCACCGGGTCCATGAACACTCTCAATGTGTTGTTGGAGTGCATCAGGTCCTGCAAAGACTTGAGGACAGACACGACAGGGATGATTTTTGTCTGTATGGACCGAGGAGATATGTCTCGTTAGGTTGCTTTGACGAGTGAATGATTTGCCGCATTGGCCACAAACATTTTGGATTGCTGACATTTCTGTGAAGTAGAAACGAAAAAACGTTACTTACACATAAAATTAAATACAACGAGAGAGAGAGAGAGAGCGAGAGAGAGAAAGAGGGAGAGAGAGACAGAGAGAAAGAGAGAGAGCCAGAGAGAGAGCAAGAGAGAGAGAGACAGAGAATAAAATACATATATGTAACAAGCAGTTAAATAGAGAGAGAGAGAGAAAAGGAGAGAGAGAAAGAGAGAGTTAGAGAGAGGGAGAGAGTGAGAGGGAGAGAGAGACAGAGAGAAGATAGAAAGAGAGAGAGATAAATAGAGAGAGAGAGAGAGAGAGAGAGAGAGAATAAAACACAGTCTTATTTTTAGGCTGTTATGAAAGGAAATAATTTTGTTTAACAGACCTGCCCGCGCGCTGTGGCAAAGATATTGATTTAAAACCCAGCCTGTGACAATTTTCCCTTGGCGTTTAAGAAACTTTAAGAATGTTTTTGCAAATTTAAGTACTAACGTGTTTTTCTTTGTGTAACTAATGGTATGTTCTAAATATTCTTTTTAATGTGATAAAAGTGTTTATTAATTTTTGCGTTATCAGATTCTGTCTTTTTATATTTGTTATGTTAACACAAATAAGCCTCACAAAAATGAACAAAACACTTGTCTAACAGTAGGGGGGAGAAACACGGATAAGTTTAAATAGAAATAATTATTTTTACATCTTAACACAGAGTACCGAATACAAACAAACAACTTTTTATAATACTATTAGAGATATTTTAACATCTTAACACAGAGTACCGAATACAAACAATCAACTTTTTATAATGCTATTAATAATTTTAACACCCTAACACACGAAAAAAACAGATATTTTTAAAGATATTTATGGTAGCCTAACAATTTAACAAAGAAAATAAAACAGACGAATACGTACTATGAGCTATTGTTATGACAAAACAATTGGTTCTTTTCTTTCAGAGATGTGTCCGCTTCAGTTTCTGATGGTTTAATGATATGTCTCAAGACAATGCATCCCGTTATATCCCCAAAAAAGTGCGCTCGTTTCAGAGTTGAACGACCTTACTGTTTACACAACGGGTTCGTCTACGTCGAATGTAGAGTGTAATTAGCACGTACCGAACACTCACCAATGTTTAATTACTGTGCAGGTGTTCTGAAACAGCCTGTTTCACCTGGTAATATAATACCTAAGCAAACAGCACTGTTGCTCATTCGTCGTTCGTTTGGTCCTGGACGAGTATTGATCCACAGTGAAAACTGCTGGTAATTGTTTACACAGACACACCTGTTTATAACTTGATGTCTGTTTCGGCACTTCCCACCATAAAATTAGCAAACATTTTGTTTGTGACATGGACAGATGTCTGGTTGTCGAGAAAGAAAGGCATTAGCCGTATTTTAACATCGGTTTATAAAAAATATCTAAGTAGTTTGAAATAAATTGAGACACATTTCTTATTATCTAAAACATATATATATATATATATATATTAAAAGAGAAAGGCATTTGGCACATTTTAAAACGGTTTACAAAAAAAATATCTAACACGTATTTTGAAATAAATAATAAAGTGAGACAGAGAGAGAGAGAGAGAAAGACAGAGAGATAGAGAGAGACAGAGAGAGACAGAGACAGAGAGAGAGAGACAGAGAGAGAGACAGAGAGAGAGACAGACAGAGAGATAGAGAGAGAGAAAGACAGAGAGAGAAAGACAGAGAGAGAAAGACAGAGAGAGACAGAGCGATAGATAGAGAGAGAGAGAGATAGAAAGAGAGAGACAGAGAGAGAAAGACAGAGAGAGAAAGACAGAGAGAGAAAGACAGAGAGAAAGAGACAGAGATAGAAACAGAGAGAGGGGGGAGAGAGAGAGACAGAGCGATAGATAGAGAGAGAGATATATAGAGAGAGACAGAGAGAGCGATAGAGAGACAGAGAGAGAGAGAAAGACAGAGAGAGAAAGACAGAGAGAGATAGAGAGAGAGAAAGAGACAGAAAGATTCTTGATCAGGGATTCTTACGTTTTTTTTTTATTCTCAATACATGTTGGTATCAGAGGTTCTTACATTTTGTTACACAGTTCTCAAATTCTTGATTCTCAATACATGTTGGTATCAGAGGTTCTTACATTTTTTACTCCAAAGGTTCTCAAATTCTTGATTCTCACGTTACTCCAAAGGTTCTTACAATGTTTGATTCTCACGTTACTCCAAAGGTTCTTACAATGTTTGATTCTCACGTTACTCCAAAGGTTCTCAAATTCTTGATTCTCACGTTACTCCAAAGGTTCTCACAATGTTTTACACTTCCCACCTTGTAGATCAGTGATTCTCAAATTCTTGAACAGTGGTTCTCAAATTCTTGAACAGTAATTGTCACATTTTTTGTTCTCACAATGTGTAAGGTTTTTGATATAAAATAACTGGTTGTAAGTGAAAGTTATCATTATTAAATATGGACACGAGGTTTGTACATCCTTTTACAGCGTTAATCTCAGGACCGACTGGCTCTGGAAAGACTGTTTTTGTCCAACGTTTCCTAACACATATCAAGGATATGGTCACAGTCGTACCCGATGAAATTATTTGGTGTTACTCCGAATGGCAACCTTTATACAATTCCATAACTGGAGTTCAGTTCGTTGAAGGACTGCCTGATATTGAGCAGTGGACAGGTGATAAGAGACGGTTGGTAATTATCGATGATCTCATGAACGAAACAGACGAACGTGTAACTAGTTTATTTACAAAAAAGTCTCATCATAAAAATATAAGCGTATTTTATCTCGTGCAAAATTTATTTGGCAAGAACAAAGAACACAGAACCATTAGTTTGAATTCTCATTACATTGTGCTTTTCAAAAATCCACGCGATGGATCGCAGATTGTTAATCTAGCCAAACAGATGTACCCAGGTCGGACTGCCTATGTGCAAGATAGTTTTAAGGACGCAACCTCAGTCCCACACGGCTATTTGCTAATCGACCTCCGTCAAGATACACCAGATAATCTAAGGCTTCGTTCAAGAATCTTCCCAGAGGAACAACATATTGTTTACTTACCCAAGTAAAATGGCAGAAAAAGTAAAAAGACATGCTGAGATGTTAAAATGTCTACGTACAGCCAAACCACCAGTCATCAAGGCTGTTATGAAAACAGCATCACCCGAGTTGGTAGGAACACTCTGTGAATGTTGTCACAACGTATTAAAAGGTAACGTTACTCTAACTCCCACACAGAAGAGACGTATGCATCGTTACAAAAACACCTTGAGAGCGCTTACCAAGAGGACATTATCGCTCAAAAGACGAAAACAATTTTTACAATCTGGAGGTTTCTTATCTGCGTTGTTAACCCCAATACTATCTGTACTAAAAGGTTTTTTGTAAAATGGCTAAGAAAATGATTTTGATGGATCCTCGTTTGTTAGAAAAACCTTATAGACCACCCGATGCTCTAAGAGATAACTTGGGAGAATTGGACACTCAAATGCAACTAGTCTTGGATCAACAAGATTTGCCAATCGGAGACAAGGCTAGACTCTACCAACAAACATTACAGCGTTATTTGACTCGACTAGAACAGTACAGACACGTACCTCTAGGTATCGTGGATATTAAACCACCAACACAAACCAACGAACAACCCACTGTACTTAAAGAGGAGGTCGTCGACAAAACGCCTCAGTCCCCACCCGTCACACCCATTAATCGAAAAAAGGTGGCTAGTAAAGTGCGAGAAACATCGTCGTATTCGCTCAGAAGAAGGAAAAAGGCGCCAAAGTGGGAAGCATGGCCAAAGAAGTGATTTTAAAACAACATTACTACGACCCAAAACGAGCCGGATCTTATGGAGGAATTGCCGCCTTACAACGTAGCACCAAACTTAGTCGTAAGAAAATTGAAGAGTGGCTAGGTCATCAGGACACCTACACCCTACACAAGCCGGTGCGCAGAAAATTTAAACGACGTACGACCATTGCGGGTGGTATCGATCAACAGTTCCAGGCTGATTTAATTGACTTGCGTGGTTTAAAAAGATTCAACGATGGGTATTCGTATCTAGTAACGTGTATTGACGTATTTAGTAAATTCGCTTGGGCTGTTCCGTTGAAAAACAAGACTGGGACAGCTTTAGTAACAGCGGTAAAGACAATTTTTAACAGTCGCAAACCGATAAATTTTCAAACAGACAAAGGCAGTGAGTTTGTCAACAAAACATTCTTAAAGTTTCTTAAAGATGAGAAAGTCCATTTCTTCACTACGGAGAATGAAGACACCAAAGCAGATATCGTCGAACGGTTTAATCGAACCCTCAAAGAAAAAACGTGGCGTTACTTTACCAAAACCAACAGTCTTCGCTACGTCGACGTGATACAACAACTGGTCCACAATTACAACAATTCGTATCATCGGAGTATTAAGATGGCACCGGTGGAAGTTACCCCGAACAATCAAGAAGAAGTGTGGCGTACTTTGTATTCGACCCCTGACGTCGTCGGTAGAAAAGTCTATTTTAAACCTGGTGATCGCGTGCGGATCGCCCAAGCCAGACAAAATTTTAAAAAGGGTTATACGCCGGCTTGGACAGAAGAGTTGTTTACGATCAGCCGACTAAACCAAACAAGACCGGTTACGTACATCCTTAAAGATGATTCGGGTGAGGAATTGAAAGGTTCTTTTTACCAAGAAGAGCTGCAACGAGTCGGCGACTAGATAGTTTATCGAATCGAGTCCATTTTGGAGGAACGCCGCGGTGGCAGGGGTGTAAAAGAATATTTAGTCAAATGGTTCGGTTATAACTCGTCATTCAACAGCTGGATTTCGTCCAAACATCTAGCGAGATATCGAGACTGATGGATATTGAAGAAGACGTGAGCACCCCAGTTTTGAGGCCACCCCCTCCCAAGACCGCGAGAACCTCCTTCTGGCCTTTTTTGGGAAACTAGTCCCGCGACTAGAGATCGTTTTCATCTGTCAGATGATCGTTATATATGTCGTCATCGGTGTCTCATTATTCAATCTGAGTCGGAGCAACGCAGAGGGACCAGACGGCAAGTTTTGGATCGCTTTAATGAGCAGTTGTCTGGGTTACATGTTACCTAACCCCAAGATAGGATGAGTTTTTACGTGACTTTACCCAGCAATGCCTCGATGAAAATATACCCAAACAATAACGCCGGTCACTTTTTCGTCAAATTGCCACAGACTATAGACTTGACTTCACGTTACGAGGTTGGTTTGGTTGAGATTCAATTTCCCAAAAGTTATTTTAACGTGCTAGCGGATGATGTATGGCTACATTACTTTCCCAACAAAGAAGATGAGTCTATACTACTCACGTTACCCGCTGGTCTATACACGTCACCCGACACGCTGATCGATGAGTTGAATCGTTTCCTTTTAGCCACGGATGTGGCTGAAAAAGCCCGAGTTAGATTCCATTTTAACAATAATAAGGCCACCTTGAATCTGTATGATCCGGAGGTTGAAGTTAGAATTAGCGAGAAACACGTGTTAGGTTTTCCTGCCTCGCTCGCCACAGACATCGACCCAATACTACGAGGCGAGACTGAAGTACAAATGGATAGCGACATGAAAAATGTATACGTGTACTGCGATCTCGTAGCGGCGAGACCGGTTGGAGATGCCTCTGTCCCTTTGTTACGGATTGTGCCTATTTTGGATAGGACTAATGCTTCTGTTTTCAGGATTTACGACAAACCCCACTACGTACCCCTGAGCCGTTTTTCGTTTGACGCGGTGGAAATCCTTTTAACTAACGATCAGGGTAAGACTATCCCATTCACTAGCAGAGCTTCGGTGTTGACACTACACTTCCGAACTCACAGACGGTTTGATTTTGACTAGAAACATAATGGTCAGACACGTACCCATCTGACGAAACCCCAAGATGTATGAGGAGTTTTACTGCAACCAAGCTGGCCATGGCATGCCAGTGTTTATCGGAGGCAGAAGTCAAAGAGGACATGGTTTGGGTAGTTTTTTCGGCGGGCTCGGTCGTATGGTTCTCCCGTGGTTAAAAACTGGAGACAAAGCTTTACTCAGAGAAGGGCTTGGGACCGGTCTACAGGTCGCGAGCGATGCGTTAGCCGGCAGAAATGTTGGCGAGGCATTTCGCGAACGAGCGAAAGAATCTGGTCAACGTTTATTACAGGGAGCGGTTGAACACCTCACCACTAACCAATCGGGCAGCGGACTTAGAAGGAAAAGAAAAACGAGAGCTGCCCCACCTGGCGAGCCGAAACGCATAAAACGCCGTAACCGAGCTCGACCTTCTCATTCTCACCAGAAGAAGCGAAGGTACTCTGATATATTTGAATGATGGCGCTTATTCACCCCAGCTCGTGCGAGTGTCTTCACAGTGGTCTAGATTTGTTTAGCGTACCACCAACGCAGACAGCCGTAGAAGAGGGACAATTTGTGGAGATACATCCGTTGGCCGCCTTAGCCCCCGGAGCCCCGGTGGAATTTGTAATTTCGGGAAACGGTGAAGAATATCTAGATTTGTTTAATACTTTTCTACACGTGCGCGCCAAAGTTACGTTAGCTAATGGTGGCGCATTACCCGTTGACGCGGAGGTGGCCCCGATCAACTATTACCTGCACAGTTTATTCTCCCAAGTCGACGTTTCACTGAACGATACGCTGATTACACCCAGCGAGAACACCTACCCTTATAGAGCTTACATCGAAGCCACGTTGAATTACGGAGAGGAACCCAAACGAGGCCATCTGACATCGGCTCTGTTTTACAAAGACACGCCAAATTTTATTACGGACACAATTGGTGACAATAACAACGGTTTAAGACTGCGTCGACATATAGCGGCTGGTTCTCAGGAGATTGATATGATGGGTCGTTTACATTCAGATATCTTTGCTCAAGATCGTTACCTGTTAAATGGTGTGACAGTTAAAGTAAAACTCACCCCATCTAAAGATGCCTTCAACGTGCTGGGACACGACCCCACCGCTGGATATAAATCTATTATAACTTATGCGGCCTTGGTTGTCCGGAAAGCTAAATTAAATCCGGCCGTCTCTCTAGCCCACGAGAAAGCCTTGGTGCGAGGTAATGCCAAGTACCCCTTGAAACGCGTTGTGCTAAAAACTTTCTCTATCCCTAGAGGTATGCTATCGCACATGCAGGATAATCTGTTTCTCAGTCAAACACCTACACGGATCGTGATTGGACTAGTCACTTCGTCCGCTTTTAACGGGTCGTACACGGCTAATCCGTTTAATTTCGCTACCTTTGGTCTGATATATTTGAACGTCAGCGCGGACGGCAGAACCACCAGTGGCAAGCCTTTTTCCATGGATTATGAACACAACCAGTACGTGAGAGCCTTCTTCGCGACGAATCTAGCTATGGGACTGGTTGGTAAAGACGCCGGCAACGACCTCGAGTATAGACATTTTAAGCACGGTTACGCCTTATACGCCTTTGACCTCACCCCCAGTCTACTAGACGGTGACCAGTTTGAGATGGCCAAGTCGGGCCCAGTCTCAGTAGAACTTAAATTCGCCGAGGTCACACCCGAACCATTACAGGTTCTCGTCTACGCCGAGCAAGACTCGATCTTGGAGATCTCGAAATCGCGCCAAGTTTTGACAGACTACACCACTTAAACAATGAACACAGACGAGATACGCACCATCCTCCTGTCGGACACATTTGTTAAACGAACTGGGCTCGTTAAAGTGTTAGCTCGTGACCAATTACCTCTACGCATCGATCCGACCAAGACGGCTGCTCTCGTCATCAACACTGATCCTAGCTATCGCCCCGGTGACCACTGGGTCGCCCTATATTATAACGGACTTGGTACTTTTGAATATTTTGATTCTTTTGGCCTACCACCTACACACTCGGACCTGATTAATTTTATAGCCAGAAACTCTACTCGACCTGTTAACTACAACGCCAGACATTTACAAGATGTAGTCACCAACGTTTGCGGACTCTACGCCATTTATTTCATCTTGATCAAAACACGAGGTGGTACTATGCAGCGGGTCCTACTACCATTTTCGGCTAGACAACACGCCAACGATCGATTAATTACGCGCTTAGTCAGACCCTGGCTAGTGAAACTCAACACCACTTTGATAAACAAGAGACGAAATCAATAGACAGGTGTATTTTTTCCCTCACGACAATACAGCCATGTGTCGTTGTTCCCACGCAATACATCGACGAATCACGTCGTGCCTAACACACGCTCGATGTTCGACGAATCAAATCCTAGCTAGGGCACGCTTAAAAAACCCAGATTATACGATATAAACACTTGGAAGACACTTTATTAACACACTAGATACAGCTCGTTGAAAATGACTGCTCCCACCAACTGGGTCTACATCAAGAGAAGTGATGAAATGCTTAAGCCTTTGGCTAGTGGTCTGAAGGCTGCGTCTGTAAGTGTTTACCGAGGCCAACCTTTACTACACGTGCGAAGATATTTTGGTGAATCCTACCTCAAATTTCCTACCAAACACGGCATTACGTTAACTCGACCCGAGTTTGAACATTTCTTAACGTTACAGAGCGAAATCCTCGCCGAATTTGACCGATTACAGCCACCAACCACGGACACCTATCCTACTAACACTACCACGTTTGATCAGTACATCAATTCCAGCTGTTACCAACCAATAGAACCGAGTTGGTTTCCTACCACAGACCTGGCCGATGTCCTACCCCCGAAGAAGCCTTCCACTAACCTGTTTGACGAAATCATGAAGTCTAGCTGTCCAGTATCTCCAGAACCTAGTTGGTTTCCTACCACAGACCTACCCGATGTCCCTAATCCACCACAGAAGAAGAAGAAGCCTACCAAGCGATTGAGAGTTGCCCTTCAGTATTTGAAAAAAATAAAAACTATATTAACTAAAACGCTTTTTTGTTACCTATATATCGTCTAATTGTTTGTCTAAATGTTCGTCTAACTATTCGTATAACTGTTTGTATAATTGTTTGTCTAACTGTTCGTATAACTGTTGTGAAATATATATCGTATAACTGTTTTGTCTTCCTATTATCTAAAAGTTTGTCTAAATGTTTGTCTAACACTACCTAAGTTGGCTATACTAATAACAACAATATATTTAAAAAAAATATACCCCTCTTCTTGTTATCTCAAATCCGCCATCTTGCAACATTTTCCTTACATAAACATCCTCTTCCTATTATCTCCCCCTTGTTATCTCAAGTCCCCCATCTTGCTCCGCCTGAGCTCCTCCTGATTTTCCTTATATAAACATCCTCTTCCTATTATCTCCCCCTTGTTATCTCAAGTCCGCCATCTTGCTCCGCCTGAGCTCCTCCTGATTTTCCTTATATAAAAAGTCATCCCGCCATCTTGCTCCTCCTGCGCTCCTCCTTTGCTCCTCCTGAATTCGACCTAAGTCCGCCATTCCCTACTACTGACATGACATGCAGAGCTCTTCATGAAAGACAACTTACAAAACCGTTTAGGATTAGGAGAGTGTGACAGGGATGCCTCTTGTCTCCATTTCTTTTCTTACTAGCAATAGATTGGGTTATGAAAACATCGACATTACACAACAGAAATGGAATCCAGTGGAATCTGACTACACAGCAGATTTTGCAGATAGCTCTTCTGCCCCATAACTATAATCACATGCAAGACAAAATGAAAATACTCGATGAGACGTCACACCAATTGGGCCTGAAAATACACAGGGAAAAGACAAGGATTATGAGAATAAATGCAAGAAATGACAACACTCTTTAACTTGAAGAAACACCACTAAAAGATGTAGAATCGTACATATATCGTGGCAGTAATACAGATAAAGTTGGGGGGGGGGGGAGACAGACAATGATATCAAAATAAGAATACAAAAAGCAAGAGGAGCTTTCATTGCATTGGGAAACATGGAGAACAAGAGAAATCAAGTCCAACACGAAAATAAGAATCTTCAACTCAAATGTCAAGTCAGTCCTATTGTATGGCTCTGAGACATGGAGAGCAACAAAAACAACAACCAAATAGCTACAGACTTTTATAAACGGGTGCTTGCGTAGAATAGAAGGACTGAAATGGTATGACAAAGTCACAAATGTGGAATTGATGACAAGAACCAGACAAGTGCCAGTGGAACAAGACCTGAGAAGAAGACGCTGGCGATGGATAGGACACACATTGAGGAAACCTGTTGATAGCATTACAAGGCAGTCCTTGTTCTTGAATTCTCAGGGAAAGAGAGGCAGAGGTAGACCCAAAATCACTTGGAGAAGAGAACTGGATACAGAGGTGAAAATGATGAGGAAAACATGAAAAGAACGAGCGGATGGCACGTGACAGGAGGACTTGGCTTGTATTTGTTGAAGGCTTATGCTCCTTGGGGAGCTAAAGGATATTGGTTGATTGACAGACACGTGGGATCAAGTACCGTAACAGAAGTTAGACACAACAAAGCGGAAACTCCGAAGATATATAGCAACTTACAGCTGTAACAAAAAAAATAAAATAAAATAAAAACAGAACACACATTTACTGTTACAGTATGACACGCGTGTAAGTGCAAAATGCTTGACTTAGTACATGGTTGGTTTGGTTTTTGGTTTTAAGGACTATCTTCATTGCACACGGACAACTCCATCAGTGCTTCGATCTCCTCCCTTAGATCACACAAGGAGGATCTCAGCACAGTGCACGAACTCCGTAGCATTGGCGAGAATCTCAATGTGTGTGTATAGGAATCACACATTCTACAAATATATATGGTGGTAGGCTTATAATTTTTTTAATTTTGCCAGGGCAGCGGCCTTATTGCCGGACTCTGTACGATTTCCAACTGCCGTGGGATTTTTAACGTGCGCAACTTGCACACGTGACCTCCTAATTTTTCGCCCTTATCCGAGAAGGGTAGGCATCCGATCTCACTACCCATGATACAGAGGGAGGGGGAGCATGACATGATTAAGACCACTGTGTGACAAAACGGGGCGGCCCCTATCGATTTTAGATTTTTCACTCCGGCAGTATCGGTACATTTGTGATACTGATTTTTATTATGTGCTCTCAATTATCGCGCTTTTCTTTCTTTATTCGTTGCTAAGTAGCAGATATTTGAGTATTGTCGAATTGCTTGACACTCCGTGTAGGTGATAATAATCACATTCGCTTGACACTACTGTTACGGGATGTTTTATATTATTTCACAAGGAGTCACACATTGACTCAGGTCAAGTTCAAATAGGGTTATGTAGTTTAGTCCCAGCACACAACCTATCTCCACCAACGAATAATATCACCACAAAGGCCAGGTTGGACGATTCAAATATACAGTTTTGTTAACACAACGATGCTCCTCAAACTTCATCAGTACAGCCATAAAACACATAGGCTTAAATATGGAAAGGCAGTCCTCAGTAAACTTCCATGTCGACTGTCACTACAACACTATCCTCGACAGGTGTCTCATAAATATATTTGTACTCACTTTCCTGACATCCATACGAATTCCTATCATACATAAACTAGACTATAAACTAGACTCATCACACGGAGATGTATGGATGAGCTAGTGGTCGAACATTGTAGGAATCGAGAGTGAAGTATAATAATTCTCAGGAGCTTGGAACACACGCGTCCACCTGCCTTGAAGAACACACAGAGAAGAGACCGCACAATAGATCGCTGACTTCAGCAGACGGCAACTCTAGGCGTCTGCTACTCGGCCCAAAAGTAATGACGTACTTCCTGTAACCAAGAGTCACCGGTCATAAACAAATATGACTACTTGTCGAACCGTTTTGATATCGACATACATGTTATGAATTTTAATCATAACATTTACTCCCCCTCCCCTGTTAAATTATGGAAACAAAGTTTGCATTATTTCCGTGGTGGGAGATTAACATCACTGAAATGAACAGATTGTATCATCAAATCTCACTGTTAGAATGAAGTAGCATAGCACCCAGGTTTGTGCCACAGAGTAGGGAATTAAACACTCAATGTGTGGACATTAGCAAAGATTACTAACACCATCGACTACAAAGGACAGAAATCATTTTAACAACAATGTGAGGTAGCTATCACAAAACATCCAACATTATAAACAAAAATGATGGTATCAGTCCAGGCACTCCCATACCGCACACCGTCCAAAAAACACCTATCTGTCACGACAAGCAACAGTAGTCAATTAATCTCATATTAATTCATAGTCATAATGCAAAGCATTAAAATTAATACAATTATGTAATAGAGACAATAGATGACATGAGGCAGACAATCAACCAATGAAATGAGTGTATGCGACTTTTTTGTGAATTGATCAAATTTATGTGTACCTCAAAATTATATGTCATCAATATAACATATTGATGGTAAGAGAAGCAAGGTAATCTTGTATATGACACATTTGTGTGAGCAATAGATTTTTTTTTTTTTCCTTAACCAGCGGCACTTGGGCTTTCAGCCCTTCGGCCCAATGACATGTCATTGCGAGGCTGGGGAACCTGAGGACTTTCCTTCCAACCCGGTCAGGAGCTTCGCTCCTTCCCATCCACAGAGGGTTTATCACAGGAGCCGTTCAGGCTATTCAGTCAAATTTCCGGCCGTAAACATTTCTTCAAACGCCGACGCCCGGGTTTGAACCATGAACACCTGGTCGCCAGTACAAAGCCGAAGCCATTACACCAGCGCGGCTCCCGTGAGCAATAGATAAGACTATGCTTATGTGTTGTACCAATAGATAATAGTATGGCGTATTAACCAGTTAATGTTGCAAAGTTTAGTGTGAGTGTGACATTTTTTTAAAATAAAGTTTTGCCTCGTTTTGGTGAGGTACGTCCCGTTCAACCTAGTCGGTTATATTAGGGCGCATGTCCAAACATAAAAGACCCTTAGGTCAGGTTTAGTATGAGTGTGACATAGATTTGTGTCAAAACCTAACAATTTCTAGTGAATTCACATTAATCACCACTTAATATTACACATAGTAGTTAAAGTCCAAAGTGCAATGTCATTCCGCTAATTAATAAATGTTCATACACCGTTTTTAAAAGTATGTTGAAATTCATCGTTGACAATGTTCATGATTGTTCTCCATGCGATAGTTTGTCCGTAAGAATCCAAATGTTAATTTACACAATAATCAACAATCGAAAACTATTCAGATAGGAAATTTAGTTGTTATGTCCCCTTGATAGTTCGAGTGAGCCATCTCAGAATTATGTCCCTTAACTCTTGCAGGCCGGAATTTTTTCACGAGTTTTGCCAGAATTATTTTTGTACCTTAAAGCAGTACCTTTATAAATTCTAAAGTTTCTGAGTTATTACACAACAAAGACACACATATTATACATCACAGTAAAGATAAATGAATGTAGAATTAGAATATGAAGGATTTTTAGTGATATTCTACATATAGTATTGAGTCATGAGTTATAACGAAAATACGGAAAAAATTTCACGGAAAACAAAAGTGACGTTCCCAACGTCGTTTCGGCTTCTAGGGGTTTTGCGGATGTACGCTACCAGCGTCGTTCCGGCCTTTAAGAGTTAAGGTGCATACGTCAGTTTTTTTGCAATTAAAATTGACAATACATGTCCGTACAAAAATCTCTTGAAATGACATCATTTGCAACATTTTTCATAAGGTGTGTTCGGAAGTCTGTAACTTGCCTATAAGCACTGTCCTTAAGGCACAACATCTATACGGAGTGCGCTGAGTTCAACAAGATATCATACCATTTTGAGTATTGGAGAATTCATCATCATCCTGTTGCTGTAGGACCCACTTACTCATATCAGCAATCTTTCTTTCTTTGAAAATGCAACCATGTAGATTAGTTTTGAGCATAGTTAGCGTACAAAATGTTATAATATTCTTCATCATTATAGTTACTGTTCCAATGTAGTAGTGTCATACGAACACGTCATCATACACGTAAGAGTTTCTAGATCAGGACATCCTTTCCTTTGTTCCTGGTGTGTGTCCCATTCCATCAAGAAATAATTCTTTAAATGCTTTTCTAAAACAATGGACACCCTTTCTGCTTCCATTCTTAATTTATTTAAATATACACAGCTTGGTTTAGCCTCCAGAAATTGCACAGTAGTTTGAAACACATCTACACACTTCCTAACATACAAGTGAATTAATTAACTAGAATTATATATATATATATATATAATACATTCTTTCTTACCCTCAAGTACATACATTCGAGCTGTTAATGGTCACGCAGTCTGCTCTCAGCTGCAAATGGCAAAAAAGTCTCTCTCTGACAGGACTCGCGCTCTCGCTGTATTTGAAATTTTATTATGGCCTATTTCCATCATTTGATCATTTCTTCTATTTCTTCCTGTACCTGTGATTGTAAATAATAGGTATAGGATATGGTTTCAGTTTGATAGGTTTGAAATCTGTTAGCAAGATATCATGTTGAATGATATCCGTATGCCCAGGAATATCCGCGAGCACATCAGAAAAAGATTGCAGTAATTGAGAAATCTGCTCTTTCTGATGAGAAGCAAGAGTTGGTGCAATAGAAACATCTTTCCAACTCTCAGTAGCTAGAAGATGTAAGATTGGTAATGATAAAAGTGGTTCAGTACCATCAGATAAGTCAGCCCCCTCCTCCTGTATTACCGCCAAGGAAGAGCGACAATCAACAGATTCGTCAATAGCTTCAAAGACTGGTTTAAGATGGGGAGGACGAGCATGAAATTGCTGTAACATATTGATATGAAAAGTTTTTTCCTTCCCATTAATAGATAAAATATAGTAAACAAACGAGCATTTAATTTTGCCTTTTCTGACGCCTCCACTGCTATTTAGCATGCGTCGATAATATTTTTTCTCAAGTTGACAACATATTGGTAAGAGGTTTGAACATCTTCATTCATGTCAGCTCCAACCAACAATTGTGTTAAAATGGACATAGGTCCTCTAGGTTTCGCACCAAAGACTAACTCAAATGGCGCGAACCCAGTGTGTTCGTTGGGAATTTCTCTGTAAGCAAATAAAATTGCGGGCAATTCCCTGTCCTAATCCTGTGGATATTTAGTTCAGATTAGTAACTTTACCCAACATCTGCTTCAAACTCTTGTTGAGCCGCTCAATTTTACCCTTCGAGGCGGCGTGATAGATTGAACTAAGAGAACGATCAATATCGAACTCTTTCATCACTTGTTTCATGACGTCAGAGACGAATTGAGTTCCCCGGTCCGATAGTATGTTTTCGGGAAAACCAAATCTGCTGAAAATTAAAAATAGCGCATCCGCTACGTCAACAGTTGATATAGTTTTAAGAGGTATTGCTTCTGGCCAGCGTGTGCACATATCAATGCATGTCAGCACATATTTATGCCCTCTAGCTGACGTGACCTTTAATGGACCAATAAGGTCAATTGCCATCTTTGCAAAGGGACGCAAAGAACTATCGGATGACTGAATGGCGCATTATGTTTTGGCCTTTTAGTTGCCACACCTTGGTAAACTGTTCAAGTGCGACAAAAAGCCTTGGCATCTTTTGTCACACCAGGTCAAAAATATGCGACAAAACTCTCGGTTTTGTTCTAGCGATTCCCAAATGACCTGCACAATTAATATCGTGAGCATGTCGTAAAACGAATGGTCGAAAACAAGCTGGTACCATGATCTGTTTTTTTTTTACAGATGTAGAATCTTGAAAATTTCTAATCAAAATACCATTTTTTAAAGTGCGCCAATTCTCATCGAGGGTAAATTCTGAGTAATTGGGATGATGGTATGGGAAGATAGGAACCCATTACTATGGGTTGGAAAACGCCATACTCAGAAGAGCGTTTCGTTCTATTCTTTTACCGTAGTTATTGGTAGTACCAGTAGAATGTACTATCTCTGGAACAAGAAGAGAACAGTGGCCTAAGCTTTAAGACGAAGGACCCACGTGATAGACTCTCCTTGACATTTCTGGGAAACGAGCTACCCCGACAACCTTGATCAGGGACGAGCGTGAGCAGAGCGAAAAAAACCAACCCATAAGAAGGAGCAGAACCGTCATTGGCAGCTAAGTTAAAATCTATGCTGCCACATGAACTTCTTGTAACACTTCACGATTCTTAAAGACCACGATGATAACTTTTCTTGATCCAGAACTATTCAAATTATGTTCCGACTGTTAAAACCTAAAGTGATTATTACATTTCGTTATTTGCAATGTTACAAATTTAACTTCGATTTAATCATTTTAAAGTTACTGCATGTTTGTCTCAGTCTATTTACTACACACACTCTAAACAGAGCTATACTAGAATAATAGAATTCCACTGAGTAAATTAGGGGTAGCTGAAAGTAATAAGTGCTTAAATCCTTGACAAAAGCGTCGGCAGAATTACAGAGTTAACATACTCAGCCAAAGCTTGCTTATTCTGAATATCTTGTGAAGACTCCCTTTGTAATAGAAGTGTCCTCAGCCTTCTATCTACATCTCTGCCAAGAGAAATCTTGTGCGAAGGTAGATACCTTTAAAGCCCATATTAGATACTCTTGAGTTTTGGCCACTGTTGGACCACTACTGCAAAGCAGGGGAGGCAATACTGCCACACACTGGTTCTGAAAAAAAATGTCCATAGATTATATTCCCTTAAATGGGAACCTGTGGCGTGAGGTTTTTATTTGGCTCTTGGATCAGTATAGTACTGACAATTACAGAAATAGAATTTCTGCAGAAAATGGTAAAGTCCCAATGTCTGAGAGAACTACTGGTATTACGAATTAGTTACGGCTGTGAATGATCTGATCTCGAAACATTAGTAGAGGGGAGACCGACATAACTTGCCACCTCCGCTGTGTAACTAACTGTGATATTAAGACAAGGAAACAGATTTTACTTAACAATGATAAAATTGACAAGTCTTCAAATACAATTTCCTTATTATTTATTTAGTATATACACTATCTACTCTTGTGCTGAAGGGTGAATGTTGAAAAATGGAATGTAATGGATTTGTAAGTTTACATATGATTTACAAATATTTATATTTATATAGATATATAAATATATTACAACAAGTTTTCCAATTATAGGAACAAAATTTATATCAGCTGTGCTGTTATTCAATTATAGTACATGTATCAGCTGTGCTGTTAATTACGTCTATAACATTTATTAGCTGTGCTGTTAATCTTGTCTCTTTCTACGCTAAATCACTTTCTCGTCACTGACACTAACGTTTGCTCACAATGCTGACAGAAATGGTACTAATGTGTACTCATCTCTCTAAGGTCTGTTCTTCTTTGTTTGGTTCACACAACAACGGCTGAGGATCGTTCCTTTAGCCCACCCAAGACTGAGGGGGACCAAAGATGTAGATTCTGTGCAACCTCTATGCTCCTGCGGAGTTCCAGGCAGCTGGATTGACGACCCGAGATCTCAGTTTTGATGACACGAATAAAACCCTCTAAGATTTTTTAAACCGGCCAGGTTTTGACTCGACTTAGTGAAGCAGGCTGCAGGTCAATGCACTCCAGGTAAGCTATAAATCAAAGCTGACAGCTCCTCTTATTCAGTCGGTCGTCTCTCTGGCTTCGTGTCGGGTTGCGTGCTTTTGCATAAAATGTCGCCCGATTATATAGGTAGATGAAAGCTTAAGCAAAGCTTTTGGTTGGTTCCCGGCGGGTCAAGCTGATTGGTTTCCTGCAGTTTAGTCCCAAGAGTCGTACAGCCTAATTTTATTCGGTTTTTTCCGCCATCTTGCGTGAACAAGATGGCCGCGACCCACATCCGAAAAAAACAGGGCTTAAGTTTTTTTTCCTGGCGTAACTTCTTGTAATTTATTCCGGCTCAGCAACTGTGCGTTGATTGGCTGGGGAAAATTTGTATCCCGACATAATGATTTAACAAAATAGTGGGGTTACACACACTCGTTTCACGACATAGCCCCATCCTTCCCTAGCTGTGACCTGTCATAGCTGAAGTGTAAACACCTGGTGTAGTTAATCATTTTGCGTCTGTCCTTCCAGAGTAATAGGGTGTCGACTTAAAAAATTAGCTCCTACATTGTCTCTTCCCGGAATATAAATCACGGTAAAGGAATAAGGCGCCAGAAGCAGACTCCGCCTTAACAATCTCGAATTTAACTTTTTAGATGCAGCCAAGAAAGTTAAAGGCTGATGATCGCTTTGGACAATGAAGTGTGTCCCATACAGGTAAGGTGAAAATTTGTCGATGGACCAAATTATAGCCAAACATTCTTTCTCTATGGTCGAGTAGTTCAACTCAGCTGCATTCAGCTTCCTACTGGCGTAGGCGACTGGTAAAAGTTCCTCCGGCTGGGCTTTTGATTGCTGCAAGAGAGTTGCACCAATACCTATACTGCTAGCGTCCGTCCTTAATACAAATTCCTGTGTGATATCGGGTAGCGTAAGGATTGGTTTGCTGGTGAGTTTTGCTTTTAGCTCTGTGTAAGCTTTTTCACAATCAGCATTCCATTGGATTTTATCAGGCTGTCCTTTCTTCGTTAAGTTAGTTAATGGTGCACACAGAGAGTTAAAGTGGGGTATGTACTTCTGATAGAACCCACATAATGACACGAATGATCTCACATCTTTCTTCGTTTGAGGTCTGGGTGCCTTCTTTAACTTCTCTATATTCTTTGGGTCAGGAGACATATGACCTGTAGAAATAGTGTGACCTAGTAATTCCAACTCCTTACAACCGATGTAGCACTTGGTTGGACGTGCAGTCAATCCAGTTTCTCTCAGCCTGTCAAACAACATAGAGAGCGCTGCTATATGCTCTTCAAATGTGTTTGTAGCAACAAGAATGTCATCCATAAAGTTAGTGATATGGGGATTTTGTAGAGGTTCCAACAATTTCCTCATCATTCTTGAAAAGATACTTGGAGCATTTTTCAGCCCAAAGGGTAGTACATTAAACTCGTAGTCTCCGTCTGATGTACTAAATGCCAGCATTTTCCTAACTTCTGGTTTCACTGGTATTTGGTAGCATCCCTTGCTTAGATCTACCTTCGATAAATACCTAGCCTTACTCAGTGTAGAGAACAGCTGGTTGGTGTCAGGTAATGGGTCCACCTGAGATTCTGTGATCGCATTACGCTTCCGGTAGTCAATACATAACCTGTGTTCACCACTCGGTTTTCTCAATAGCACCACACTTGAGCTATAGGGAGAGTCAGACTTTGAAATAATTTTCTCTTTTAAGAGATAGTCAATCTCATCCTTGAGTGCTTGTGCTTGCTAGTGTTCAGTCCATGTCCGCAGCAATGCTTCCAGTGGACTGTGTATGGGGACGGCAATACAACAACGTTGCCGGACCCACACCTATTTCTATTGTAAGGGGCAGTATACCGAAGTGGGGCCTGTCACCATCAACTGTTTGGTACAGCCCTGGTTCCTACCTCCTATGGTTCGGGTTTGTTTCTGCAGCTTTTTTAATACTGGTTGCTGACTAAACAATTTTCCAAATGATCCAGGCCATGGTGTTCCGACAAATATCTAGTCGGGGTGGGATGTCTCTCGTCCCCTCTCTGTACAATACGGAGAGTTGCCATGGTTACTGTGTAACAGTAGACTTGTTGTGATTTTGTTTTCTCTTTATCACTGCATCTACCTGTTGTTTTCTCTTGTGTATTTTCTTTGTGGGCCTACGTCCGCAACAATGCTTCCCTAGGTCCTGTAACTGGTCTACGCTTCTGAATGAGGTTACCTGGTTACATTCTGAACAGGATTTCATATACCGACTTATGTCTTCAATTATTCCTGGCCAGTAATATCGCAATGCTATATTTTGACCAGTGGCCCCTTTTCCTCTGTGACCACTGCCTGATGTAGCATGCTCTTGCTCCATAATTTCCTCCCTGTAGAATTTTGGCACTACCAGCTGTCCATGCCCTCTAGGTCCTTTTCCAGCTTGTCTGTAGAGTAGGCCATTTTCCATATAGTAGTCTCCTTTCTCTGGAGGGTTATGGGCCTTTGGCAATTTGCCAAAACAAGGCTTCAATGTGCTGTCTGCTGTTTGAGCCTTTTTCATCTTTGTACGATGAATGTTTATTGGATCTCCCTCCTCCTTTTTGGTGCTCGACCTGGTATGGTTTGCTGCCATGACTACAGGTTTTATTGGGTCACCCAAAAAGACATATTTACATCCTATTACCAGCGGGTATAGGATCATCACTTACTGCTGCTCTTATCACTCCTTCCAAATAGCGAGTTCTCACGTTGATCCTTGCTATGGGAAGTGTCACGGTGCCGATTCCCTGCATTGCCCCTTTTATGTCCACTGTTTCTGTGGTAAGTTGGTCAGGGTGCACTAGGGTTGCACTCACGACTGAGTCGAATTCCAAACCTGAGTCATATAAGCACTGAATTTTAGTGCCATTACAAGTCACTTCCTCACAGACAGGGGGATGATGGAGGTCATTCTGACTAACTGCCAGTTCCTTCCTTCCCTTGTTCCCTGTTGTGAGACATGCAGCGTAATACGGAGGGTTGTTCCTTCTGCAGTCTGCAGTATTGTGGTTACTCATTAGACAAGTTTTACACCACTTTCCTTCCTTCCGGTAAGGTGTCTTATCCGATCTTAGAGGGTTTTTGTCCTTTTGGTCAAATCTTTGTTTGTTCCTTGTAGTATGGTCCTTTTGTTCATATTTGGAATAGTTTTGTGATGATTTGAAGTTTTCACCCTGCTTCTTCTTATTTCCTAATAATTCTGCCTGAGCTGCTTGATATCTCTCAGCAACAGTTACAATATCTTCCAATCTCTCTGCTCCTTGTTCCATGATAAACTTCCTCATTTTTTGAAGCATGGACTCTTTCACTTGCTCCATCATTATAATTTCTTTCAGATCCTGACACTTTCCTAAACTACTCCATTTTTCCAAATAGGTTTCCAATCTAGCAGAGAATTGGTGATAGTTTTCTCCTGGAAGAAGTTTAGCTGTTCGGAATTTCTTTCTATATGATTCTGAGTTCTTTTCATATCTCACAAGCAGTGCCTGCTTCAGGATTTCATAATCTTCCTGGTCATCTCTTGAGAGCTTCAAATATACATCGTAGGCAACACCTCTCAATCCCTGAGATAGTTTAAGACTCCACTTTTCTTTCACTAAGCCATAGGTAGTGGCAAGTTTTTCGTATCTATCCAGGTACGACTCACTGGCGTCTTCTTTCTCAACAAATGGGTCCAGATGAAAATTCATGGCCCCACTTGAGGTGCTCTGGCTGGAGCTACTCTCAGAGTGAGATGAGCTACCACCATTATTGCCAGTAGTTGTCTGAATTTCAAGCTCTTAAATCTCAACTGATGGTCTCTCTCTGCTTGTAATTTTCTTTCCTCAGCTTCAATTTTCTTTGCCTCATTTTCAGCCTCCCATTTCTTGGCTTCAATTTCTAATCTTTTGGTTTCTCTCTCAGCTTCTGCTTGCAACCGGCTTTCTTCAGCCTCTAATTTCTTTGCTTCTCTATCAGCCTGTAATTTCTTTGCTTCAGTCTCTAATTGCAACTTTCTTTCTTCCCTATCATGTGTTTGTCCACTTCTGTTGTGACATACTGAGTGAGAGCATCACCTGTCATATTTAATTCCTTACCCATCTGCATGATCGCAGTCCTAAACTTCACTAGATCAGCCATGGCGTTACTTAGATAGGGTATGTAAATTTACTATATCCAAATATTATAATTAAACTTAATTAATTTAAATGAACAAATAATTTCCGTGCAACTTTGTGAGCATCAACTATTTACTGAGTACTAAATGGTACTCCTCCTAAGAAAACAATTTTTAAAAATCCTATTATAGAATTTTTTCAAAAATTTGTTTCTTTAGTTATCTATGGGTGGCACAAGATAGAGTGTAGATAGATGAATAGACTAAGTATGGCTCAAGATATACAGAAATATCCCAGGAACGAGCCCCCTAGTGTGGCGTGAGGTTTTTATTTGGCTCTTGGATCAGTATAGTTCTGACAATTACAGAAATAGAATTTCTGCAGAAAATGGTGAAGTCCCAGTGTCTGAGAGAACTACTGGTATTACGAATTAGTTACGGCTGTGAATGATCTGATCTCGAAACATTAGTAGAGAGGAGACCGACATAACTTGCCACCTCCGCTGTGTAACTAACTGTGATATTAAGACAAGGAAACAGATTTTACTTAACAATGATAAAATTGACAAGTCTTCAAATGCAATTTCCTTATTATTTATTTAGTATATACACTATCTACTCTTGTGCTGAAGGGTGAATGTTGAAAAATGGAATGTAATGGATTTGTAAGTTTACATATGATTTACAAATATTTATATTTATATAGATATATAAATATATTACAACAAGTTTTCCAATTATAGGAACAAAATTTGTATCAGCTGTGCTGTTATTCAATTATAGTACATGTATCAGCTGTGCTGTTAATTACGTCTATAACATTTATTAGCTGTGCTGTTAATCTTGTCTCTTTCTACGCTAAATCACTTTCTCGTCACTGACACTAACGTTTGCTCACAATGCTGACAGAAATGGTACTAATGTGTACTCATCTCTCTAAGGTCTGTTCTTCTTTGTTTGGTTCACACAACAACGGCTGAGGATCGTTCCTTTAGCACACCCAAGACTGAGGGGGACCAAAGATGTAGATTCTGTACAACCTCTATGCTCCTGCGGAGTTCCAGGCAGCTGGATTGACGACCCACGATCTCAGTTTTGATGACACGAATAAAACCCTCTAAGATTTTTTTAAACCGGCCAGGTTTTGACTCGACTTAGTGAAGCAGGCTGCAGGTCAATGCACTCCAAGTAAGCTATAAATCAAAGCTGACAGCTCCTCTTATTCAGTCGGTCGTCTCTCTGGCTTCGTGTCGGGTTGCGTGCTTTTGCATAAAATGTCGCCCGATTATATAGGTAGATGAAAGCTTAAGCAAAGCTTTTGGTTGGTTCCCGGCGGGTCAAGCTGATTGGTTTCCTGCAGTTTAGTCCCAAGAGTCGTACAGCCTAATTTTATTCTGTTTTTTCCGCCATCTTGCGTGAACAAGATGGCCGCGACCCACATCCGAAAAAACAGGGTTTAAGTTTTTTTCCTGGCGTAACTTCTTGTAATTTATTCCGTCTCAGCAACTGTGCGTTGATTGGCTGGGGCAAATTTGTATCCTGACATAATGATTTAACAAAGTAGTGGGGTTACACACACTCGTTTCACGACAGAACCGAACCTCTAGAACTCGAGGCGGACGCAATACCTCTTAGCCACTCCGACCACCTAAATGTTAAGTACATGAAGCAAATACAGAAGACTACTGAAGAAAGTTTCAAATATTTGTGGAAAAAGATATGTGAAGAAGTTCTTGGAAAAAGAGAACGCCGGCGCAAAGATTAGATAACAATAAAAACCCTTACCAAGATTGATTAAAGAACAAATAAAAAAAATCAAATTCAAACAGAAGCAAAACCAGACGTTCCAAAGTCAAGGCTCAGGAAACATACATAGAAGCAAATAAACAAATAAGGAGAAGTATCAGAATAGACAAGAGGAAATATTCTGATGAGATATCAAAAGAGGTGTCATGAAATATTCTAATCCACATATATAAATTATTAGGTAAATATGAAGCCTAACAAATAAAATTAATAAAGAGAAGAGCAATGGTAAAATAACAGTGCTGTCACAAAGAATGTACTCGAAATCCCCCTTGTTTTCTGCTTCGTCTGCAAATTGTAACGCTTTCACGTTGATATAAAAGCTTACTGTATTATTACCCGCCTTCTTCAATGAAACGTGTGCTGCATTTCTAAGAAAAAACATTGAGACGTACTGCGTAATGACCTAAATTAATCCTAACATTAATTATACTGCGTTACCAAAACGAACGAACAGATGGACAAAAGGATAAAGAGAGAGGGGAGGGCTGAAAATCAGGAACGCATGCATCACGCGTGTAAGTCTACATGCACTAATTTTTTTTCAGACGGACAGTGATAAAATACACTACCCTTTCCCAGAGTTAGGTTTATAAATCATAAAAAACTCTTATTAGAAAAGATAACATTAGATGGGTTTACGGTTGAGAACATAACAGTACCCAGACAGCACATCTTCGAAACAGGAGGTAGAAGAAATTGCATATTTTGAATGCAGCCACGTAGCTCCTTTAAATTTGTATTTTTGGGTTCCTTAGGGCTTGCTGACAAATAATATGTAAAACGTTACGCAAATAGTCCAGGAATTAATAAATTATACCCAAAATAAAATATTGGGGTGCCTGACAGCATAAAATCATTTCTGCTCATAAGATTTTTTTTTAACGTGTTTGAAAAAAATTTACGTTACAGAAATAGCCTACCATGTAAACTCCAAATTGATTGGAGCGCAACAAATGAAAGCCTAACCACGATTGGTCGGGCTATAAATACTATCTTGGTTGTTAGGGGAAACGGGGAAAGGTAACATTTTTTCAAACACTTGTCGAAACGGGGCTCATTGGTCAGACTCGCGGATATACACACTTGGGAGCGTTAGTTCGAAACCACTTGTTTAAAATAGCTTGATAAAGCATCAGTGCGTTGAAGCCAGCATATATTTTGCTAAATAAAAGCCTGGAAGATAAGCAGATGGGAATTTGTGCCAGTTTGTGCCAGAATTCATTGCTAATCAACGTATCTGTGTTTATTCGTATGAATTGTGGGACAGTGGTCTTGATGGTACTGAGCAGCACCTGGTCAGAGCTTTGCTGAATCCAGAGTCGGACAGCATACTCCTTGGTCTTTTTAGCTATCAGTGAGGTGTCTCCTGAGCCCAGAGGAGAATTCGAGCAGAGGAGTCCTTTCCTGCCGCCATCACGCCAGATAAGCGAATTGGCCAGCTGAGCTCAACATTATATCCCCTCATCTTGAAATGACTTAGTAAAAATAATATTAAGAGGGGAAATTAATTGTCTTAATATCAGGAACTGAGAACATCTCCAATACTAGTCCCTTAAGACAAACTATTGAAGTCATGATGACAACTACCAACAGAGCTTGAACAAAACCAAACCAGTATTACCTCATACTACCATTACACAACTGACACACATAGGATATTTGTAATAATATATGTCACTACCAGATTCATATTAATACATTCTGTACATAACTTGTAATTAAAATTGATTGTGATTCCTGGTTCCTTTGTATTTGAATCAGGACACAAATACATTATTAACAGCACTGAATACATATTGTTATTTGAAACGTTACGAGTGACTTCTTTAAGATATTCTCATAGAGTGTTATATGTATGTGAGTGTCACAGTGTTGTTAAGAGTAGTGGATTAAATTAAATTGTTTATATGTCTGTTGTTGTGACTTACACTTCACCATACTCATACCCTAGACACATAACGTAGCATCACACTATTCCAGAATAATTCTGACTGAGATATATAGATATGTGGTAGCAAGTAAGGTTATCTATAATACACTACTCTTAATAGATATAGATACCTTCACAGCTGATCTCAGTCAGTACACTAAGTTCCCTATAAGTATTTATAACATCCACTTCACCACAAGAGGTCGACAAAGCTGCAGACAAAACAACTAGAAAAGACATGCACATCGGTACAGAGATGCTAAACAAGCAATGAAACGGCAGGATCTATGACAAGAGTGAAAAATTGTTTCGTAAAGTAAAAAAACAAATGCAGAGACAGATGGGACATTTCGAGGAACTTCTAAATAGATCGGATGGCACAGGACAAGAAGACTTGGTGTTAACTGTTTGAAGGCTTATGTTCCATAGGGAACTGAAGCATAAAAAATGATGAAGATAATTGTGATAATAATGGCTTTAATAATGGCTTTAATAATGGCTTTAATAATGGCTTTAATGGTGGCTTTAATAATGGCTTTAATAATGGTTTTAATAATGGCTTTAATAATGGCGTTAATAGTAGCTTTAATAATGGCTTTAATAACGGCTTTAATAATGGCTTTAATAATGGCTTTAATAGTGGCTTTAATAATGGCTTTAATAATGGCTTTAATGATGGCTTTAATAATGGCTTTAATAGTGGCTTTAATAATGGCTTTAATAATGGCTTTAATAATGGCTTTAATAGTGGCTTTAATAATGGCTTTAATAATGGCTTTAATAATGGCTTTAATAATGGCTTTAATAGTGGCTTTAATAATGGCTTTAATAATGGCTTTAATAGTGGCTTTAATAATGGCTTTAATAATGGCTTTAATAATAGCTTTAATAACGGCTTTAATAATGGCTTTAATAGTGGCTTTAATAATGGTTTTAATAATGGCTTTAATAATGGCTTTAATAATGTCTTTAATAATGGCTTTAATAGTGGCTTTAATAATGGCTTTAATAATGGCTATAATAGTGGCTTTAATAGTGGCTTTAATAATGGCTTTAATAATGGCTTTAATAGTGGCTTTAATAATGTCTTTAATGGTGGCTTTAATAATGGCTTTAATAATGGCTTTAATTATGGCTTTAATAGTGGCTTTAATAACGACTTTAATAATAACTTTAATAGTGGCTTTAATAATGGCTTTAATAATGGCTTTAATAGTGGCTTTAATAATGGCTTTAGTAATGGCTTTAATAATGGCTTTAATAATGGCTATAATAGTGGCTTTAATAATGGCTTTAATAATGGCTTTAACAGTGGCTTTACTAGTGGCTTTAATAATGGCTTTAACAGTGGCTTTAATAGTGGCTTTAATAATGGCTATAATAGTGGCTTTAATAGTGGCTTTAATAATGGCTTTAATAATGGCTTTAATAGTGGCTTTAATAATGGCTTTAATAGTGGCTTTAATAGTCGCTTTAATAATGGCTTTAATAATGGCTTTAGTAATGGCTTTAATAATGGCTTTAATAATGGCTTTAATAGTGGCTTTAATAATGGCTTTAATAGTGGCTTTAATAATGGCTTTAATAATGGCTTTAATAGTGGCTTTAATAGTGGCTTTAATAATGGCTTTTCTACAGACATCTGCTTCGTGTGTATATTTGCAATTAATCGATGATTAATTTTGAGCATGTATTTCTCGTCCATGATAATCTTTTCAGATTTAAAAGACGTGGTTTATGGAAAACATTTTCTGTTTTCATAGCATAACTTTTCCTAGTGTGCCTTCATGATTGCTGAAACCTCAATGTAGGTATGTTGTCGCATCGTGGAGTGTTCAGAGTTTGACAAAGACGTAAAGTGGGGTTACTATTCCCTCAGACATTTCGTACGAGGCGACTAATATGAGATTGTGTTTTGTACGAGGCGACTAAAATGAGATTGTGTTTTGTACGAGGCGACTAATATGAGATTGTGTTTTGTACGAGGCGACTAATATGAGATTGTGTTTTGTACGAGGCGACTAATATGAGATTGTGTTTTGTACGAGGCGACTAATATGAGATTGTGTTTTGTACGAGGCGACTAATATGAGATTGTGTTTCGAGGCGACTAATATGAGATTGTGTTTTGTACGAGGCGACTAATATGAGATTGTGTTTTGTACGAGGCGACTAATATGAGATTGTGTTTCGAGGCGACTAATATGAGATTGTGTTTTGTACGAGGCGACTAATATGAGATTGTGTTTTGTACGAGGCGACTAATATGAGATTGTGTTTCGAGGCGACTAATATGAGATTGTGTTTTGTACGAGGCGACTAATATGAGATTGTGTTTTGTACGAGGCGACTAATATGAGATTGTGCAAACGAATGGCAAACTCATCATGTCAAACAAATTACTACTTGAACCACTGCTGCAAGATAACAGGAATGTTGCTTTGGCACAGGCTTCCTGCCCTGTGTAGGGAAAAGGGAATGATGATGACAACATAAAATTGTCCATAAATTTTGGCATATTTAATCCCCGTTTGACATTTGTTTATGTGCATATGTGGGTTTTAGATTTGTATCTGTAAAGAATGATTTACAAGAAGTATCGCTGGACTACTACATGTGAGTACATGGATAGGTGTACACAAAAATGGCTTTTGTTTGACCCAGGAAGAAGAAATAAACATCAATTAAGAAATAAAATAAACGTTTATGAGAATTTAAGAATGGTTGTCATCTTCCAGCGCTTGGAGCGTCACAGAGCGTCTAGGGGTTTCCGGCCATACGTCTCCGGGACAGATAAAGTAAACGTGTGGTTTTCAATGCCAGGTCACGCGCGGACACCAGCATGAGTCAGCCTCCAGAATTAATCTTCCGTCAAATGGTAAAAGAAAAAAGTTTTACACACGCTTGTTCTTGACACGGAACTTTATTTATAGTGCGTTTCAAAAAGGTCGGTCGACGATTGACTTCAAATATCTTCATATTCCTTGCACTGATAAACATGATTTTTTTGCATGTGGTCTTATATTTTAAATGTCCCAAAGTTTTTTTTTATATAAAATTCAATGTTGCAGGTAGTGTTCTTTTCTTGCAAAGGCTAATTCCTTTGATCTTTTTTAACGAAGTAATTATTTTGTCCTGGAAGAAAATAATTTACCGAAAATGAAGGAAGTTACATATTTTCGGCATAGGCGTCTATACAATTAGAATGTTAGAGGGGTTTGTTAACTGATTACTACGTGAGGTCCTTTTTTATTTCTTCGAAATATTTGAGAGAAAAATAACGCCTATTCGTTGTAAATGTTACTTTTTATACTAAAACGTGAATGGATGCATGAAGAGGTGAAAGTACTGTGTATGTTAAAAATAGTAGTGAAATCGCGGAGATAAAAAGGAAATGAATTGGTTTACATATACACATAGATGGAGAAGAAATCATATAAAACATATAAGGTATTTACACACTTATTCTGAGTCAGACGAGTCTAACATATTGATGGCTATTCTCGGCTGAACGAACGACAGTCCATCTTTTTTCCAATAGTCATTTTCCTCTTTTAAGACATGGTCTTCACATTTACACCAATAATCTTTGTCTATCTGCGAGAGGGCGGCATATGTTAGTTCTTTCATACTGCATAGTTTGAAAGTTTTATTTTCAGCTGCCACCTGTCCTTTAACTTTTGCCAAAACGAGTTCAATTGGGTTTAAATGTGAATGATAAGGTGGCAGTCTCAAACACATATGACCATGCTGTTGAATCAACTTGTCTATATGGAATATTTTGGTCTTTTGTGATTTCTTAACAAGGGACAGTAATTCAGGTTTCAGAAACCCCTCGTTAAATGGAATGTCTTCTTTTCTGAGCCAAATCTTTATAGCATCTTTTGTACTCCCAACAGGTTGGGAATCACTGTCAATAATTCCGCCTTGCGAGACTGTCAATAAGCATCCGATGCGTTTCGGCTCGGTGTGCTCGGTCTGATCATATGTCCCGTGCTCAGGGGTTCTCCCTTTGCCACCTTGTCCTTTCTGGCTACGCTGCCATGTAGGGCGGTCGGGTTGATCAGACTGTTTGGGGTGGTTGGGGTACTTGTTCTTGTAGAACTTGGCTTTTTCAGGAGGGGGGTTTTGAGGTCCTGTTTCTCTGTGGTTATTCGAGTTGGAAGACTGAGAAGATTGCTCTAGATTATTTTTTCGAAAATGCTCCTCTGTCGGTTTCCGTTTTGTGACCGGTAGTTCAGCCAGCGCATTTTGATAACGCTCAGACTTCTCCAAAATGTCTTCAAGTTTTTCTGCCCCCTGCTCAGCGAGAAATCTCCGGGTATCAGCAGACAAAGTGTTCTTTATTTGTTCTGTTAAAACAAATTCCTCAAGATCTTCATAGGTAGAGGGGAGCTGCGAGAGCTCAAGGCACTTTGTCAAATATCCCTTTAGACGAGATGAGAACTGGTGAAAAGTTTCAGAATTCTCTTTCCGGCTGTTGCGAAACAGTTGCAAAAACTTGCGAGCGTTCATTTCAAAGCGCTCCAGTAACGCTTTCTTCAACACATCGTAGTCGTCTTGTTGGCTACTTTCCAGCTTAGAATAAACATCATAAGCAGAACCTTTTAGGGCCTGGGAAAGTTTTATATTCCAACGCGACCTCTCTAAACCGTACAGAGTTGCAATTTTCTCAAATTTTTCTAGCCAAGTGTCAATCTTCTCATTAGGACAAGGGAAAGACTCTAGCGGAAAAGACATAGCAGTGAGATGAGTAGATTGAGTATTAGAAGGATCAGTTAAGGAAGAATGCGGAGAAGACTCTCCATTGCTGGAGGTATAGGCAGCACCACGATTTTGGAATTCAAGAGTTTTAAGAGCCAACTCATGCTGTCTCTCCTTCTCTCTTTCCTCATGCTGCATCCTGCGAATTTCCATTTCCTCATCCATCTTCTTCTGCTGTAAAAGACGGTCTTCCCTTTCCTTCTCTCTAGCTTTTGCTTCTTTCCTCTTGAGTTCTTCTTTTTCCTCTTTAGCTTCAGCTGCTTTCCTCTCCGCATCATATCTCTCAAGTTCGTCTCTGACAAAAGCTTTCGCTTCCTCTCCTTCCAGTCCCTCCTCTCTCGCTTCTTCCCTGAGGAGTTGTCTAAGCTTTGCCCTCTCGGCCATATTATGTCAGTGACTGAGACTAGTGGAGAAAGAAAATAGGAAAAAGGATACACTGGTTCCTACCACTTACGAGAAAATAAAATACCAAAAATCATAAGATGATATATTTAACCCTGGGATACCTCCTCCAAAATAAAATCAAACTATCGCTGCTATTATCGGCAATAAAGCACCTAATGCAAAACACGACTACGCCAACTAAATGGTAGTTAAGATTACTTCTGAAAAATAAGTTGCTACAGTGGAAAAGCAAAATAATTATTGCAAAAATTAAAGAGAAAAATAATCCCTTAATTATAAAGTCCACTATCAAGTTCACCCCTGAAGACAGTTAGGGTAAGGGAGGCAATTAATCTGGACAAATAGTCCGAAACGCACTCCTTAGCTTTTGCTCAAACACCTACTTCTTCAAAACCCAGTGAATGTTATACACTCACTACTTTACCAGCGTTTAGTATTACAAAATCAGTAATTAACATATATTCCGACAATCAACCTGTAACTGAAATGTATATTATTTCTAAATGCTGTGGAAAAAGCTATCAGTTTGTGTGGTCAGCACGCCCGAAAACAGATCGTTAGTCTAGGGGATAAATTATTTTTAAAAGATACAAATCTCACAAGACATCACACTCTTACTCTATTACAGAATAAAGAATCTAAATTACAAAATCCAGATAGACGAGTCCACGTTTGTCGTACTCGTCTTCCTATTCTAAGTTCAAAGACCGGCAACGAGCAACATTTGTCGTACTCGTCTTCCTATTCTAAGTTCAAAAATCCTACGGACGAGAACCCATTTGTCGTAGATTTTAGATAGGAGTATTAAGACTAGGGTTGGACCCTTCAGAATAGGTTGGAATGAGTGATAGTCACAGTGAGAGCTGGTGGAAAAGAAAAACCACAATAGAATTTCCCACACGTGAGATGATAGAATGTGATAAAGAAGCTGTCTTTGAGAATCGAGATAATCTTCTCTCTCTCACCTATCTTCTACGACCGCTTTTAAAGGCGTCAGACAGTCTACACACAGATATATATATATATATTAATATATCTCTATCTACTCACGGGCACGCACATACACGTGACGACAGGTAAACACACAGACGTGGGCATCTATCACAATGAATTTATATGTATTTGAACGAGCTGACAAACGCACTGATTTAGTTCGAGAGAGATTTTTATTATTATCATCAAAAAAAATCTTCTCACAACACCAAAAATACATCAAGGAAAAAACATATACAAATAGTCATAAAATTTAAGAAAAAAATGCTACAAGGATGATATCCCCGTTATGATCTTAGCTCTAGGTTTAGCCCACAGCCCCGTTAAGAGAACAGATGCTGGCCCAAAGAGTTATAGATACGTAGAGTTTAGGCTAAGAGTTTTTCTTCTTTTCTCGTAAATGTATGCACAGAGTTGAATAATCTGATTTAGCCTAAGAAGTAAAGAAACTCTAGCAAATAGTAACAAATTCTGCAGGTTAAACAAAAAGAATTAAGACAGTAAATGGGTGACAATCTATAACTGTAAAATAACACTCTGATCTGCGTACACTCATTCATTCAGCCATGGCCATGCAGTTATACTCACAACTTTGCTCGCTGCCTCTGGGAACATACTCAATTCTAGGACCTTCACACAGACCCGAAAATGCAGTCCTTGACCAAGAAATCCCCAGTTCCAAAAGACGTACTAAACTCTCAGGGAACGATTCCTTGGGTGTTCTAATTTTTCGAATGTCTGATTAAGTCACAAAAAATATTGTCCAGGCACGAAAGTTAGCAGAGCACAATGTCATTAGCTTTGGTTTCTAGAATTTAAGGAATGTCAGATCGGTGTCTACTTTCAGGAAGTTACTATAGTTGGTCACCACAGTACTAGTCAAAACTCTGTCGGAATGTTTCTGATCTTTGCTTGCCACAACGGGCTGAATTTTACTGAAGAGTTATTCTGGAAGAATTAATTCTGGCGCGAAGGCCTCTTACTTCATTTAACTGTTACAGTTCAGGTAATGAAAGTGATTTGTTTCTTCCCAAATAATGTTCACGTACTAGAACGCTGGTAAAGTTGGGTACCACCGTTTCACTACATAAAAGAAAGAACACATATCAAATAATTTTACAATATGTACCCACTATAACTTACATTATTAAACCGCAAGTGTACTGCTTGACTTATCATTTAAATTTCCCGTAAAGTAAGTTATATCTAAAAAAAAATCATCAATCCCCATGAATTTAGGAACACGTGCGTGTTCCGTCAACATCTCATGAGGTTTCTAGCATTTGTAAGTTAGCTTAGAAAATTATGATCTCGTCTGATTTCTTAGCAGTAAAATTTAACTTCATTATAGCTACATTATTGTTTAGTAAGCTAAGATATAATTTATTCTGCTATCCACTGAAACACGTCACTAGAAAATAATACAGACTATATAAATTTGGCACTCTGCGCAAAATCTAACTAGTGAAATATGAAATAAGCGACTTAACACTTTATCATTTCACAAAATACTAGATATAATATATATTACCTCACACAGAACTACAGGTAGTCGCACAACTTAAGAATTATATGCTGAATATTTAAGGAAGTCTAGAAGTTCGACAAATTGCCGAAACAAACTGAGAAACTTCGCTAACAGCTATTCTGTTTCGAACAACCTGTCTACTGCGAATATAGGAGCGAGAATGAAATTAAAGTTTCAAACTCGGGCCAATATCTTAAAATCAGACAAAGGGCCCAAACTTATTTCGCCAAGCGAAATTATCTCCCCTACTCCCAACATTTACGTCAGCTTAACGCGTGACGTAACTGCCACCAGTGACCGAGAAATGCGCGTGACAGTTGCAAATCTCAGACAACCGTCTACAACTGCGTCGTACAGATGCCGGGTTTGACACCTTAAGCTAGTGACAGGTGAAAAATGGTAGACAAAAAGTCTGCTCTATGTCCAGCGAAACGAATTTCTCACACCCCAGGCCCAGAAATCTGGTCGGGCCGCGCTCTGACCGGGGAAACTGCAGACGTATGTCTGGCGAGAACCGTACATTCACAGCTATCTGCGCGACTGACATCTGATGCAATAAGGTTACTAGTCAGTATGAGAAAGAAAAACGATGATGGGAAAGAAATATATTTTTTGCAACGAATGATGCGAAAAAATACAGGAAAAACAAGTACGGAAAAGTAATAAAATGAAAGGATTAGGGTGAGAGAATAGGAAGAAGATGTAGGTAATTTAATGATATAAAGACCCACGTGACACTCCTGCATAGCAGTGAATGTGCTCCAACAAGCGACTAGACTCCTTCTTGAGGAGGAGCAGTCAAGACTTTACACTGAGAACCAGCATTCAAAGATGTTAAGTGATGATGCTCCTGCTGTTCTGTTGGGTATGTAGTAGTGTCGTTTAGTTTCATAATCTTGTTATACTTGTAATAATATACCAACTGCTTCTCGGTTCTCTCTGGTCTCGCGGTCTTGGGGGTTAATTTTGAATCACATTACCCCAAACGAAAATCTGGCCTCATTTTTATTAGTATTCGTGAATGTGTAAATCTGTAGCATTCACTTATACTGCCCTATGCCCAAATTTGTGAAACGTGTAAATACTTTGTAATTATTTCAATATGTTGAGGATTGTTGCATGGTCGGCGATCATTTTGGTTTGAACCTGATTCAGATCGTCGCACCATGAAACATCTCACTAGACCGAAATGAAATAGTTCGCGTGTGGCGATGCATGACGCGTTAGACTTAGTTACGGGAGTCTTTTGTGTGGACTTCGAGCCTTATGGCAGTGTTTAGAATATGTGGCATAGCCACTGACTTATGATAGTGTAGAACTATAAAAGTATATTATGGTAGTGTGAAGCTGGTAAAATAAATAAATAACTAATGTGTAAGGACCATTGAGTCTGAAGATATAAGTCGGTATTATATTAACAGCAATAACACTGGCTAACAAAAAAAAAATAAATTTATCTTTCTCTAACATTTCTATGTTTTTCTGGTCAATTTTAATGCGCTGTTTTTAAATCTGCAAACCGTTTTTCTCTATCAGGTCGGGATCTCTAGAAATACGCAATTGAAGTTTTTTAACAACGCATACAGTATTACAACATCATTCGTACAAGAAGTATAACAGTTATGTAGGCTTGCATTTCTTTGCAGTCGACTTTTGTCGGTGAATGGCATATGGTACATCGCGATGAAGCATCCAACAGTAATCGGCAAGCATGGTCACACTCCACCGTCCTTGATAACGTGACTCCATTACGGCGATATCTTGATGGAATCGTTCTCCATGTTCATCGCTGACTTCGCCAAGGTTGTCAGAGAAAAAGTCAAGATGCGAATCGAGCAAATGGATTTTGAGGGACATGTGACAGCCCATAATTCTGTATGCATCGCTTAACAATATGCACATAGTCGACAGATTTGTGATTTCCCAGAAAGTTATCGACGATCGGTTTGAATGCCATCCATGCGCGAAGTTCACTACCATGTAACAAGTTCTCGAATTGTTTGTCTGCAATAACTTTCCTAATCTGAGGTCCTACAAAGATACCTTCCTTTATCTTTGTATCGCTAACTTGCGGAAACCTTTCTCGAAGATAAGTGAAAGCTTTGCTCGTTTTATCTAACGCTTTTACGAAATTCTTCATGAGCCCCAACTTTATATGTAACGGTGGTAAAATGATGCTGTCTTTGTTAACTAATGGCTCGTGTATTACATGTTTATGCCCGAGCTGCATACGATCCCTGATAGGCCACACCTTTCTTGCATAATGTTCCTGTCTGTTGCTGCTGTCCCATTCACATAGGAAGCAACAAAATTTAGTATACCCAGTCTGCATGCCCGTGAGAATTGCAATGACCTTTAGGTCTCCACAAATCCGCCATTGGTAGTCATTGTACTTTATTTTTGCCAAAAGTATAGCCATATTGTCATAAGTTTCTTTCATATGAAAGAGTAGGCGACTGGAGTTGATGAAAATAAATTTCCGTTATGCAATAACACGGCTTTTAGACTAGTCTTGGAAGAGTCGATGAAAAGTCGCCATTCGTTGACTAAGTGCTCATGACCAAGGTGCACCATTAGACCGTTTACATCTTTGCAATAGCAAATGTCATCATCCATCTCAAAGTATTGAACAAGTTCTCTGTGTCTATGATGAAATTTAGATATCGGAGTATTGGGCGCTAAAAGATTCCATTCTTTGAGTCGCGAACCGAGTAATTCCGCATGTCCTTTGGTAAGAGCGAGATCACGTATTAGATCTGAAAGTTCTGAAGGGTTAATTTAGTGAACACCATCATTCACCGGTATATAATCCGAGTCAGAATTAGTTTCTAAAGCAGGTAAACTATCACTTTCTGATGGTTCATTCACGTCCAACGGATATTGTTCTGGTGGAACTGGGATCGGACACGTGATTGGATCATAAGGCACTGGTTTCGAAACCGATTCAATATTTGGATAAACCACAGACTTTCTAGTTTTAAAAGTGAAACCAAGGATATTTGTCAAGCAGAAGTAACAATCAGTAGCGTGATTTGCCAGTTCATGCAATATATTTGCATCATCAACTTTCGAATCGAAATAAAGTTCATATGCTTTCTTTAGTAATGGTGTAAAGTTTTTCTGGTGAACACGATCGGTAAAATATCCGCACACGTAACAGAACAGATCAGCCGAATTTCTACAACTTCTAAAAGCCATATTTCGCTCAGAATTATTTCAAAATACAGTAACTATTTGAAAAATAGCGTAACACATGTCATGTATCTTTTAGCAGTATAAAAAGTAGAATTATTTTGCATTTTATTAATTTTTAATAAGTTATATAGTAAAAATGAAACGGAGCAAATAACGGTTTCCCAAAAATATATTTATTCACAAATATCTTAAGAACCCGATGTGATAGAGATAAACGGATTTCAAATTTGAAATCAGCGCAAGAAACTGACCTAAGAACACTTATTTTTATATAAGAAAGAAAAATGTTGTTTGTCAGTGTAATTTATTAGTAGCGTAAGTTGTGAAATGCGAAACGCAGTTACAATATAAAAGGCTGATAGAGCCTGGCGATGAATGCCAATATGAATTAATAATAGGTCATAGTTCTTGAGATGTATATTGGGCAGCGACCCTATAAGAGCTATTACAGAAGGATTCATTCTGTATAAATAATAATTATTTCAAGTATTTGATTGCAAGATATTGAACGTTAATGGAAAACGGTAAACTAACAGACGTGTAATGTCTGATTGTCTGTGGACTCACTCTAAGACTGTGTTCTTCAACGTAATAACATATTATTGTTAATGAATCATGATGGAAAGTTGTGTGATGATTACATTATTATAAGTCGTCAAACGAGACCTGTTAAAGGAAAACACGTTCTACAGTTCCAGTTTCAAATGTTGTAAGCATTTTTGACCGTTAACCTTCAAGGTCGGTTATGAATGAGAACACTTCAATACCAGCTGCTAACAATAGCAAGAGATAAACACTATCATTCTTTAATACAAAGTTTAATGAAGAAACACTGAAACGAAAATTATAAAATAACGTAGATAACACAAAGTTGCAGCGGAAAGATACTCCGTGATGGCAGAACAGATAAATTTAAAATACATGAAATGAAATATAATAATAGCCCAATTATCAAAGTCTAAAAGTCTGCAACACAATACAACATATGAACTCTTGAAAGCAACGTCGAAGTCAATTTAACATTTCGACTCTTTTATTTAACACAAGACGATTCCGTAAAATGAAGGATACATTTCTACATGAACCATGTCCGTTTTAGTGTCAATATTCGATCCAACAATATCGTCATTGTTTACCTCTAGTATCAGAGACTATATGTTTATTTCATTTCCACTGTCCTGAGATAGTTACGTTAAAGTTCCATAAGAACACTTAATTACTTTGCTTCGTCCGTTTTAAGTTCTACACTGTCTATGTGTACTTCTATTCTCTGAAGGAATATTACGTATGTGTATTCACAAATATTCATTTTACATTTTTCCGCCTTCAACTGTAGTGGTTGAAGTAGTCGATTCTCACTCTTCTCGACGTATATTCATACTAATTATCCGAGGTTAATACTAACCTCAGTGATAAGTCTTTCACACATTCTTGGCAAATCCTGTCTTATTTCTGTTCCACGTTTTCATTCCATTTTGGAATACATCCGTAACGAAATCTCAGCTTCAGAATCAAATCAGACTCATGTACATTTTCTCAGTATAAGAATTCCTACGCTTTCAAATTCAGTGGACACAGCCACCTTAGACGAACACTGCGGAATATCTCCTGGATACCCAACATTTTCTTCATCCTTCACTAGGGTTATTCGTCATAACTTAAAACACATATTCTGCGTTTATGTGAGGCATATCCTGGTGCGAAGCAAATCTTCAAAATTGTCTCACCCCATGATGTGCACTCAACAAAAGACAACTTACATCAGTGTTGCAGACTTTTCTTTGATTAGGCCCTAAGTGGACCAATATTACATTTCGTGTTATGTAATGTTGATTCATCTGTCCTGTCATACACTATGTATCGATTCTTGCTGCAACATTGGATTCGTTTGTAGTTCGTTCTATGTTTTAATATAAACGTTTCTTTAATAAACTTCTTAGGTGTACATCTTACAGTGTTGGATTATTTCAATTCTTGTTTGACCAATACATTGAAGGTCAACGGTTAAACTTCATTCAACGTTCGAAACTGGAACTGTAGAACGCCTTCATTAAATAAGTCCGGTTTTGACGACTTACAATGTTTAATAAATATTCATTCTTTCATTATGAATAAACGGTAATACTATAGTTCACATTCAAGAGCACTAGATACATCATAGCGTAGAGTCTACTATTTCATAGACATTGCATGTCTATTACTTTGCCGTTTTAATTTACGTTCAATTTTATTTCAACCAAACTGCTAGGCATAGTTATTATTATTCACACAGTATTAAACTGTCCGCTTACAGTTTTATTAGGGTCTCTGCCTAATATATATATATATATATATATATATATATATATATATATATATATATATATATATATATATATATATATATATATATATATATATATATATATATATATATATATATATATATATATATACATACACACACACAAGTATATCACAACTATGTCCATATTATATTTGGCATTGCTCGCCAGGCTCTAACAGCCGTTACACATTATCGTGTTTCACGAATATCGCGTTTTACTACTACCGTCTCACATAAATCCTGGACTCACTGGTCCTTGCACATTATCATTTACATAAATCCTGGACTCACTGGTCCTTATACATTATCATTTCATAAGCTATTGAAAGCCCGAACACAGACGGTTATACATATAAGTTAGTGGTCATGCCACATATTCCAAAACACTGCCATAGGGCTCGAAGGCCACACAAAGACTCTGCGTAACCAAGACTAACGCGTCATACATCGCCACACGCGAACTATTTCATTTTATTTAGTAGAAGTGTTACATGGTGCGACCATCCGAATTAAGTTCAAACTAAAATGCTCGCTGACCATGCAACAATCCTCAACATCATCCCGCTCGATCCCAAACGTGACACTTGTGGCACGTGTGAGAGTGGTGGAGACGAAGTACACGTACGTAATTAAAGTAATTATACAAACAATAACTGTTATTATTATTATCATACAAATATCACAGAAGAATAAATATTGTAGTATTAACTAATTAAATAAAGTCATTTTTAAATTAAATATGTCCTGTAGAGTTTCTAGACAACAGATCCGCAAGGTTATTGTCACTTCCAGAGATCGGTAAAATGGTAAAGGAGAATTCCTGGAGGAGTAAATACCATCGATGGATTCTAGGATTTCGCATGGTCCTAGACGTGATGTACGTTAGCGGATTGTGGTCGGTTTGAATGTAAAAATGCGTGCCGATCAAATACTTTGACAACTTTTCAAGGCACCAGACCACAGCCAAAAGTTCACGTTCCCCGGTTGCGTACTTCTGTTCAGCTGGGGACAGTTTGCGCGAGACTAAATAACAAGGATGTGGCATACCCTCGTACAACTGTAGTAAACATCCCCCAATGCCGTAATTCGAAGCATCTGTTTGAATTACAAATGGAATGTGTAAGTTTGGTAATAACAAAATAGGAGGAGTTGAAAATAATTCCTTGAGTTTTACTAATGCGCTATTGCATACCGATGTCCATTAAATTTTATTTGGTCTACCTTTGGCAAGCAGTCCAGACAAAGGAGTAGAAATCTGTGCGAAATGAGGAAGGAATTTGTGATAGAAGTTGATTAAGCCTAAGAGGCTTCTGACTTGCTTCTTACTAGTAGGAATAGAAATATCAAAAATTTGTTTGACAGTTGTGTCATCAGGATATAATCTATGGTTATCTATACGGTGACCAAGAAATGAAATTCCTGACAACCTATTTGGACCTTGGAAGGTCGCAGAGTCAAACCGTGTTGGCGTAACGTAAGAAGGAAAGAAGTCAACCTATTAATGTGGTCTACCCAAGAATCATGAAATAGGCAGATGTCGTCGATGTATGTGATGACATCTTTTCGATCGCCAAGAAGGCGGCGCATCATGCGCACAAAAGTCGCAGGATCGTTTACAAGGCCGAAGCATATGTAATATAAGTATCAATATGATGACAGATATAACAGATATAATATCCGAAAAGAAAGTAATGTCAATATTACTGAAATAAAAATATCACATGCGAAGAGATATATGGAAGTAGTATAATAGACCATGGATGTATCGAAGACCAAAACATGTGGTAAAGAATGAAGAAAGAAATAGACCAACGCAGCTACAAAGTTCGTGGTGTAGAATTGCGTGCGAGTTGCACGCCTAAATAATAATGTGCAAAAAAAAAAAAAGAACCATTCTTGAATTTGACAGCCTTACGAGCATCATAGTATCGAGAAAAACGAACAAATGCGAGTTGGTGAGAGGAGTGTTGAAGTGCAAACATACGAACAAATTCCACATCTCCAACACGCTGAAAAAATTTTCGAATTGTGTACCAATTCGCGCTCGAAGGTAAATTGCGCGCCAAGATAGTGCGATTTGGTGATCTATGATCTCGGCCAGGTCGAAACGGAGACCGAGAATCATTGAACCTATTATGTGTCGTGCGAGTCAAGCGCACAGAAGTATTATTACGTATATATTGTTCCTTGCATGTCGCAATGGTGTGATAATCATGGTGACTATGATGAGTAACAACTCCCAAATGAGCATTGTGAACCATCTTACCCTCAGGTAAAACCTGCACATTATCTATTACAGGAGTAAGAGGTGTAGCCGTCTCTGCAGCTAACTGTTGTGCTCTGGTTACAACAGCATTAGCCAACAGTGGGTGCGATTCAACCCACGTTGCAATCTCCTGTGGAGTGCACTCTTTAACACCTGGTATATTTCCAACTATTATCTCAGCTATCGGATCCCTCAATCCGCAGGCATCCACTGTGCCTGTACAAAATTGTGTATCAATGTAAACCCGTGCCACCGGGAACCATTCTACAGTACCTCCAAAAGTTACACATTTAACAGATTTCCCTGTAAATGCGGATGCATCAGTTAGTGATTTACGGATTCCGACAGTGGTACAGCCGGTGTCCCTCAAAAACTGTTACTTTCTGTCCATACAAAAATCCTTGATGGAGTGTGAGACGTCCCAAGTTCTCACACGAGGACATTGCTGGAATGGTGTGACCGCAACGAAGTGTAGTTTTAGTCTCAGATACCTGCTGTGACTGACAAACATAACATGTGTCATCTCTTATAGAACATGCATTGGCATGATTTGTTCTATCTTTATCATCATCTTTATTGTCATTACAAGCAGTAGTATGCCTATGTTTACTTTTATCTCTCGAAGGAGCTCGAAAATGACCTGTCTTTTTCTTAAAAGATTTATTCTTACTATAATAATCTGAAGAATCATAATTTTTGGAGTCCATACCATATGAATATCCATGTTTATGATAATCCTTATGATTGAATCATCATAATCCCTGCCTTTGTGATACCCACGATCATGAGGTGAGTAGCCTCGATAACCTCGTCGATAAAAATTTGATGGGGAACGTTGACGAGGGAAGTTATAAGCCCCCCTACATGATGGAAGAAAATCATGACGATAACGCCCGTCACGCTCTTCGATCGAGGTCGGTGATCATAAGATCTCTGATCGTGGTGTGCCACGCACACAGGCATTGGATCTCGAGGAGAAGATCTGTGGACATCCTTGTTCGGATGTGCTGTGATGAATTGTCTCCCTAGACCTGCAACATTGGATTCGTTTGTAGTTTGTTCTAAGTTTTAATATAAACGTTTCTTTAATAAGCTTCTTAGGTATTGATCTTACAGTGTTGGATTATTTCAATTCTTGTTTGACCAATACATTGAAGGTCAGCGGTTAAACTTCATACAACATTCGAAACTGGAACTGTAGAACGCCTTCATTAAATAAGTCCAGTTTTGACGACTTACAATGTTTAATAAATATTCATTCTTTCAATATGAATAAACGATAATACTATAGTTCACATTCAAGAGCACTAGATACATCATAGCGTAGAGTTTACTATTTCGTAGACATTGCATGTCTATTACTTTGCCGTTTTAATTTACGTTCAATTATATTTCAACCAAACTGCTTGGCATAATTATTATTATTCGCACAGTAATAAACTGTCCGCTTACAGTTCTATTAGGGTCTCTGCCTAATATATATATATATATATATATATATATATATATATATATATATATATATATACACAAGTATATCACAACTATGTCAATATTATATTTGGCATTGCTCGCCACGCTCTAACACCCGTTACACATTATCGTGTTTCACGAATATCGCGTTTTACTACTACCGTCTCACATAAATCCTGGACTCACTGGTCCTTACACATTATCATTTGCATAAATCCTGGACTCACTGGTCCTTATACATTATCATTTCATAAGCTATTGAAAGCCCGAACACAGACGGTTATACACATAAGTAAGTGGTCTTGCCACATATTCCAAAACACTGCCATAGGGCTCGAAGGCCACACAAAGACTCTGCGTAACCAAGACTAACGCGTCATACATCGCCACACGCGAACTATTTCATTTCATTTAGTAGAAGTGTTACATGGTGCGACCATCCGAATTAAGTTCAAACCAAAATGCTCTCAGACCATGCAACAATCTTCAACAGCAGCCATCTGCAAAGCTAAGTCCAAATTTACCAGTCTCAGTGAATGGACTTTACTTGTTCAAACTTCACCATACAGCAATATTTTCCGAGGAAGATACACAATCTTTGACCTTTTTTTTTTTTTTTGAAAAATCGATTGTATTCATTTTAACCCTGTTGTTCAAATATTTCATTAAAAATCTCTTGTTATCTTTGTACACATAAATCCTTAGATGAAGTTAATTACTTGGTCGAGTGAGGTTGATGTCTGCATCCGCATAACTTTATATATATATATATATATATATATATATATATATATATATATATATATATATATATATATATATATATATATATATATATATATATATATATATATATATATATATATATATATATATATATATATATATATATATATATATATATATATATATATATATATATATATATATATATATATATAATATATATATATATATATATATATTATATATATATATATATATATATATATATATATATATATATATATATATATAACGACACCTGCAGGAAAATAGAGGAAATGCGCGAACAGGGATTGAGTAAGAATATGTTTTCTGAAGTAAGAACATTGAAAAACAGCAACTTTAAATCATCACCCCGAGCAATAAACGACAAGAAAGGCGACACTCTAACAGAACGTAAAGATATTCTGAACAGATGGAAGGAGTACTGTCAAGAAATGTATACGGAAATAAACAAAGCGGCAGATAACAACGTCATGAATGAAGCGGAACGTGAACCAGAACCTACCATAGAGGAAGTCCGGAATGCAATCAAACACTTAAAAAGTGGAAAATCTCCTGGTTGTGATGAAATAACAGCTGAAATGATACAGGCAGGAGGAGAAGGCAGCGCTCGTATATACCATGCATTATGCTGCAAGATCTGGCAAAGCGGAATATTTCCCAAGGAATGGAAACGATCAATTTACATACCCTTGCCAAAAAAGGGCAACCTGAAACTGTGCACAAACTACAGAACTATAGCTCTTATAAGCCATGCCAGCAAAATACTTTTACAAATCATAATGAAAAGGATGCAACAAATGCTAGAAACAGAAATAAATGAAGTACAGGCGGGTTTTCGACCAGGTAGAGGCACTAGAGATCATATATTCAACATGAGGATCATCATAGAAAAGTGTAGAGAATTCAACGTTGACCTACATACTTGTTTCATTGATTACACCAAAGCTTTCGATTGTGTACAACATCAGCAGTTATGGGCTATTATGAAAAATATGGGATTTCCAAACCACCTTATACAACTCATCGCACTGCTGTACCAAGAACAACAGGCAGCCGTAAGAATAGAGGGGGAAACATCAGAATGGTTTGAAGTACAGAAAGGAGTAAGACAAGGCTGTACCCTTTCCCCTTACCTGTTTAACATTTATGCCGAGAATATCATGAGAAACGTAAGAGATGACCAAGAACACACAGAGTTTGACTCAATTAACATCGGCGGGTACCAGATCCCGGAAATCAGATATGCTGACGACACAGTCCTCCTATCGACCAACCCAAAAGGACTTGAACAATTACTTCTGTCCACCAAAAAACACAGCGAGGCCCAGAATCTATACCTAAACACCAAGAAGACCAAAGTATTGACAACAGACAAAGTAAAGACCAAACCAGAAATTGAAATTGATAACGAAGAACTGGAAAGTGTCAATGAATTCGAATACTTAGGATCAATCATTAACAGCTCTGGCGACTGTGCAGTAGAAATTAAAAGAAGACTTGCAATTGCTTCACATAAGCTAATACAGATGAAAAACCTATGGCAAAGCACAAGCAAAGAAACAAAGTTACAACTGATCAGAGCATGTATATTCCCAGTAGCAACATACGGCTGCGAGACTTGGACACTCAATAAAACAGTTGCAAAAAAGATTACATCATTCGAAATGAAATGCTACAGAAGGATGTTGAGAATACCCTGGACAGAAAAAAAGACCAACAGAGAAGTACTGCACTCACTAAACGTACAGGAACATTGGCTCCTAAATACCATCGCAATAAGGAAGCTGAAATTTTTCGGTCATATAAAAAGACATAATAGTCTGGAAAAAACAGTGATGGAAGGCATGGTCCCTGGAAAAAGGGGAAGGGGTCGACCTAGACGACGGTGGACCCAGGACATCACAGAGAGTCTGAACTTGTCTTTGGCTGATGCAGGTCGACTTGCCCAGAATCGTGATGCGTTCAGAGCAGCTGTAATGGAGACAACGTTCTGGAAAGAATACGTCACATATATATATATATATATCAACTAGAAGACGCAGTTGTTGTAATTGCCATTATAAAATGACTGTTAGACACCCTAAAACAGGAATATAAAACTTCGATCGAAGGTTGCTATCTTTTGAAAAAAACCTCCTCCTTTTACTTGAAGTTGGCCATTAGTGGACCACTGCTGCGAAGCAATGGAGACAATCCGCGACACCCTCACAGCCTTAACATACGATTCTTCTACAATAGACAAAGTTAATGGCTGAATAGGCAAACAGACATGTAATTAGATAGACAGACAGACAGACAGACAGGCGGACAGGCAGGTAGATAGATAGATAGATAGATAGATAGATAGATAGATAGATAGATAGATAGATAGATAGATAGATAGATAGATAGATAGATAGATAGATAGATAGATAGATAGATAGATAGGCGATCCCCCTCTCGATCTCTGTTTCACTCCGGCAGTATCGGTACTTTTGTGGTACCGATTTTTATTGCGTGCTTTCAATTGTCGCACTTTCTTTCTTTCTTTCTCTGCTATGTGTAGCAGATATTATGTATTTTTCTTCTTACACCCCTCTCAGGGATAAGTTATTACGTCTGTTTGTTTCCTGTCCCTTCGCTAAGATTTGCACACGGCTGTTTGTACCCTATACCAGAGCACTCTTTTAGTTTCGGTGACCGGAATTCTGACACCGGGTAATAAATCTTCCTGTGCACCGTAAACGCCTACTGCTAGTTTTGGCGGAAAAAATCAGCTGCTGTGTGTGTAAAATCAGTAATTATATAAATCATTACACACTCTTTCTGGATAAACACAGCGCTAAAATTCTTTTGTGTACTATAACTTTGTTCTGTGTTCTATTTGTGGTTGCATTTTTATTTGTTTGAAATTATATTTGACGGAGTTACAGATTTTTGAAAAGAGCGTCATCATTTGAGGAAATCCATGACAGAAGTAATCTATTTATTAATGTAATATCTGAAAATCGGCCCATTCTTATGAGTTTATAATTATATATACTTCTCGAAAGAAGCTGAAGATTATTTCCCCATACTTCTTTTTGTTTGGTTTCATATCTTGAGAATGTGTGGTAGTCAGTTTTGTGAGTTTGGCTTTACAAGAACAAGTATATTGTCACTAGATTTTATAACATTTAAATCACTGTAAACGCATTCCTGATACTCGCAAATCTTAAATAAGGTTGTAAAAAAATAACATTTTGTAAAGTACCATCTGTTTCTGCATTTTCATTCATTTATAATGATATTTAGCTACGTATATAAGCGTCAGAAAACATGTAAAGCTATAGATAGATTACTTCCACATACTTTGATCTATCTTTCAAGTCTTGTTAATCTTGTATTTATAATATGAATGTCTTTTTTATTGTGTGTGAGATAAGGACTGTTCCATTAGTGTTCCTTGGTAGACAATCCTGTGCACACGACGATTGTTAAGAATTCTAAGTAGCTGTTTGTATATCCTCTTTCATTCACAGTTCAAAGTTACAATGCAGGTAGTACATTTAGAGAAACCAAATTCTAAATCTAATACAATCCTTTTATCAATGGCTAGAGTGAGAGATGCGTATGATAATTTAGAAACATTTATGAATAGCATGAAAGCTCAGATAGAGTCACTAAAAGATTTAGAGTGGGATGGTAAAAAAGTTGTTGTTTTCTTATTCGGGGATTATAACTTTTTGATGAAAGTGTTTGGTTTGTCTGGAGCTCAAGGAACATACCCATGTCTGTGGTGTCTCCAGCAAAACAAGGAAATAAAGATATCCAGACAGCATACAACTTGCAAACCAAGAAGTTTGCCCATGTTGATAAGAGATTATAATAGATATATGAAATATGGGAAAGGGAATAAAAGGCAAGTGGCATGTTACCATAATTGTTTACATAAACCAATGTTAGAGATTGAAATTAAAAATGTAGCTCCTCCTTACCTTCATATTTTATTAGGCATTGTTTTGAAACACCACAGACTTCTAGAACAGGTAGCCGATACAATAGACGCAAATATATTTGAGAATCCGCAAGAGATACATGCAAACATTAGTACTATTAAGAACTTGAAGAGATTTGGTAGGAACTGGAAACAGGCAGAAGAATTAGAAGCTAAAATTTAATTTTTTCAGGCGGGTATTGAACTTTGTGAGGATAAGGAGGAGACAGATAGTTTTAAAGTTAAACTTGAAAATGCACAAGATGCGCTGGCCAAACTTCAGTTTCAAGATCTGTGTACTAGGTCTGGTCCAGTTTGCTCACACTTGGACAAGGTACTGGCCAAACACAAAATCATACCACAGGCTTATCATAGCAGAGCATTCATAGGGAATCACTGTCACAGATATCTAAATCAAAAAGTTTATAAAGATCTTACAAGAGCAATCATTACACATGTCGTGAGAGGTTCAGATGTTATTAAAAATAAGAAGATATCCTGGACATAAAGGTGTATCAGATGATACCAGGATAGTGCCAGATAAGAGTCTGGTCTTTTCAGTAATACCCCCTTCTCTGAAGAGAGTAAGGGTGTATAGACACAAAGGTAGGGTCAAGCTATGTAAGTTCCCAGAGAAGATGGTGATGTAGTACTCTGAGTCCCTAACTGCTACCTCTCCTGATCCGCCTCTGTGATTATTGTAGTTAATGTTGTTTCTGACTCTGCTATGGGAAATTATTTAATTAAAATTTACCAACATTGAATAAAAACGTAACTTAAAGAATTTAAGTAAGTCTGCTTGTAAATATTTACAATTTATTTATACATTTTCTCTTTTCTGTTTGAAAAGCATTAAAATCGAATATTTTACAAAAGTAAATAAATAAGAACAGTTCAACAAATTAGTGTTATCTTTACAATCTAATTGAGCTCTATACTGTTCTGTTCATCATGAACTGGATGCGTTAATTTTTTGGTGAGCCGGCAAACGCTACACAGTTGCCCTGAGAGCAACTTATCTGAGTCACCGCAGATGACTCCCTCTGATGCTGGATAGAATCTTCAGATGAGAAACTTTCCAACTGTTACACGCGATATGTCTGGCCCTTTTCCATAGACTGGCACTGCATTCATTGTAACTTCAGTAGGAGATGCCTCTTCTTATTTGTGGTAGGCTTTAGGTTAAAGGATTAAACCTGAAACGAAGTTAAACGCAATCCCTGTATTTGCCTATCAATATCCCTCTATGACACAGATGGGGACGATAGACAGTTTCAGACTAGCAGATGCACAAGGTATAGTATAGTAGCAACAATCATTTTAGTTCAATGTGATAATAATTTTCTTCTTCCGTCTTAATTATCATTCATTTCCCATGATTCGCCTCCATACAATAATTTGGTTGCGAATAAAACTACTAAGTAATAGGTCAAATTATACAGTACTACAATCCTTTTCATCTTTCCTTATGTTCCTGGTAGGTGTCTCATTCCATTCAAAAAATAATTCTTCAAATACTTTATCAAACTTACAGTCGTACTTTGGCCATCATTCTCAATATTTTAAATATTTCCAAAGGCGGGCTTTGCCTCTAGAATTACACATGAGCCTGTAAGTTTCATCAGTACACACTGTCTATTCCTAACACATCTATACACGTCTAATCGCTTAGATGAATTAATCAACTGAATTACACACACACACACACACATATATATATATATATATATATATATATATATATATATATATATATATATATATATATATATATATATATATATATATATATAACATCACTCCTAGTGTGCCTGCGGTCAAGATAATATGGGCCTAACACCATATTCCCAATATGCCTCAATGGGCGTGTAACGGGTTCCTTTACCTTTTTATTTATATATATATATATATATATATATATATATATATATATATATATATATATATATATATAGAGATATATATATATTTATATATATATATATATATATATATATATATATATATATATATATATATATATATATATATATATATATACTGAAGCACATTAAAAACGCACCACTATTATATATACTGATGCCGAGAAGCTGGCAAAAAAAAAAGTGTGGGAATGGATTTTCCCCGTGTTTGCCATGAGGTAGAGAGCGAATAGCTGCTGGAATGGAAAGTGCAAGATTCAACCCATGGGTATGTGTACAGACTACATGAAAACGATGAAAGTTACACGTGCAACACGATTCTCAACAGCTATGACCCTGAAAATGTGTACGCGTTGTGGCAGTATACTCGGTATAAAAAGGCCGTTGAGACAAAACACCCAGTACATGTGCTTGAAATGCCACGACTATCTGAAAAACGACCGCCAACGAGCCATTGGTATGTTGGAGACCGGAATGAGCTCGCGGGCCATTGCCAGAAGGATGAATTGCCACCACAGCACTATTGTACGTCTCAATGAACGTTACGGAACCACTGGCAGTGCCCGGGATAGACTTTGGAGTAGCCAACCACGAGTTACTACCCCTGCGCAAGATCGTCATATTGTGCTGAGTCACCTAAGGAATTGACTCTCCCGGCAAGTCAAACAGCAAGAACAATAGTGGGTAGACATGGGCAAGTCTCTCGAATGACAGTCATACGACGACTCAGAGATACAGGCCTTACTGCAAGACGACCTTATGTTGGGCCAAACTTGACTCACATACATCGTTAGCAGCGCCTGCAATGGGCAGAGCAACATATCAGATGGACTAGACTGCAGTGGAATGCTGTCCTATTCACAGACGAGAACAGATTCAACATATCCTTTGCAGATGGACGTATGCGGATTTAGCGACGGTGTGAAGAGCGCTTTGCAGATTGCTGTGTCAACCGATTTCGAGGTGGCAGTATTCACATTTGGGGAGGATTTAGTTTTCACCATCGCTTGCCGTGGCGAGAGGTTTTATTTGGCTGTAGGATCAGTATAGTACTGAAAATTACAGAAATAGAATTTCTGCAGAAAATGGTGAAGTCCCAGTGTCTGAGAGAACTACTGGTATCACAAATTAGTTACGGCTGTGAATGTTCTGATCTCGAAACAATAGTAGAGAGGAGACCGACATAAAGTGCGACCTCCGCTGTGTAACTAACTGTGATATCAAAAAACAAGGAAACAGATGTTGCTTAACAATGATAAAATTGACAAGTCTTCAAATACAATTTCCTAAGTATTTATTTAGTATATACACTATCTACTCTTGTGCTGAAGGGTGAATGTTGAAAAAAATGAAATGTAATGAATTTGTAAGTTTACATATGATTTACAAATATTTATATATATATATATATATATATATATTATATATATATATATATATATATATATTATATATATATATATATATATATATATATATATATATATATATATATATATATATATATATATATGTAAATAAATATTACAACAAGTTTTCCAATTATAGGAACAAAAATTATATCAGCTGTGCTGTTAATTAAGGATATAACACTTATCAGCTATGTTGTTATTTTTGTCTCTTGCTATGCTAATTTCACTTTCTCATCACTGACAGTTTCTATGCTCACAATGCCGACAGAAATGGTACTAATGTGTACTCATCTCTCTTAAGTCTGTTCTGCTTTGTTTGGTTCACACACTCCTGCTGAGGCTCGTTACTTTAGCCCACCCAAGACTGAGGGGGACCAAAGATGTAGAGTCTGGTCAACCTCTATGCTCCTGCGGAGTTCCAGGCAGCGGGATTGACTCGAACATACGACCTCAGGTTTTTAGGACACAAATAAACCTGTAACAAAGCAAACATAGGGGCTAATTTCTGTCCTCAAGCCCACATATTTCTAGTGTGAGTGAAATGAGCGTGTCTCAGATGTATGCATGTAGGATGAATGACAACATGGCTCAGTATGAATTAGCAATAGCGAGACAAGACAGGTGTCTACTTGCAAAGCATACTTTCTGATAAACTAATACATGGATACATTCAATAATATAGATTCAATACATGAATACATTTAATACATGAATACATCCCATAATATAAATCAATACATGAATAAATCCAATAATATGTACACCTAGGTGTGATACAACAATGTCCTTCCCCCTATACTATATCACGCCCTCTCTGACAATAGCTGGTAACATATATCCTAACAATAGTGTTATGTTCTTATGATAGGAGTATATGAGACGAGGACTGTTTGGTGATATATCAGGTTGGAGTTATAGGAGACAATAGATTGGAGTTAGATGCGACAATAGAATGAGTCCTGACAAGGACTGTTTTGGTTATATTGCAGTTGGAGTTAGATGAGACAATAGATTGAGTCCTAACAAGGACTGTTTTGGTTATATTGCAGTTGGTCTTATCTGAGACAATAGATTGAGTTATATGAGACAATAGATTGAGTTAGATGCGACAATAGATTGAGTCCTGACAAGGACTGTTTTGGTTATATTGCAGTTTGGAGTTATCAGAGACAATAGACTGAAGTTATAGACTGACAATAGATTGAGTCCTAACAAGGACTGTTATGGTTATATTTGCAGTTTGGAATTATCAGAGACAATAGACTGAATATAGGAGACAATAGATTGAAGTATGAGTCCTATTTGTCTTCGTCTATTCACTTAATTCCCCCAAGATACAATCAGTAACCTGATAGGTAGTATAATGACACACAACAAATACCAACGGTTATCGTAAATATATTTACCCTCCTAAGATTTTAAACTGGCCAGGTTTTGACGCGACTTAGTGAAGTAGGTTGCAGGTCGATGCCCTCAGGTAAGTTATAAATCAAAGTGACAGCTTCTTCCCCTTCAGTCAGTCGGTATCTCTGGCGTCAAGTTCGGGATTGCGTGGTTAGCATAAAATCCGCCCGATTATATAGTCAGGTAAATACTTGAGGAAAGCTTTCGGTTGGTTCCTGGCGGAGCAAAATGATTGGTTTCCTCCGGTTTTGTACCTGGTCTCATACAGCCTAATTTTATTCAGTTTTAAGCCGCCATCTTGCGTGAACTGCGTGAACAGTATAATTTATTCTGTCTCAGAGACTGGTGAACGGTGCAAGTTGATTGGTTGAAGCAAATCTGTATCTCGACATAGTGATTAACAAAGTAGTGGGTTACACTTCGTTTCACGACACTTGCCTCTTCACGTCTTCCGTGGAAATGTTAATGCTGTGACATATCGAGATGAGGTTCTGGATGCACTGGTTGCTCCTGCGTTCACAATTTATCCAGACTTGCAGCTTCTCCAGCAGGATAACGCACGTGCATTTTTTTGTATTTTTGGTTTTCTCCCTTGCCTGCACAGAATGCAATGAATTTCATAACAATCAAATGTACAAATTAATGACCAGCATGGATTCATAGGAAAATGAATAAAGATTCCAAATATGTAAACTTGTACACACTTATATTTACATTTCACACTCTGTTCCTGGATTATACAGGTGGTGCGTTTTTAATGAGCTTCAGTATATATATATATATATATATATATATATATATATATATATATATATATATATATATATATATATATATATATATATATATATAGATATATATATAGATATATATATATATATATATATATATATATATATATATATATATATATATATAGTTGTTCTTACCCTCAGGCACACATAGACTAGCCCTTAATGGTTGATTAAGTTCTGCTAACAGGTACAGAAGGCAAACACTTGCATTAACATATGCTCTTCTTTTCCCCGCTTTCTGTGTATTCAAATAATAGTGTCTGACCGAGTTTGTTAGGCCAGTCTATTTATAGTGTGACCTCGGACGTACGAGATGGGCATCCCGAGAAAAGTAATCACGATCAGAAAATGAGTACCTTTCTGCCTATCGTTCAATGTAGGAAAACTACTTTTTAAAATTATCTCCGTTATTCCTGGTGCGATTTTATTCCCTCAAAGCTTTTATTATACTTGGGATTAGGCTTTATATATCTATGTAATAATCTTTTAGTTTCCAAATTGCATTTTATAGTATGCATAGTTTAAACTGCTAAATGACAACCTGAAGCTTCGAATGCATTAAACCCAAGATTTCTCCCGTCCTATATTAGTATTAGTATTTTCCCAGCGGTAGTAAACACAGGACCAAGAAAGCGTTTTCATTGGTTAGTGTATCATATCTTTCTACAATGTATGGCGCGCGGTATGGTCAGATAATTCGTGATGTGAGACAGACGTCATTTCACGACAACACAAACACGGAAAATTACAAACAAACAAGATATAACTGACATAGCTTTTATTGCCCAAGAACAATTCAACTCACTGAACGAAGCATTTGAGAAAGTACACAACAAAATATCACACAGTAAACCAATTAGTAAAGAATCAATATCATCAATAACAGCATCAATAGAGATATATATGTCTTTGTTCAGAAAGCTATTCCCCAGTAAGTGTGGCAGAGATATTATGATTAATAGATTTCAGATATCTATTCTTTATTCTACGCCTGTCTTTTACCTTTCTTTCGCTCCTTTACCTTTCTTTCGCATATGCTAGATTGTTAGCAATTCAAACCTTTGTCATTTCCTTTCTAATTTAGCAACGCATTTTACTGCGGTTAGCTAAGTTCTTTAATGAGAGATCGAATCGTGTTAATTCGTTCTCGACAGGGATAATAATGAAAACCATTGTCTATCACTTTTCCCTGATCTGTTTGCCTATAAGTTCACGGTGAAAGATTTGAGATCAAAGACGAGCTCGCTTATATTGCGTTTATGACCATAGTCTGCAGACAGTAATAGTGTGAATTATCGAGCGAAGAAAATCTCGCACGGTCTGGTAAATCATGTTACACAAGATCTAAGAGAGACTGTTCGCTCGATTTGCCTGAGTCTGGTTTCGGTTTCAGTGTGAATAAATTCGTTTGATTCGCAGAATGAGATAAAATATGTAAATCTTGACGTAGGTGCTAAATGTATTAAGTCTGGGCTAATTTCTTCCTTTTCTATATTTAAACGCCAGCAGTTTAGACTTCATTCATTCAGACTCCGCAGTTCTCTAGACAAGCTAGTTTCGTTTCTAGATTACTTTATTAAGTAAAATCTCAGTTTGCGTTGGAGAATAGTTTTAAGTAGTTCTGTGTGAGGTATATATATTGACTAGTATTGTCGAGTGTTTATTGTTAGTTCGAATTATATTTTCACTAGATTTTTGTGCATAAGTGTTTTGCCAGTTAGGCCAGTCATTCTAATTCTCTAAGTTTACTGTGTTACAGTGGATAGCAAAATAAATTATAATTTCTAGCTAAAACTCATTCAGCTATAAATAAATTTAATTAAATTGCTAGTAACCAGTCAGTGAATATTTTAGCTAACTGGTAAATGTACTGATTCATCATTGAGTATTGACGGAATATGTACGTATTTCTAATTCATGATGATTGATTTTTTTAAAATGACTAGAATTTATTTCACGGAAGTTTTAAACGATGAGACAAATAACCGAAGTGAATATTATATATTACGTGAGGGTAGGATAGGATGTGTGTATAATATTATGATTAAGTTTCTGTATGTTTCTTTTTTATACAGTGTATGGGTCAAGCCCAAAATCTACCAGCGGTTTCAGTACATATGAGAATAACCTAGAAGAAACATTTTGTACTTAAATACGTGGGTTTACAAGTTAAAACCTGTCTGGCATGGTGTTTGCATCCAGAAAAAGTCAAGAGTACCCATCTCACGAACTTTAAGATTAAATGATGTAACTGGGCCTATCGAGCCAGATTATATTTCTTCCTTAAATCTCATGTACATTCAGCTCCTGTGGCGAAATTACAAACAGTAACATTTCCGACGTTTGACTAATTGTGGTGTGAACAAGAATTTTATATTGAGAGAAGTTACCAACCTGTCATTTCCTAAGTACTGGAAACCTCGAGATTCTGACACTGTGAGCCCATTAAAAAAATTTCTTACCTGAATTGATTCAAGTGACATAAACAGTAATCCTAAAATATAGTTGTAAAGTGAACGCTCCCTGGAACATTGGATGAAACCTGTATCTGCAGAGCTGGGGTTCTCTTTATCAAAAAGAACACGGATTCACTGTGTGTGTGTGTTCTAAAGTTTGCGCCTGAAGGTGCAAGACATCAAGTTTGTAGGTAAGAAAGAATGTCAGTGGTCACTTGTGAATGAACAGAGAGAAAGCAGGACTGAGTGATTCTCTTATTGTATACTTCATGCACCCACTTTGTAATTTCTTTATGCAAGTTTGTTGCTAATGATGTTTTCCTCTTAGAATAGATTCATATATCAACTCTGTTCTTAACCGTAGAGGGAAATTCTAGACGATAGCGTATAAATCTGTGACTCTTTGGGGCTATAACTTTTCTTCTAACGGGATCGTGGGCTCAACAGAGGGGGAAAGGATTACACCTATGGGTCTATTCTTTTAGTAATTCATTAACTTATGTGTATGTGTATTTATATGTGATTGATATTCAAACTTATGGTTGTGGTGAATTTTCTTACGACAAATAAAATTTACATAAACTTATTCAAGTGTGTCGATCAGCTCGTCCCAAAATATCTATATTCCATTGTTATAGTTTTCACGTCTGTGCGTCTAACTGTCGTCACTTATGTGTGTGTGTATGTGAGTGGTATATATATTCTAGTAGACTGTCTGACTAATCTAGATCTGTTGTAGAGATAGGCTGACCGAGAGAAGCTTCTCGAGTTTCAGGGACAGACTCTATTATTTTCCAGCATCTCACTCGTGAAAATCTATTTCTATTATTATCTCCCACTGAGCTTATCACCTGTTCTATTTCTATTCAGAAGGGACCAATCTATGTCTTAATTCCCCTATCACAAATCTACGACAGTAAGACAATTCCTAAACAGCCCAAAGTAGAAAAACATTGTGCAGACTGGATCAGAACTCATGGCTTTGGAATGGGCATGCATAGAGAGCAAGGAGGAGAATTTGAATTTGTACATTCCACTATTTCCAAAATTGAAAGACGCGCCAGCGGTATTAAAAATATAACTTCACAATTAAAATTTATAATGGAAACTCATTTGTTACAAATTTCTCCATCTGTGAATGTACAGATTCCTCCTATAAAAAAAAGGAAGTGTGAATAATAATTGAGCGAAATTTTGGGGCTAGAGCAAATTATGGCAGTTGTTGCATGAGAGTGACAGAATTAACAGAGTGTGGAAATTATTTAATAGGTGTATGTTTTATTTATTAAATTGAACATTTCGTTTTACTCATGACCATACTCATTTTTACATGACCATCGTGATGAATGATTGAGAGATAATTGTTAGCTCTCATGTTTTTGGCACAATTGGGTGTGTTATTTTAAGGTAATAAATGTGACTTGCAATTTAATGTTTCAATAATTAATGCTTGACGCATGAATCCAAAACAAAACTATGATATCCATTAAGGTTTTCTACTTTTGATTTCTGTAATTTGTTATGCATGTTGATTGTGATCGTTTTAGTGTAATTGCATAAGAAACACACCATAACAAAACGTTAAAAAAACGTAAATTTTACACTATTTCAGACTATTATATCTTCTGTTCTAATTGTGATAAAATGTTTGTTCTTGTTCTAAAATTTACTCTAACATTTCTATTCCAGCTGAGCGCAAAATTAAAGCCAGTATTTATAATAATAAAGTAGCCTAAAAGCATTAATTAAGCCCTATCAAAAGTAAACACCGCCACATTTTTTTCCCGTTAGGAAGTTGACCACGTGACCTCTGTCACGATAGCTATAAATAGCGCGGTCAGGAAAAACTAAAGTGTCGCTCGCAAACCGCCGTGTGCAAGGAGCGGCAGAAATAATATTAACGATAGGCAGAATGGTAAAATTCCTTTGCACCAAATCTTGGCCACGAAGGATTAGCCCCACGAAAATCGCCAGTGTGTTTGCTAAGCGCTGATAAAAGCCAGAGTACAGGGAAACAACTGATGGACAGACACAGATAAGAGATTACTTTCTGATAAAGTAATGAATTGTTACTTTTGGAACACACTGTCGCGTGAGGTTATCGATGCGTTTGTAAGTTTGTACACAGGGCAATCGGATGTTTACAGCCCATTTTCAGAAAAGTAATGTTTGAAATTTTGCTCTAGATGAATCATGCAAAATATTCAAATCAGATTGGCTGATCAGTTGTACGGCATAACAACAAATGCGTGGGAAGGCAGTGAATATAATCTGACCATTTTCTCAAGCTATTTCACTGTGAGATTTACGCTTGCTCAAGACTTGCTATAGTTAGAATTCAGAATTCCTTCTTAACATACCGGACACCTTTTATTGGAGTATTTATAAGGACTTACAAAAACAGCCCAGTAAATCTCTATCATTTTAAACAAGGAAACCAGGACTGAGGGAACTGTAGGACCACACACGGAGTCAGAGAGGGAATTTATTGTTAAAACAACGACACCCCAGGCGAGTGTAAGAGGCCGATTCAAGTCTCTTTTATTCATCTGAGCAGAACGTCTGTGAGCCAGGATTGGCGTAAGTTGTCATTTTACATTCTATATTTAATTACTAACATGTGAACTAACATATATAGGTGTATTGCCATGTGAATTTTAATGTATGAAAATCGCTCGGGGATGTCCAAGTCATTTGAGGCTGGCAACCTCAGCGTATAGAATAATGATTTCATGAACCACCACTGGTGACTGCTTTATTGTCAGTTTCTGAAAAGAGAACTTAACGCATAAAGAGTCCCAGGTCCCATATGGAGCAGGAAGGGAAAGATGAAAGACATTATGTACATTCTAATTATAATCTTACAGTTTCAAACCAGTGTAAATGTCGATGTTAACATATTCACTTTTTAAAATTGCTGGAAGTTTCAAACTTTTTAATCGGTGTAAACATAAATGGAAACATATTCAATTTATATTGTGAACACTTTTCAAATCAGTGGAAATGTAAATGTAAACATATCCTATCTGTACTATTAACCTTTTCATTTAAATATAAAGTAACTATGAAAGCTATTCAATTTAAATGTAAGGAAAATTTTATCCCGAGGGATTAAATTTAATTCTCATCGAGGGTAAATTCTGAGATAAATGGGATGGTGTTATGGGAAGATAGGAACCCATAACTATGGGTTGAAAAACGCAATACTCAGGAGAGCGTTTCGTTTCTATTCTTTTACCATAGCTATTGGTGGTGGTACCAGGTGACGGGTACTATCTCTGGAACAATAAAGGAACAGTGGCCTGCGCTTTGAGACGAAGGACCAACTTTGCCGTTACTCTTTCACGTTCTGGGAACGTGCGGCACCTTTAACATTGTCCAGCGACGAGCGTAAACAGCGAGACAGTCTACCAAGAATGAACCCAGCGGGAGAAGAAACTACCATTGGCAGCTTAGTGCAAAATATCCGCAGCCAAAAGTGACCTCCTTTATTTAGTTAAATCCCATCACAACAGTGATGAAAACCTTTTCCTAAAATATTCAGTTCTTTAACCTTGTTAAAGCTTAAAGTGATTATTAAATTTTGGTATTTGTAATGTTACAAATTTAACTTCGATTTTGTCCTTTTACGCTCTAAACAGAGCTATACCAGAATAGTCAGATTTCCACTGAGTAAATCAGGGGTGGGGCCTGAACGCGCTGAAACTAATAAGTGCTTAATTCTTCACAAAAGTTGTCGGCAGATTTTAGATTTAACGTGCTCAGCAAAAGCAGCATTGTTTTCGGTTATCTGAATATCTTGTGAAGATTCCCTGGAGATAGAAGCGTTTTTTTCCTTCTTTCGACATCTCTGCCAAGAGTAATCTTGTGCGAAGGTAGACACCTTTGAAGCCCATATTAGATACTCTTGAGTTTTGGCCACTGTTGAACCACTACGGCAAAGCAGGGGAGACAATACCATCACAAGATAGATAGACAGATAGATATACAGACAGACAGGCAGGCAGGCAGACAGACTGACAGACAGAAAGAGAAACAGATAGACAGACAGGCTGAGTGAGTGAGTGAGTTGAGTGAGTGGAGTGGAGTGAGTGAGTGAGTGAGTGAGTGAGTGAGTGGAGTGAGTGAGTGAGTGAGTGGAGTGAGTGGAGTGAGTTGAGTTAAGTGAGTTGAGTGAGTGAGGTCATTTAGCCACCAGTTCCCAAGGGTTAGCTGAAGCCCGATGTTAAAATTTACTGGATTCGCAGAACCACTTGCTGAATTTGTTTAGGTTACAAAGTTAGACTAAAATAACGAGGCAAAACATTAATTTATAATACAAAACTGGCATATTCACATATTACTTAATTTATCCTAGTAAGTTTAACAGAAACAATTTTGCTGCTGATAAATGAAATTCTCTTTCTTATTTCATATACATACATACACACACACATATTATATATATATATATATATATATATATATATATATATATATATATATATATATATATATATATATATATACATATATATATATATATATATATATATGTGTGTGTGTGTGTGTCTGTGTGTCTGTGTGTGTATGCGTGTAAGAACTTTTTTTAGGTTTAATTATGGCATATTTTTGTACCAGATGAGTCACTGCCCTCAACATCAACATCATGAAGAAACAGCAACACTGCAATATTTGTGTTCCTTATTGTTATAATTAAAGTATTGTAAATAGGATTAACAACACAACTGATTCGCTCCCTTTTATTTATTTATTAATTAATTTTTCAATGTCCAGTTTGTCACGAAGTAAAATCGCCTCTTTTTCTCTTCTTACTTTTTTTCCTCATGCTGGGTCACTCATTCCTCACTTGTTTTAAAAGAAAGCAAAAGAAAGTCAGTTTTTCTAGCAAAAGACTCCGCCTTGAACTTCTGACCGCTTGTCACGGAATTGCCTACCCTGCTTTGAAGTAGTGGTCCAACAGTGGCCAAAACTCAAGAGTATATAATATGGGTCTTCACAGGTGTCCACCTTCGCACTAGATTACTTTTGGCAGAGTTGTAGATAGAAAGATAATGATGCTTCTATCTCAATGGAGTTTTCATAAAATATTTCAGAAGTCAAAAACAATGTTGCGTTGGCAGGGCAATTGTTAACTTTTATTTGATCCGCCGCCTTTTATGAAGAATTAAGCAGTTATTAATTTCAGCTCGTTCAAGCCCCCACTCTGATTTACTCAGTTGAATTCTTATTATTCTGGTATAGCTCTGTTTAGAGTGTATTTAGTAAACTGACTGAGAAAAACATGCAGTACATCCAAAATGATTAAATCAACATTAAGTTTGTATATTTACAAATAACATATTTAATAATCTACTAAGTTTAACAGTTTTAAAAATTTGAATAATCTTTAACAGAAAATACTCATCATCGTGCGATGGTAGTGTTTTATGAAAGAAAGTAACTTGGCAGCTTTTAGGTTTGACTTAGCTGCAAATGGTAGTTTCTGCTCCCGCTGGGTTTTTGGGTTCTGTGCAGATAGGTCACAGGAGCTTTTGCGTCTCTGGTCAAGATTAAAGGCGCAGCACGTTCCAAGTAATATCAGGGAGTAACTGCAAAGCTGGTTCCGAGTCTCTAAAACCTTCTGATGATGGTGTCTAGCTCTACGTCAGTCCACTTCTACCCTCACTTTGTTACAGAGATTAGTACCCTCAGCTGGTACCATCAAGCCAATCTTGGTTCACAGACTGTTTGCTCAGAGGAATAAAAGCACTGGAATAGACCTCTTACACGTGTTCTAAGGGGTCGTTATTTTAACAATGAATTCTCACTTTGACGCTGTGCTTCAGATTCCTAAGATTCCAGGTGTCCTTGTTAAATATTAGAGTTTATTATGGGCTCTGAAGTCCTCAAAATTGCTCAAACAATGGTCCGGTTCCGTTATAGGAATCTTGATTCTAGGCTCTGGCAAGGTCCGTTTGTCGTCTTGGCAAGCAATTCTCACAGAGAACAAGACTTGCAAAAAGTGTCAGATTATATTCACTGTCTTCCCCCGCATTCGTTTATTACGGAGTGTCGTACGGAAGGTTAATTGTTTTATTTGGCCCGTCTGAGTATATAGAGTAGATGTCGACAGATACGCGAGAAGGTATAGAAATATAATTTTCACAGGTGGTAGATTTGAGAAAAATAGATCTGTCTCTGGAGTGATTAGGTAATCTGTTCCAGCCTATCCGTACGACTGTACTTATTGCAAAACAGCTTTTATCTCCCTATCAAGAATAGATACGTTTCTCTCTCTACACACACACACAGCTATGTGACAACAAGACACACAAACGTGAAAAAAAACTACGGATAAATGGGTATGGGTCTGACCCACACACAAAGGTAAGTTTCTTTGTAGTTTATTATCATTAAAACTCGACAACATCAAAATATCTAAAGGAAAAGATCAAAGAATCATTTACATGCATATGAAATAAAGTAGAAAACGTGCACCCTCCCCAAATGGAGAAAAGAACCCTACAATTATTAACCCAAATGTTGAAGGTTAGCACTCTGTTACAGAATGAACAGTATTGGTACTCTATGAGACCCAGTAAAATAAACAAACTTTTAGACAAATCAGATATATGGATAGTTTTCCCTCAAACAAGAAAATACTCGCACACTCTTGCAAACAGTGGCCACTCTCACACTCTTACCTAATTGCCTGGTATGGTAGGTCTGTAATATCCCTTGGTAATAGAATTACTCCATGAATGTATTATCTATTTTCATTTAATATTCTGACACTCCAGTTGTCGCAGATCCAAATTGGCTCCAGTTGTCTTGAAACGTGTGTGTAAACCCACTTCTTTGTTAATACATACGCACAGCCAATCCACGTTCAACAGACTGAGACAAATTAAATTACACGAAGTATACGCCATCGTGTTCCCGCAAGATGGCGGCAGACGGAATAAAATTAAGCATAAGCCCTGTTTTTTGGAAATGGGTCATGGAAAGTACGAAATCGTCGGCAATAAAAATGTACCAAATCGTCGAGAACCAACCAAAAGAGTTCCTTACGCACTGGCAGATTCCCTGCGTCTACCTATATAAACGGGCGCATTTTATTGAAAAAAAAACACACACACAAACACGAAGGCCAGCTAGACCGACTGGGGGAAGAGAAAGCTGTCAAGATTGATTTATTGCTTATCTGCGTGACCGGACACTCTTGCTTCACTAAAGTCGAGTCAAATCTGGCTTGTATTAATCTTAGAGGGTAGGTAAACTTACTATAAACTTGTAGGAGAATAGGCCTACATCACATATATAATGATTGTATTTTTTGTGTGTCATTTATACTACCTACACCTGTATATATTTAATATATTTTGTTTTACTATGAATGTATCAGGTATACTGATTGTATCTTGGGGAATTAGGTATAATGATTGTATTTCCTGATATGATTGATGAAGACGAAAACCAATCCGAAATATAACCAAACAGTACTTGTTAGGACTCATATAACTCCACTCTGAAATATAACCACTCATATAACTCCAACCTGAATATAACCTATGACTATCATGTATAATGACTGTATGTTATAGTATCATGTATAATGATTGTGTATGACTGTTGAAGAAGGAAACCACCAGAAAATAGCCTACACCTGTGTATATTTAATATAACTTTTTGTTTTACTATAAATGTATCAGGTAAACTGATTATATCTTGGGAAATTAGGTATAATGAGTGTATTTCCGGGTGTGATTGTTAATGAAGAAAACCAACCCGAAATATAACCTAACAGTCCTTGTTAGGACTCATATAACTACAACAGTATTGTTAGGATATATTTTACCAGCCAATATAGCACTTATCAGATATGGCCTGGTATATTATAGGTGGAAGGAAACGGTTGTATCATACGGTGTACAAATTATTGGATGTATTCATGTATTGAATTATTAGAAAGAACGTTTTGCAAGTAGACACCTGTCTTGTCTCGCTATTGCAAAATCATACTAAGCCATGTTGTCATTCATCCTACATGCAGAAACATGAGACACGCTCATCTCATATACACTAGAAATAGGTGAGCTTGATGACAGAAATTAGCCCCTATTTTTGCATTGTTACAGGTTTATGCGTGTTATCCAACCTGAGGTCGTATGTTCAAGTCAATCCAGCTGCCTGAAACTTCGCAGGAGCACAGTGATTGTACCGGAGCTACATCCTTAGTCCCCCTCAGTCTTGGGTGGGCTAAAGGAACGATCATCAGCGGGTGTTGTGTGCAACAAATTATGAAGGACAGAACTGTTCTAAGAGATGAGTACACATTAGTACCATTTCCGTTGGCAAGTGTGAGCATTTAACTGTCAATGAAGAAAAAGTGATTTAGCGTAGTGAGAGACAAGATTAACAGCACAGATGATACATTTACTATAATTGATTAACATCACAGCTGATATAATTTTTGTTCCTATAATTGGAAGACTTGTTTTATATATATATATATATATATATATATATATATATATATATATATATATATATATATATATATGTAAAGGATCCCGTTACACGCCCATTTAGGCATATTGGGAATATGGTGTTAGGCTCATATTTTCTTGACCGTCGGCACACTAGGAGTGATGTGGTCAGCATCACGCCGGCCGCCTTAACCTTCCCAGAGTTGCTCTGGTACCCATTTGGGGCTTAGTCGACCCAGGAGCCGTTTGTTGCCTAAAACATCCCACCTCATCTGGGGATCGAACCATAGACCACTGCGCTAGGAAGCCAGTGCACTAACCACTATGCTACCGCGGCTCTACTAAGAGTAGATAGTTCATATACTTAATAAATAAGAAAATTGTATTTGAACGACTTGTCAAGTTTATTATTGTTATGTGAAATCTATTTCCTTGTTTTCATATCACAGTTAGTTACACAGCGGGGTGGCATTTTATGACTGTCTCCTCTCTACTAATTTTTCGAGATCAGATCATTCACAGCCGTAACTAATTTGTGATACCAGTAGTTCTCTCATACACTGGGACTTCACCATTTTCCTGCAGAAATCCTATTTCTGTATTGTCAGTACTATACTGATCCTAGAGCCAATAAAAACCTCACGCTACACTGAGGGCTCGTTCCTGGGATTTTTCTATATATCTTGAGCCATACTTAGTCTATTCATCTGTATACTAACTCTATCTTTTGCCACCCATAGATAACAAAAGAAACAAATTTTTGAAAAAATTCATAAATAGAATTTTTTTTTCCTTAGGAGGAGTATCATTTAGTACTCAGTAAATAGTTGATGCTCACAAAGTTGCACGGAAATTATTTGTTCAATTAAATCAAAGTTTAATTACAATAATTTGGATATAGTAAAATTGCATACGCTCTCTAAGTAACGTCATGGCTGACCTAGTGAAGTTCAGAACTGCGGTCATGCAGATGGGTAAGGAATTAAATATGACAGGTGATGCTCTTATTCAGTATGTCACAACAGAAGTGGACAAACACATGGATAGAGAGGAAAGGAAATTGCAAGTAGAAGCTGAAAGAGAAGCTAAAAGACTGGAAGCTGAGAGAGAAGGCAAAAGACTGGATGCCGAAAGAGAAACCAAAAGATTAGAAATTGAAGAAAGGAAATTAACAGCTGAAGCCAAGAAATTGGAGGCTGAAAATGAAGCAAAGAAAATTGACGCTGAGGAAAGGAAATTACAAGCAGAGAGAGACCATTAGTTGAGGTTAAAAGAGCTTGAAATTCAGGCAACTACTGGCAGTAATGGTGGTAGCTCACCTCACTCTGAGAGTAGCTCCAGCCAGAGCACCTCAAGTGGGGCCATGAATTTTCACCTGGACCCATTTGTTGAGAAAGAAGACGCCATTGAGTCGTACCTGGATAGATACGAAAGACTTGCCACTACCTATGGCTTAGTGAAAGAAAAGTTTATCTCAGGGATTGAGAGGTGTGGCCTACGATGTATATTTGAAGCTCTCAAGAGATGACCAGGAAGATTATGAAATCCTGAAGCAGGCATTGCTTGTGAGGTATGAAAAGTACTCCGAATCGTATAGAAAGTATTTCCGAACAGCTAAACTTCTTCCAGGAGAAAACTATCACCAATTCTCTGCTAGATTGGAAACCTATTTAGCAAAATGAAGTAGTTTAGGAAAGTGTCAGGATCTGAAAGAAATGATAATGATGGAGCAAGTGAAAGAATCCATGCCTCAAGAAATGAGGAAGTTTATCATGGAACAAGGAGCAGAGAGATTGGAAAATATTGTAACTGTTGCTGAGAGATATCAAGCAGCTCAGGCAGAATTATTAGGAAATAAGAAGAAGCGGGGTGAAAACTTCAAATCATCACAAAACTATTCCAAATATGAACAAAAGGACCATACCACAAGGAACAAACAATGATTTGACCAAAAGGACAAAAACCCTCTAAGATCGGATAAGACCCCTTACCGGAAGGAAGGAAAGTGGTGTAAAATTTGTCTAATGAGTAACCACAATACTGCGGACTGCAGAAGGAAGAATCCTCCTCATCACGATGCATGTCTTACAACAGGGAAGCAGGGAAGGAAGGAACTGGCAGTAAGTCAGAAGGACCTCCATAATCCCCCTGTCTGTGAGGAAGTGACCGTGAATGGCACTCAAGTACTGTGTTTATATGACACAGGATTGGACTTTGAATCAGTAGTGTGTTCTTCTCTAGTGAGTCCTGACCAGATAACCACAGAAACATTGGAAATCAGAGGACCGATCAAAGGCGCAAGAACTATGACCCTACCCATAGCCCGAATCAACATAAGATCTCGCTATGTGGAAGGAGAAATCAAAGCAGCAGTGATGGACGACCCTATTTACCCTTTGATTCTGGGGTGTAGGTATGTTTTCCTTGGAGAACCTATAAAACCTGTAGTTATGGCAACAGTCCAGACCAGGGAAAGCTCCAGGAAAATGGAGGAGAATCCTATCAATACTCATCCAGAAGAGATGAAAAAGGCTCAGGCAGCAGACAGCACCTTAAAGCCTTGTTCTGGCAAATTACCTAAAGCACATAACCCTCCAGAGAAAGGAGACTTTTACATGAAGAATGGCCTACTCTACAGAAAAGTTGGAACAGGACCTAAAGGGCATGAACAGCTAGTAGTGCCAAAATCTTACAGGTAGACAGTTATGACGCTAGGACATGCTATACCCTTCAGTGGACATATGGGAATAGGGGCCGCTGGACAAAGGATAACCTGTCACTACTTTTGGCCAGGAATCACAGAGGACATAAAGAGATATGTAAGATCCTGTCCCGAATGCCAAAGAGTAGCTCCTAAGCATTGGACTGCACCAGCAACACTTGGAAAAATTCCCTTTATGGGAACCCCGTTTGAACGTGTTGCAGTGGATATTGTTGGACCCCTCACTAAGACCAAGAAGAGAAATGCTTACATCTTAACCTTGGTTGATACTTGCTCTATGTGGGGAGAAGCAGTGGACATGTCAGCTATAGATTTAAAGCATGTGGCAGAGACCCAGTTAACAATATTCACCCGATTAGGTTTTCCGCATCAGATATTGACTGACAATAGATCTCAGTTTAAGGGAAAGCTAACACAAGAAGTATTCAGGATATATCAAGCAAGGCACTATCATTGTAGTCCCTATCACGCACAAGGGAACGGTCAAGTAGAGCGGTTCAATGGTACGCTAATTTCAATCATTAGAAAGCTGGCGAGTGAAAAACCTGATACCTGGGATACATACTTACCCGCTGCACTATTTGCATATAGGGAAGTACCCCACAATTCAACTGGATTGGCTCCAGCTACATTGTTGTTTGGAAGACCAATAAAAGGTCCACTGGAAGCATTGCTGCGGACATGGACTGATGAAAAAGCAGAAGAAACCGTGACTTCCTCATACCAATACGTCAACGAGTTGACATCTCGATTGAAAACAGGTTGGAAACTGGCAAATGATACTTTAAGACAGGCCAGGAGGAAGCACGCTGCGTACTACAACAAAAAAGCAAAGGATATGGAACTGGAGGTGGGTGAAAAGGTGTTATTACTGTTGCCAAGCAGCAATAATAAATTGCAGATTGGATGGCAGGGACCCTATGTCATACTGGAAAAACTTTCCATGACCAATTAACAAGAAAGGAAAGGAGAAGGTGTATCATGTCAATCTTCTTAAAAAGTACTATGGCAAGGAATCATCAGAAGTTGCACATATCATGACCTTAGCCATTGCAACAGAAATGCACGGTGAACCACTTCACTCTATGGAATATCCACTCACAACTACGAGGACTTATGTTCAAGTAAACATTAGTGAACATTTAACTCCAAAGCAGAAGAAGATGGTTCAGAAGGTGTTGGAAACCAATGCTGATGTGCTCACAGATAAACCAGGTCGTACGAATCTGTTAGAGTACGACATGAAGGTTACTGACCCTACACCAGTATGCATGAGAACATACCCTATACCCTATGCGAAAGCCCAAGCATTAAGGGAGGAAGTTGATTATCTGTTGAAGGAGAAGATTATCTCAAAGTCAGACTCTCCCTATAACTCAAGTGTGATGTTATTAACAAAACCGAGTGGTGAACACAGGTTATGTATTGACTACAGGAAACGAAATGCGATCACAGAATCTCAGGTGGACCCATTACCTGACACCAACCAGCTGTTCTCTACACTGACTAAAGCTAGGTATTTATCGAAGGTAGATCTAAGCAAGGGATACTACCAAATACCAGTGAAACCAGAAGTTAGGAAAATGCTGGCATTTAGTACATCAGACGGACACTACGAGTTTAATGTACTACCCTTTGGACTGAAAAATGCTCCAAGTATCTTTTCAAGAATGATGAGGAAATTGTTGGAACCTCTACAAAATCCCCATATCACGAACTTTATGGATGACGTTCTTTTTGCTACAAACACATTTGAAGAGCATATAGTAGCGCTCTCCATGTTGTTTGTCAGACTGAGAGAAACTGGATTGACTGCACGTCCAACCAAGTGCTATATCAGTTGTAAGGAGTTGGAATTTCTAGGTCACACTATTTCAACAGGTCATATGTCTCCTGACCCAAAGAATATAGAGAAGTTAAAGAAGGCATCCAGACCTCAAACGAAGAAAGATCTTACATCTTCGCAGGAGCACAGTGATTGTACCGGAGCTACATCCTTAGTCCCCTTCAGTCTTGGGTGGGTTAAAGGAACGATCATCAGCGGGTGTTGTGTGCAACAAATTAGGAAGGACAGAACTGTTCTAAGAGATGAGTACACATTAGTACCATTTGTGTCACTGACTGTGAAAAAGCTTAAAAAGTTAGTTGCTTATCCTTTGCAGGAAGTGGCAATCAACCCCAGCTTTTATTGGCTGTTTGTGATTTTTCTAAGCAATTTTTTTTTCATTCAGTAGTTTGCCATTGCTTTCTGAACGGTGCGGTGCTTATACAATTGTTAAAAATCCACACAAAGCGATCTGCTACCAAACCGCCTGCAGCAGCTTTCGAACCTGGTATATCTGGATTATAAAACTGCGTTCATATCCATTAGGCCACAGCCGCCGACGTGAAAAAGCTTACACAGAGCTAAAAGCAAAACTCACCAGCAAACCCATCCTTACGCTACCCAATATCACACATGAATATGTATTAAGGACGGACGCTAGCAGTATAGGTATTAGTGCAACTCTCTTGCAGCAATCAAAAGCCCAGCCGGAGGAACTTTTACCTGTCGCCTATGCCAGTAGAAATCTGAATGCAGCTGCGTTGAATTACTCGACAATAGAGAAAGAATGTTTGGCTCTAATTTGGTCCATCGACAAATTTTCACCTTACCTGTATGGGACACACTTCATTGTCCATAGCGATCATTAGCCTTTAACATTCTTGGCTGCATCTAGAAAGCTAAATTCGAGATTGTTAAGGTGGAGTCTGCTTCTGGTGCCTTATTCGTTTACCGTGAATTACATTCCGGGAAGAGACAATGTAGGAGCTGATTTTTAAGTCGACACCCTATTACCCTGGAAGGACAGACGAGAAATGATTAACTACAGCAGGTGTTTACACGTCAGCTATGACAGGTCACAGCTAGGAAAGGATGGAGCTAAGTCGTGAAACGTGTGTGTAAACCCACTTCTTTTTTTTTCTTTTTTCTTTTTTTTTTTTTTTTGCGTTCGCCCGCTAATACTCGAGGCGAAATCTCAGGTTATTATTTTATGTCTAACCTGACATTGATTTTACGTGAGTATCCCTTTATTTCTTGTACAGAGACAGGTGTCCCTCGCCATACAGGCAAATACTCGCCGATTTCGGAGGTACCCATTGCAGCTGGGTCGGCTCAGGAGCCGCCAGTCCCTGGTCGACGAAACTCCTTCAAATGTTCTCGCCAGGTCTCGAGTTCATCCAGTCCAAATCCCGGTCGACGAAAAATCCTCAGATGCCATCGCCCGGGTTTGATCCTGTATCACCCGGTCGCCAGAGCGGTGTTGTAACCACTACGCTAGCGCGGCTCCCACTTCTTTGTTAATACGAGTATATATGCACAGCTGTTGCTGTCATTTTTGACGGTTCCAGAAGATGTAAATCTGTTTAATACTTTTGATGGTCGAAGGTACAGAACTGTATGTTAACTCCCTGACACAGGTTGATTAGGGGTTACCTTCCCTGTGTTTATTCTTTCTTAAGACGGGATAGTTAGCTGTTCTCAGATCTGTTCTGTCTACGCATGCGCTAGCTTTTAGCACGAACCGAGCAGACTTCCGTCTGGGAGTGATGAGCTGGTTTCTGCCGGACGAAGATGTCCGTTGTTTCTTCTCTGCATTATCTGGGGGAAAGATAGTCTTGTGATCTTAGTGATTCTCCCCAGAGTTATTCTGTTCGTCTGAAATGACGACAGTAGTTATTTGTGTATTTCTCGGATTTCTGTCCAAGGTAAAATAACTTAATTATTATGCAAAGTTTGCAGAACATTTAGTATGAACCTGTGAGTAGCGCTCACAGTTCTTGTGATCCAGAGTCCATTATGTGTGCTTGACGTAGCCAATTAGGTCTATTCGTTGAAGTACTTTACAGAAGCACAATGAACGTATATTGATATGAAACCCGCATGATGGCGGTATGTTTCAGCATGGAAGATAATACATGCCTATGAAAAAAATGTACAGTTGTTTATCAACCATTATAAGGCCCGTCATTACGGCCTATAACTTTGAGCAGAAGAAGAAGTGCCTGGCGGGTGAAGCCAGATGAAGTCTTGACTTTATTAACAAGTTCCCAGACTTCTATATTAAGCAACTATATTTGTTAAAGGACTACCTGACGCGTTCAGTCAGGGGCCCTGAGCTACAGTAGGAAAAAGAATATGTTGTCAAGCCAGCGTTATTAGCATCATACCTACGAGCTATACAAAACTGATGATGCTCGGTGTTACTAATTATTACCACATATGAACAGTTGTTAAAGGACAGACCATTGTCGATAACGTCCTTATAGATGAGTGGTTCAAGCTTTATAATGCCAGATGTTTTGCCAGTCATTTCCAATATATATGATGTCCTTGATTCTCGTCCATTTGACTGTAACTGTTGATGTCACTGTGTCTCGTAAATAAATGGTTGAAAGTTCCAGCAGTTTCTACAATTACTGACTACTGCATGTGAGTGAGTGGGTGCCTTATTTACCTATCAAAGAGCCTAAACGCATTCGTGTCTCTACACACCCACATCACTTATCAACCACACAAACTTCGAGTACCTCACATACAAGAAATGTCTGATGTTCGGATGTCAACATGACACCCTGTTAGCGCCTCAACGCCTGGTGAGCTATTCATGCATAACAAAGCTGTTTGGCCCAGGTCGAACTGACTACAACAGTACACAGAAAAGATATTGTTACGTTCCTCCATAACCTAACGTAAATCCCCCCTTAACATTTGTGGTAGGCCAGATCAGTGGGTCTAAAGCTGTCCATTGAACTGATTGAGGACATTATTTGATGATAACACACATTGATGATGAACTACACATTGGAAACTTGAAAAAGATCATTTATACTGTTCAGCACATAACAGCAACACACCTTCAACAGTTTGAAACTGGTCGATGACCTTCATTGTGAACGATCACGACTCGTGTTTACATACAAGTTCAGCTGTTGTGACAAGTCTCATCACTGTAATTTTCAACGGTGGAGCTTCCTCGCATTGCTATATATTGTCAGACACCATTGTTGACTAAGGCCAGGATTATATCTAAGATAAGTGGCGGTTTGTTTTTTCGGAAACTTTGTACCGTTATATTGTGAATAACTGAGCCTTCTTACAACACACTTTATTAATGTATTCTTTGTTTACATGTTCTTTGTTTACATGTTGTGTTAGTGTGTGTTTCGCGGGCTGGTTGGGCAGGTGACTCCGTTAGAAGATACCACGTAACAGAGGTTCTATCGAGAGCGTTTTCTGTACGGACTGCGCATATTTCCCACAGCGGAAAGTGCGAGAGACGTGTGTTGCTACTTTTCATATTTTTTCTTAGCTGTGACGAGATGTGTTAGTTTCGTTTTCGTTATTTTTTTCCATTCTTTCATTTTCGATCTGTTTTGTTTGTATCTGTCCGCCTCTCCTTCCTTTCATTTATTTGTATACACTCTTTTTGTTTATAACAGTGTTGTGATCTGTTTTGATTTTTCGCAGTTATCATTGTAATTTTTTACAACATTAGATTTAGTTAAGCTTTATTTATCATTTGACTTCTGCGAACGTTTTCGGTTGTTATACATTCTTGTCTTTGTATTGTTATCGTCTACTTGTTCATCATACACAGTCTATATATATACTTGGTCATGGACTATTATTGTTGATATGATGCACTTTTCAGATAGAGGTTATTTATGATCATATTATTATAAAGAAACAAGGTGATTATGCAAGTTTTTGATTAAAAGACTTGTCTCCCACGGAGATTGGGATAGAATAAAGTGAAGTGGGTATACAAGTCTAGGATTACAGACTTGTCTCCCATTGAGGTTGGGATAAGGTAATTTATTCAATTTTTCAGGTCTGATCTCATATTATTAGACAGGATGTCTACATTAGATGTCTTTATTGAGCAAGGGAAATCCCTTGGCAAAACTGGTGACAAATTGGAAGAGTTTGCACTTGCTCAATATGCCAAGGCACAGAAGGCTGAAGAGAAAAGGATGCAAATGCAGTTGGACAGAGAAGCTGAAGATAGAAAAATACAGCAACAAAGAGAAGCTGAAGAGAGAAAATTTCAAGCTGCTGCTGAAGCTGAGAATAAAAGATTAGAAAGAGAAGCTGCTGCTGAAGAGAGAAAACTTCAAGCTGCTGCTGAAGAGAGAAAACTTTAAGCTTCTGCTGAAGAGAGAAAACTTCAAGCTGCTGCTGAAGAGAGAAAACTTCAAGCTAGGGCTGCTGCTGAGGAGAGAAAACTTCAAACTGCTGCTGAGGAGAGAAAACTTCAAGCTGCTGCTGAAGAGAGAAAACTTCAAGCTGCTGCTGAAGAGAGAAAACTTCAAGCTGCTGCTGAGGAGAGAAAACTTTAAGCTGCTGCTGAGGAAAGGAAAGCACAAATGGAACATGAGGAAAAACTATTAACTTTGGAGTTGGAGAAATTAAAGTTGATGAATATGAGTGCTCCTCAATCAACTTCGGGTAGGATAAAGGAGAATACTTATAAGGTCAAATTACCTCCTTTCAACCCTCTAAAGGACGACATAACCTTCTACCTTGATAGATTTCAATTAACATGCGTAACACATAAGGTAGGTAAGGAACAATATGTCGGACAACTGATGGAATTACTTTCAGGTGAACCATTGAGTACTGTAATGGCAGTAGAGGAAACAGATAGAACTAATTATGATGTTGTCAGGGCAACATTACTTAAGAGATATCGAGTAAAAGAAGAAGACTATCGTCTTCGTTTTAAGACAGTGCTACCAGAAACTGGAGTAGAGTTCTCTGACTTTATTACTAAGATTCGTCTTACATTCACACGTTGGTTTGAGCTGTCTAAAACAGAAAAAACATATGAAGCCCTTAAGGACTTATTACTTCGAGATAAAGTTATGTCATCTGTCAATGAGTCTTTCCTTGCTTTTATTCATGAGCGTAAACCTAAAGACATAAAAGACATGGAAGAATACTGTTGCCAGTATGTAACTGCACATCCCCATGCTACTGTTAGCAATGCTAAGGTTAAAGAAGAATTGCCGGTTGCTTCTGCAGCACCATATGGCCTTAACTTTATGAATAAATTCTAAGGTGCTCAACAGAACTTCAATAAGAAGAGCAATCGTAATTATGATCAGAATCAGGGTAACCTATCACATAATGGGTCATCTTCAAAGAACTGGAGGCGATCTGATAGTCCTCGTTATTTCGGGTCCTATAATTATGGAAATTTGCGGAGAGGTAGTCACTATAGACACTTTCAAGGCTATCCTTCGCGGGCGCATCGTAACCAAACAGGTAAACACTATGATCATTGGGGTAATGACAACTATTGATTTCAAACTGGGATTCGAACCAGAACCAGAGCGGTGGTCAAGGTAGATAAAACTATGATAATTTCAGAGGGAATAATAATCGTGGTAGAGCTCAATACAAGAAAAAGAGATCACATCACCAGGGAAACTCGGTACAACAAGAGTCTCATGGTGTCAATAATCAGGTGAACGAGAATAAAAATTCTAATGCTGTCACTTGTGCAGCTTTTGACTTTGGGAGAGCATCTAAATGCACCCAATGCTCAACATTATTTGAACCGAACACGGTAACTACTTTGAGTTGTGGTCACCCTCTGCCCGCTCTCCCTGCTGCAATTGCGCATGACGGGAGAGGATCGCTTATCTTGCATAGAGGTCTCGTGGATGGTAACCCAGTCTCATTACTATTTGATTCTTGGTGCACTATTATTGGGGTTAAGCAATCTCTTATAGATCCTCGCTGTGCCACGGGGAAAAAAGTTAAATGTGTAACATTTGGTGGCACAGTTGAAAAGTACTCGACCGCTATTATTCACATTGCTACTCCTTTCTTTACGGGAGATGTCCACGCGTCTCTTCTACCTTACCCTATTGCGGATCTTATAATCGGGCGTATTCACGGGGTTAAGGAATGCACCCCGCAACAAATTGCTGCCTGGGAAGAACGGAATATGCAAACAGCCAATGCAGTGGTAACAAGAGCACAAGCTCTTATTCCTCAAACTTCATCTACTGAAGTTAATGAAGTAGTTAGCCAAGATGATCACTTGGAGATTTCGCATGACTCGTTTGTGAAACTACAAGAAAAAGACCCTTCTTTAAAGAAATTCTTTCTTCTCGCTAAAAACGGTGATCCGAATCAGAATACAAATCGCAAATCATATATCACTATGAAGAATGGTATACTAGTGCGTATGGTACAACACTCAGACGCGACTATGCATTCTCAAATTCTCGTGCCCAAAAGTATGAGAGTTTTAATTCTTCAACATGCAGACGATTCTCAGTGTGCTGGACACATGGGTTTTTACCGAACTAAGTCGAGAGTTCTGGGATCTTTCTTTTGGCCATTTGTCAATAAAGACATACGAATTTTATGCCGGTCTTGCAAAATATGTCAAGAGGTAAAGTCTAGAGGTCCACGGCATGCTGCGCCTATTCAGGCAGCAGACATTCCTATCCGGCCGTTTCAGAAAATGGCCATAGATATCATTGGCCCTTTTAAGACTAAATCGGCCAGAGGACATCAATTTATCCTTACGTGAGTTGATATGTGCACGCGTTGGCCAGAGGCTATTCCTCTTAAGAGCATTTCCACTGCTGATATCGCAGACGCTCTTTGGCTTATATTTTCTCGTTTAGGTTTTCCTGGGGAAATATTGTCAGATCATGGCACACAATTGATATCAGAGACAATGTCGCAGGTAATGTCTACTCTGCACATTAAGAGATCTCTGAGTAGTATTTATCACCCAATGTCTAATGGGTTAGTTGAGCGTCTTAATAGAACACTCAAGAACTTACTGGGGAAGATAACTGAGGATCATCTTCAGGATTGGGACAGGGTCCTACCCGTGGCTCTCTTTGCCTATAGGGAGGTCCCCAACGAACATACAGGATTTTTTCCTTTTGAACTTGTCTTTGGCGCGCGACCGCGCGGTCCCATGTCTTTGCTGCATGATCTTATAACTGCTGATAATATCGACAATGACACACAATCTTCATATGAGTATGTCATTGCTCTCAGAAAAAAAAATTATTGAAGCATGCAAGCTAGCAACTTCATCATCCGAATTTGCTAAGGAAAAGGCAAGGCTATTTGCTAATAAGAAGAGACGCCTACGTCAACTTTGTCCTGGAGACAAAGCGTTTGTTTTACTTCCTTCTAGGGAGAACAGACTGCTTCTTACATGGAAAGGTCCATATACAATAGTCTCGAAGATTTCCGATGTCGACTATGTTGTCGATATTGATGGAAGGCATAAAACCTTCCGTATAAATATGCTTACGGAATATCATGAGCGACCAGACTATTTGCAGCCTATTTTCCAGGCGACGGACAATTCTCCAGTCCAACAAGGTCATATCTCATCCCTGTCGGTTATACAGGATGAGGAAACTACTTTTTCGGATGTTAACCTACCTCTTCCTATGATTCCACTTACTTCTACGGAATCATAGAGAAACGTTACTGTTTCTTCTAATTTGTCTTTTGAAGAACAGCGACAAATATCTTCTACGCTACAAGTACTTCAGGATGTCCTTACCGACATTCCTGGACACACACATGTCATTGAGCATGACATTATACTTACTGATCATAATCCGATCAGAGTAAGACCATATCCTATTCCTATTCATTTTCAAGCACAAGTCGAGAAAGAATTGGATGAAATGATACAATTGAAGATAATTGAACCATCCACCTCAGCATACTCTTCGTCCGTGGTTATTGTTCGAAAGAAAGACAATAACATACGTCTTTGCGTAGATTATCGCAAATTAAACCAAGTTAGGAAGTTCGATGCTGAACCTATGCTTTTATTAGAAGATCTACTTGTTAGACTTTCTAACTCTCGATTCTTTACTAAGCTTGACTTGTCAAAAGGCTATTGGCAAGTTCCGTTAACTGAACACGCCAAACCTTTCACTGCTTTCTCAACACCTAGGGGTTTGTTTCAGTGGAATTTTATGCCTTTCGGGCTTATGAACGCCCCGGCTACTTTCGTACGCATGATGCGTCGAATTCTCTCATATCGTTCAGATGTCATTGCATACTTAGATGACATCTGTCTTTTCAGTAATACTTGGGAAGATCACTATTTGGGGTTAAATGAATTACTGTCAACTCTACGCGAGCATAATTTGACTGCAAAACCCTCTAAAACCTTTGTTGGGTTTAGCAAAATTTCTTTCCTGGGTCATCGAGTTGGTCATGGTCTATTGAAGACAGAGGACCAAAACATTTCTAAGATATTAAATATCTCTGTGCCCAAAACAAAGAAACAAGTACGTAGTCTTTTGGGATTAATACAATTCTACGGAAGATTCATTAAGAATCTATCCTCTATCATGGCACCACTCTCAACCCTATTGAAGAAAGGGTCTCCTAACATGGTGCGCTGGTCTCAAGAATGTCAAGCTTCATTGGATTAGATTAAGAATTTGTTCTCATCCCCACCTATCTTAAGACTACCTATTGCTGATAAGACTTTTGTTCTTCGTAGTGACGCCTCATCCACAGGGATCGGAGCGGCACTAATGCAAGAGTATTCAGGAACTCTGCATCCTGTAATGTATATTTCTAGGAAACTGAATGCGGCAGAAAGGAATTACTCGGTTTTAGACCGTGAGTTGTTGGCTATGGTTTGGTCAATCCTTAAGTTACAAAGATTCCTTCTTGGTGCGCATTTCATTGTGGAAACAGACCAAAAAGCTCTTACAGCTATTCAGTGTAAGAATTTGAAGAGCTCGAGATCTACTCGATATGCTATTGCTCTTCAACCTTTTCATTTCACGCTGCGACCTATCCGTGGTCTGGATAATGTGATGGCAGACATACTGTCTAGATGCCCACATGAGTCCACTTAAGTCTTGTGTCCTAGTTTTTCCTAATACACTGCTAGACATATGTCTCTTCACTATACATATATATATTAACACATTTGTTGTCAACTTAGAGAGGTAAATTAATTGTTTTCTTTCTCTATTACCATCTTTAGTGTAATGGAGAAGGTTGAGTTGACATAATATAAAGGTCAAAAAAATTAATGCGGCCCCATGTAACATGTATTAGTAATTACAGTACATTATAGCATGTTGTTAATTGTGTTATTTATATTGTTCTCAGCGCAAACTAGTACCAGGTACGGAGTGCTTTTGAGAATCAAGATGCTGCTTACATGATCTGCGACATACAGAATTGATTTATACTTTGTGGATGCCATCTTCTATTTGTTAGAGTATACACTTGAATTGTCATATGTATATAGAATAACTTTACAAATTTTGATTATGTCCATCCATTAGATGATAGTCATTATATAACATGATACTTTTATAGATTTATATGTTTGTATGACTTTGCAAGATATGTTATCATTCGCATTACTATAACATTGCATTTTTTTTATATGTATGTGATTTTTGGTTAGCATCGCCAGATGTTTATTTGATGGTACCTTCCGGATATATTTTACTTTGAGAAAATATTTTCTCTTATTTTGTGAGGTGAGCTTTTGTTCTCACTAGACGCGCTATAGTGCGTTGATTGGATCTGACATTATGTTGTTATATTTATTGATCCTTTCATCGGCGCATTATTCATGCGTTATGAGCTTCTTGCGTCTCGCTCATTGATGTATTTCAAAAAAAAATGTTACATTTTTTTTATCCGGAGGGGGTGGTAATCTGTTGCCGTCATTTTTGACGGTTCCAGAAGATGTAAATCTGTTTGATACTTTTGATGGTCGAAGGTACAGAACTGTATGTTAACTCCCTGACACAGGTTGATTAGGGGTTAAATTCCCTGTGTTTATTCTTTCTTAAGACGGGATAGTTAGCTGTTCTCAGATCTGTTCTGTCTACGCATGCGCTAGCTTTTAGCGCGAACCGAGCAGACTTCCGTCTGGGAGTGATGAGCTGGTTTCTGCCGGACGAAGATGTCCGTTGTTTCTTCTCTGCATTATCTGGGGGAAAGATAGTCTTGTGATCTTAGTGATTCTCCCCAGAGTTATTCTGTTCGTCTGGAATGACGACAGTAGTTATTTGTGTATTTCTCGGAATTCTGTCCAAGGTAAAATAACTTAATTATTATGCAAAGTTTGCAGAACATTTAGTATGAACCTGTGAGTAGCGCTCACAGTTCTTGTGATCCAGAGTCCATTATGTGTGCTTGACGTAGCCAATTAGGTCTATTCGTTGAAGTACTTTACAGAAGCACAATGAACGTATATTGATATGAAACCCGCATGATGGCGGTATGTTTCAGCATGGAAGATAATACATGCCTATGAAAAAAATGTACAGTTGTTTATCAACCATTATAAGGCCCGTCATTACGGTCTATAACTTTGAGCAGAAGAAGAAGTGCCTGGCGGGTGAAGCCAGATGAAGTCTTGACTTTATTAACAAGTTCCCAGACTTCTATATTAAGCAACTATATTTGTTAAAGGACTACCTGACGCGTTCAGTCAGGGGCCCTGAGCTACAGTAGGAAAAAGAATATGTTATCAAGCCAGCGTTATTAGCATCATACTACGAGCTATACAAAACTGATGATGCTCGGTGTTACTAATTATTACCACATATGAACAGTTGTTAAAGAACAGACCATTGTCGATAACGTCCTTATAGATGAGTGGTTCAAGCTTTATAATGCCAGATGTTTTGCCAGTCATTTCCAATATATATGATGTCCTTGATTCTCGTCCATTTTACTGTAACTGTTGATGTCACTGTCTCGTAAATAAATGGTTGAAAGTTCCAGCAGTTTCTACAATTACTGACTACTGCGTGTGAGTGAGTGGGTGCCTTATTTACCTATCAAAAAGCCTAAACGCATTCGTGTCTCTACACACCCACATCACTTGTCAACCACACAAACTTCGAGTACCTCACATACAAGAAATGTCTGATGTTCGGATGTCAACATGACACCCTGTTAGCGCCTCAACGCCTGGTGAGCTATTCATGCATAACAAAGCTGTTTGGCCCAGGTCGGACTGACTACAACAGTACACAGAAAAGATATTGTTACGTTCCTCCATAACCTAACGTAAATCCCACCTTAACATTTGCGGTGGCCGTAAATATACGGTAACAACAGCCAATCCACGTTCAACAGACTGAGACAGATTAAATTACACGAAGTATACGCCATCTTGTTTCCGCAAGATGGCGGCAGACAGAATAAAATTAGACATAAGCCCTGTTTTTCGTAAATGGGTCATGGAAAGTACGAAATCGTCGGTAATAAAAATGTACCAAATTATCGAGAACCAATCAAAAGAGTTCCTTACGCACTGGTAGATTCCCTGCGTCTACCTATATAAACGGGTGCATTTTATTGAAAAAAAACCACACACACACAAACACGAAGGCCAGCTAGACCGACTTGGGGAAGAAAAAGCTGTCAAGATTGATTTATTGCTTATCTGCGTGACCGGGCACTCTTGCTTCACTAAAGTCGAGGCAAATCTGGCTTGTATTAATCTTAGAGGGTGGGTAAACTTACTATAAACTTGTAGGAGAATAGGCCTACATCACATATATAATGATTGTATTTTTTGTGTGTAATTTATACTACCTACACCTGTATATATTTAATATATTTTGTTTCACTATGAATGTATCAGGTATACTGATTGTATCTTGGGGAATTAGGTATAATGATTGTATTTCCTGATATGATTGATGAAGACGAAAACCAATCCGAAATATAACCAAACAGTACTTGTTAGGACTCATATAACTCCACTCTGAAATATAACCACTCATATAACTCCAACCTGAATATAACCTATGATAATAATAATAATAATAATAGCCCCTTCAGTCATAACTGACTATGGGAATGCGCCCCTGAGGTGACAGCCCTCAACTGCTTATTTTCCTGTTGCTCCTTTCGACGTTTTCTCCTCACCTCTGCTTCTTGTGTGAGCCTCTCTTCGCCCATCTGAGGTGGCGCCGTAAATAGCATCGCCACTTAGTGCGATCGGCAGCTTCATCCTCCCATGTTGCTGGATCCATGTCCAGTGCCCTCATATCTCTCTTGCACACATCTTTGAACCTCAGCTGTGGTCGCCCAACTGTTCTCTTGCCATCTGCTAATTGTCCGTAGAAGATATCTTTTGGGATGCGACCATCTTCCATGCGGCGAACATGGCCAAGCCAGCGAAGTCTGCGTTGTCTAAGAAGCGTATACATACTTTGAAGGCCAGCACGTGACAACACCTCGACATTTGTCACTTTATCTTTCCACGAGATGCCGAGGATGCGGCGTAGACACCGCAAATGGAAGGTATTGAGCCTTCTTTCTTGCTTAGCATAGGTCGTCCAGGTCTCGCTGCCATATAGGAGTGTGCTGGTGACGCAGGCATTATATACCGCAGCTTTGGTCTTCATTGTGAGTTTAGAGTTTCCCCAAACACGCGATGTGAGGCGGGCAAAGGTAGCTGCAGCTTTGCCAATGCGGCTGTCGATTTCTGTATCCAGTGAGAGTTTGTCATTGATGGTAGACCCTAGGTATGTGAAGTGGTGCACCACTGCCAATTCATAGTTATCGATAGTGATAACTGGTGCAGCACCCACATCCTGACTCAGCACATTCGTTTTCTTTAGACTTAACCTATGACTATCATGTATAATGACTGTATGTTATAGTATCATGTATAATGATTGTGTATGACTGTTGAAGAAGAAAACCACCAGAAAACAGCCTACACCTGTATATATTTAATATAACCTTTTGTTTTACTATGAATGTATCAGGTAAACTGATTATATCTTGGGAAAATTAGGTATAATGATTGTATTTCCTGGTATGATTGTTGAAGAAGAAAACCAACGCGAAATATAACCTAACAGTCCTTGTTAAGACTCATATAACTACAACAGTATTGTTAGGATATATTTTACCAGTCAATATAGCACTTATCAGATATGGCCTGATATATTATAGGTGGAAGGAAACGGTTGTATCATACGGTGTACAAATTATTGGATGTATTCGTGTATTGAATTATTAGAAAGAACGTTTTGTAAGTAGACACCTGTCTTGTCTCCCTATTGCTAAATCATACTGAGCCATGTTGTCATTCATCCTACATGCAGACACCTGAGACACGCTCATCTGATATACACTAGAAATAGGTGGGCTTGATGACAGAAATTAGACCCTGTTTTTGCCTTGTTACAGGGTTATTCGTGTCATCCAACGTGAGGTCGTATGTTCGAGTCAATCCAGCTGCCTGGAACTTCGCAGGAGCACAGTGATTGTACCGGAGCTACATCCTTAGTCCCCCTCAGTCTTGGGAGGGCTAAAGGAACGATCATCAGCGGGTGTTGTGTGCAACAAATTAGGAAGAACAGAACTGTTCTAAGAGATGAGTACACATTAGTACCATTTCCGTTGGCAAGTGTGAGCATTTAACTGTCAATGAAGAAAAAGTGATTTAGCGTAGTGAGAGACAAGATTAACAGCACAGCTGATACATTTACTATAATTGATTAACAGCACAGCTGATATAATTTTTGTTTTTATAATTGGAAGACTTGTAATATATATATATATATATATATATATATATATATATATATATATATATATATATATATATATATATATATATATATATATATATATATATATATATATATATATAAATCATATGTAAACTTACAAAGCCATTGCATTCCATTTTCCAACATCCACTTTTCAGCACAAGAGTAGATAGTGTATATACTTAATAAATAAGAAAATTGTATTTGAACGACTTGTCAAGTTTATAATTGTTAAGTGAAATCTGTTTCCTTGTTTTAATATCACAGTTAGTTACACAGCGGGGTGGCATTTTATGACTGTCTCCTCTCTACTAATTTTTCGAGATCATATCATTCACAGCCGTAACTAATTTGTGATACCAGTAGTTCTCTCATACACTGGGACTTCACCATTTTCCTGCAGAAATTCTATTTCTGTATTGTCAGTACTATACTGATCCTAGAGCCAATAAAAACCTCACGCTACACCAGTCCATACCCAGAAATTAGTTAAATGAGGTGAACGCCTAATATGGTGCTTCTCCTAGAAGTGTTATTACCAACAGTTAAAACTGTGAGAGTTCTTGAGGTTCACTCTTTAACGGAAAAATACTTCCAGTATTGGAAAACATCTGGTTGCTTAAAATTAATGTTCATATGATGATTATGGTTCTTCTATCGGCCAACTTGTGGCTGGTTAAAAAAAAAATATATATATATATATATATATATATATATATATATATATATATATATATATATATATATATATATATATATATATATATATATATATATATATATATGTTTTGTAAGTCCAGTTATTAAAAAACCAATTGTATTGTCCTCCAATACTCTCTTGCGTGTGCCCGTTCACAAATGAAATTTGTGACGCACAGCCAAGAAAAGGAGAAAATAACAAATTAAAAAAAGGAACAAGGAAAAAAAAAGACCGCTGGCCGCTCTTGTGTTCAGGTCTGCGAAGAATACAAGAAACATTTATATAAAAAATATGCTAATCCTATATCTACACACAATGATGGGGACAAGACGATCTCTTCTCTACTCCGTCAGTCCTGATTAAAAGGCACACGGTTTTTCCTTACTCCTATCAGTTAGCGAATTCCGCTGAAAAAAATTCAGAAATGAAATCTCCACGAGAACGAGTAACAAATCCACACAAGGAAATAGTTTAAAGCTACGTGCTAGATACTTCCGAATTCTGACTGACACTGACAATGGGGTTAAGAAAACAACAGTATATACGTCATTAGGATTCTCTGATCTCTGACTGCGTTAATTTCGCGTTCCGGTGTTACCCAGAATTCAGAAGCTAAGCGTATCAAGATAAAATGCTTTACGGTCGGTCTTCGTCGAGGTGTTTGACCGTCATCAAAAGACTTACTGTTCCCTAACGGGTTTCTCTGTAAGAATGCCCGCTTCTGAAGATCAAAGAGCCCAGGGGTTTCTAACTTCCCGTGAGTACGAAACTTCAAAGGGTCTGTGTTTTTGTCTCTCTCAAGCTGCTTGCCTGTCTGAGAAGTATTGTTATTGACAGATGAGCTTCGCGTGAGTGGACGAGGTAAACACAGCCTGATTTGCTTCCCTGTTATGACTGACATGTCACGCAGTTTGTAAACATTGCGTTAGCTCGTTTTAAACCAAAGAGGCGGGACAAGAGAGTCATCATGTGACGTATTCTTTCCAGAACGTTGTCTCCATTACAGCTGCTCTGAACGCATCACGATTCTGGGCAAGTCGACCTGCATCAGCCAAAGACAAGTTCAGACTCTCTGTGATGTCCTGGGTCCACCGTCGTCTAGGTCGACCCCTTCCCCTTTTTCCAGGGACCATGCCTTCCATCACTGTTTTTTCCAGACTATTATGTCTTTTTATATGACCGAAAATTTTCAGCTTCCTTATTGCGATGGTATTTAGGAGCCAATGTTCCTGTACGTTTAGTGAGTGCAGTACTTCTCTGTTGGTCTTTTTTTCTGTCCAGGGTATTCTCAACATCCTTCTGTAGCATTTCATTTCGAATGATGTAATCTTTTTTGCAACTGTTTTATTGAGTGTCCAAGTCTCGCAGCCGTATGTTGCTACTGGGAATATACATGCTCTGATCAGTTGTAACTTTGTTTCTTTGCTTGTGCCTTGCCATAGGTTTTTCATCTGTATTAGCTTATGTGAAGCAATTGCAAGTCTTCTTTTAATTTCTACTGCACAGTCGCCAGAGCTGTTAATGATTGATCCTAAGTATTCGAATTCATTGACACTTTCCAGTTCTTCGTTATCAATTTCAATTTCTGGTTTGGTCTTTACTTTGTCTGTTGTCAATACTTTGGTCTTCTTGGTGTTTAGGTATAGATTCTGGGCCTCGCTGTGTTTTTGGTGGACAGAAGTAATTGTTCAAGTCCTTTTGGGTTGGTCGATAGGAGGACTGTGTCGTCAGCATATCTGATTTCCGGGATCTGGTACCCGCCGATGTTAAATGAGTCAAACTCTGTGTGTTCTTGGTCATCTCTTACGTTTCTCATGATATTCTCGGCATAAATGTTAAACAGGTAAGGGGAAAGGGTACAGCCTTGTCTTACTCCTTTCTGTACTTCAAACCATTCTGATGTTTCCCCCTCTATTCTTACGGCTGCCTGTTGTTCTTGGTACAGCAGTGCGATGATTTGTATAAGGTGGTTTGGAAATCCCATATTTTTCATAATAGCCCATAACTGCTGATGTTGTACACAATCGAAAGCTTTGGTGTAATCAATGAAACAAGTATGTAGGTCAACGTTGAATTCTCTACACTTTTCTATGATGATCCTCATGTTGAATATACAAGAGAGTAAGCTGCAGAAATAGACAGTGGGTATTGATACACGGTTTAGCTAGCAAATCAGAGGGCAGCTATAAGGTTGCAATAGGCTGTAGACTCTTTTTCCATTACTCGTCACACGGTGCTAAGCCAGCGCCAATCGTTTCAAACATGCGTGTTTTGTGGGGTAATTTCAAAATTATTTCCGCCTGAAATAATGTGCGTGATGCAAAAGGTCACCTCTCCCATTATCAGCGATTAAGCAAATACGCTGGGCGATTTTAGTGTTAATCTGTAGTCTGATGTCGGTCCCACCCGAGATTAACCAACGTGATTGTCGATTAATATTACCTCATCCGTTCCTTCCCAAGCAGAGAGGGACGGGTAACCAAAAAGACTTATCGCTGAGAGGAGTGTAAGAATGTTTAAAATAGAAAATATCTATTTCACAGTAGAGAAAGAAAAAGGTGGAGACCCAGAAATTCCAGGTAATCAGTCCTCACTTCAATTGAAAATGAGTAGTGGAGAAGAGGTGCCCCCAATCCATCTTGTGACACCGCTGTCCTACTTAACATGGGTTTTCCATGGGAATAATTACAATTCTAGCAAACAGGTATGCAGTGTCGTATTGTCATGCGACTTTTGACGTCAGCAACCAACGAGGAGTTAATTTAAAATAACAACTCGCCTGGTATCAGAATGCCAAGTATTTGTGTATTTGGGATGGTACGATGCGGCAACAGGAGGGTAGGTCCCTGTCGTGTGGTGTGTATTGGGACAACTACGATAGTAGTTTTCGCCGGGAATAGCTTTTGAGATATTAGGTAGAAGGTCTCCAGAAATTGGCTCGTTAAAGAAAGGATAGAGACCTATCGGAGATAAGGACAAGAAGATGAGAATGTGAATGCTTTCCCCTGGACAGTGTTTCCTAATGAATTATGGAAAGAGTTCTGGTTCCCCACGACCTTAGATAGATAGATAGATAGATAGATAGATAGATAGATAGATAGATAGATAGATAGATAGATAGATAGATAGATTAGATTAGATTAGATAGATAGATAGATAGATAGATAGATAGATAGATAGATAGATAGATAGATAGATAGATAGATAGATAGACAGACAGATCGATAGATAGATAGATAGATAGATAGATAGATAGATAGATAGATAGATAGATAGATAGATAGATAGATAGATAGATAGATAGATAGATAGATAGATAGATAGATAGATAGATAGATAGATAGATAGATAGATAGATAGATAGATAGATAGAGAGAGAGAGAGATAGAGAGAGAGAGAGAGAGAGAGAGAGAGAGAGAGAGAGAGAGAGAGAGAGAGAGAGAGAGAGAGAGAGGGGGAGAAAAAAGTATGGGGGGGGGGAATTGTTAACGAGATGCAGTGAAAAAGAAAAACAATAACATAGCCATGTCTGAACTTTATTTTTTTAAAATGCTCAACTCGTTGTTAAGAACACTTGTTTATTTTGTTAAGTTGCCAACAAAAATTGTACATTAAAAACAAAAGTAACTTAAAGTGTGATTTTTAGGCGAATTAACAAATAGGAATGTCAGAGTTGTCTCCATACAAACCAGACATCAACCATGGCAACCAACCAGCGGAATGTATCAGTGTAGCAGAAAACATTTATTTTACAATCCCTAAAGCAATGTTCAAGCCATCTGGACTGGAGCTGACCTTTCGCCCCTTAGTGATTAATATACACGTTAACACAGTCACTTACAAGCACACACATGACCACTATCATAAACACATACTGAAATCTCACTGTCTCAGATTGTCCATCCATTTCTCCAAGTGTGTCTGTACTCTCTTGTTTCCATTACCGAGGCACAAATTACGAGCCCCAGGGGACACAAATCAGCGACATGAAAATAACTAACCTAGAACGTTACGTATTTATAAACAAAGCCAGCAGACGTCGTTTGTCACTTCCGGTGATTCATAAGTCTTTTCGAAAATAATTTATCAGCTTCCATTTTCTTGTTTGGTCATTTCGGCTTTCATGCTTGCTCTCAATATATTTTCATTTTTTCTTTTTTCTCATCCATTCTGTGCAGTTCTCGTGGTATCTCTTCTCATGCATCATTTCTCATCTCCAGTAAATGTTTCCTACTCCTGGTCTTTTTGCTGTTTATGCCATTTCTTTTAGTTCAAATATGCCAATCAGTCACAAATATGTCAATCAGTCACAAATATGTCAATCAGTCACAAATATGTCAATCAGTCACAAATATGCCAATCAGTCACAAATTAGCCAATCAGTCACAAATATGCCAATCAGTCACAAATCAGCCAATCAGTCACAAATATGCCAATCAGTCACACATATGTCAATCAGTCACAAATATTCCAATCAGTCACACATATGTCAATCAGTCACAAATATGCCAATCAGTCACAAATATGCCAATCAGTCACAAATATGTCAATCAGTCACAAATATGCCAATCAGTCACAAATATGCCAATCAGTCACAAATATTCCTATCAGTCACAAATATGCCAATCAGTCACAAATATTCCAATCAGTCACAAATATGTCAATCAGTCACAAATATTACAATCAGTAACAAATATTCCAATCAGTCTCAAATATTCCATTCAGTCACAAATATGTCAATCAGTCACAAATATGCCAATCAGTCACAAATATTCCAATCAGTCACAAATATGCCAATCAGTCACTGCTTCCATCTCACCTTCAACTCAAGCTCCCCCTCTCCCTTACCTGTTTTTTCGTCCCCGCCTCAAGGTCACGTCAGTCGTTACGTCTGAGACTAAAAAGGGCTTGACGTCACAAGCTCACGAAGCAGACTGCGCTCGTCTTATAGTTGTAAATGAAAGGTGACCCACCAGTGCCTTATTCGTTTGTTTGTTCGTCATTTACATGGTTTAGATCAGGGGTCGGCAACCAGTCGATCCAGAGCTACCGATAGCTCCCAGTGGAGAATTTGGTAGATCTTTAAGCGACTGCGGGGGGAGGGGGGAAGATTTTTAAAATTGTGGCAATTTCGGACTAGACCTCTCCCGCCGGCATTTAACATAACGATGTCCCCGGGATCAAAAATTATTTTCCCGCATTCACAAAGAAAACTCTCGAGCTGGCTACTAAAATATAGTTGTGAACTGCACGACATAGGAACGCAATCTTTTCTTTGTAAGGTTCATCATCCTTCCCCCTCCCCCACGCTTAAAATCACACATAAAGATTATATATATATATATATATATATATATATATATATATATATATATATATATATATATATATATATATATATATATATATATATATATATATATATATATATATATATATATATATATATATATATATATATATATATATATATATATATATATATATATATATATATATATATATATATATATATATATATATATATATAAGGTTATTTTTAAGAAAATGATGAGTTAAATCCGTTTCTCGAAACTTGACAGAAGAGTATCTTGATTGTCTGTTGATTTGATCTGCATCTCCGCACCTTCCTGTCTCCAGTTCAATAACTGTTTATCAATTGTGTTGTTGGCTTCTTTCCATAATCAAACTGTTCATGCACACCGTCATTTGCGCACTTTCTATTTTCGGGAGAATACATATAGGTGAAACAATACAATTATTGTCTAGCTTTCAACCACAGTTGCACCCACTTAGCTGTGGTTGAAAGTTAATGTACTCTCTTGAAAATAGAAAAGTGCGCAAATGATGGTGTTCATGATGTGACCGACCGACCGACCGACGTACTTACGGCGGGAATTATGGTATTGGATATATATATATATACTTACTTACTTACTTAGTCGTTCCCCTTCTACCGTGAGGTGTAGAGGTTTGGAAGAGAGAGCGCCAGACTATCCTATCGGCTGTCTTCCTCTTGGTCTGGTTCCATTCTAGTCCTCGATCCTTCAAAGATTGTCTAATGTTGTCCTCCCAGCGGACTCTGGGTCGTCCTCGGGGTCTGGATCCTTGGCTCTTTGTTTCCCATGCTTGTCGTGGTATCCGATCTTCTCCCATTCTGCAGACATGGCCAAACCATCTTAATTGGGACTGTTCTTCTTGGGTCTGCAGGGGGTAGGATTTAAGGCCTTGACGTATCGTCTGGTTGCGTACCATGTCTCTTCTTGTTACTTCAGCCACCTTCCTCAGATACCTCATTTCTGAGGTTTGGATCTGGCTTTTATGGGTTGTAGTCATTGCCCATGACTCGCATCCGTATGTCAAGACTGGGACATAGGTGGAGCGGTATACAGCCATCTTCGTTTTCTTACCAACCTCTCTCTTGCTGAGGAATCCTCGATTTATGGCCTGAAAAAGTCTCCCAGCTGCTGCTTTTTCGAGTGGCCAACTCTTCTTTGATGCCTCCCTTTCGGTCTATAATAGCTCCGAGGTATTTAAAGTGGTCGACCTGCTCCAGGACCTGTTCTCCCAGCTTAATCTGATGTTTTCTTTCTTCTCGTGATATCACCATGGATTTTGTTTTAGAGCTGCTTATGACCATCCCTCTCTTCTCCAGCTCTTCCTTCCAGACTTGCAGGTTGGATTGGAGATGTGCCTCTGATTTAGCAATCAGGGCGACATCATCAGCAAATGCCAGCTCCGAAATATAGACCTGTCTCATCTTCCAGTACCCCACTGAATACTTTCTTGTTCTCTCCTTACATGCCTTGATGACATCGTCCATAAGGAGTATGAAGAGGTAAGGTGATAGGATATCACCTTGTCTTACACCAGTGGTGGTCCTGAACTCTTCCGACTTATGGTTTGCTGTCCTCACATAATTTCTGCAAGACTTGTAGAAGCTCTGTATAGCATGAATCAGAGGTGCTGGAATATTCTTCCTTGCCAAACAGTCCCAAAGTTTGCTCCAGGGGACCCTGTCAAACGCCTTTTCCAGATCTATGAAACAAAGATGCATCTCACTCTTATACTCAAGGGCCTTTTCACTCAGCTGTCTGAGTGTGAAGATTAGGTCTTGAGTACTTCGGTTTGCTCGGAATCCGCACTGGACCTCATCCAATTGTGGCTCAGCTAGGCGTCGGAGTCTCTGCTCTAGGATTCTAGAGTAGATTTTACTAGGGACACTGAGAAGGGATATGCCTCTATGGTTTCCACACTGTCGATTGTCACCCTTTTTGAAAATTGGTGTTATGATGGCAATCTCCCAATCCTTTGGTATGGTCTTGTTGTACCATGCTGCCTGTAAAACCCTTAAGAGTAATAGGTCGCCTGATGCTCCCATGAACTTAACCATTTCTGGTGTTATACCATCATGCCCTGCTGCTTTGCCCATCTTGATTTTCTCCAGTGCTGCCTTCAGTTCTTCCATCTTTATGTCATCTTCACCATCATTGGTTTTCTCTTCTGTCCTAGTGGTTATCATTTCTGATGCTTCACCATGCTCACCATCCAGGTGTTCTGAGAAATATTCTTTCCATCTTTCCATTACTTCCTTCGGGGCAGTAAGCATTATGCCTTGCTTGTCCTTTATAAATTTGAGAGGGCATTGTTTTTCCTTCCTCATGTTCTTTAGGGTCTTATAGAACAATTTCTGGTTTTCTTGCGCATCTTTTTCTAGCTTTTCTTCAAATTCTTCCCAGGTGTCACGAGTTGGATTTAAGTTAGAGTTATGCCCAAGTGTAGGACAAAACCCTAGTGTGAGAAAAGACTGAGATAATAGATTAATTTTTGAGAAATGACAGTGAATGTAGTAAGGTGAGTCTATTGGCCCGAGGAGGATAACCGAAATTAAATCTTCCTCGCCAAATCGTGACGTCAATAAATGCTATAAACTCACCACCTCTGGCTACCTTTAACAGACTAAAGGAGATAAGGTTAAACTAACACTACAGACACCACTGTACAGACAACAGTTAAGGACTATACAGTGACGAAGCTGATCCAGTGAACATTAAATAAGTTTATTATACAAATCAACAGAATTTTCATAACATAGTAACAAACAAAAGAAAAGCATATATCGTGCAAGGTTGCACCGACCTGGAAAACAAAGAAAATCAATTTGATTATAAGCACACCAAATTAAAACTCCAACCACTTCCACTCCTTCATACACCCTGCTGGGGACAAAATTAAAAAAAAATGATAAGTGATCTTAACTACAGTCTAATTTGGTGGGGCGTCAACTGTAGCCACGCTCTATAATTTACTATTTCTAATGTCAAGGTTCTGCTGGTACTGCCGAAGACTATCTGCACAGCTGCTAACTCTGTCAACGGTATACGCCACTAAGTCACACTCTGCACTGCTATGTAATAGACTTTTTCTAACTCTAAGGCTCAGAGGCTATCCTCTAAGAATAATATGAGACTCTGCAGGTCCCTGATCTATTTTTCACCAATTCTCTCTCCACTTCTCCTGCCTTGCTGCTCTCATTTCATTTCAGCAACCGGGAAATGATATCCCTTTCTTCCTGGTTCTGACTCGTACTTCTGAAGACTAGGCACTTGCCGTAGACTGTAGAGGCTTCTCTATTTGGCGAAAAGAAAGCTGATTCTCCTTTGCTATGTTACCCCTCATTTGGGTTTAGGCCCTTCGGTATTGTTACCGAAGCTAAAAAAACGACACACCAACCCGCTTGCTTGGGTTCGATGGGTGTGTATATGAGCTTAGAGCTCCGGGTCTTAAGAAAACCCTTTTCACTGAAGACTGCGTCGCTGTCTCGACCTGCTCTTCCTCGCTCCCTCTCTCTGGGGCCCACAATACTCAGAGCCGATACCCCTCCACGGTACAAGCTCTTACGCCTCTGGCGTTTCCTCGACTTTTCTCTCTTGAGAAGACTGGCTACCTTAGCCAGCTGTCAGGAACAAGATTTATTGGCAACTCCCGCTCTTCGGGCCGTGACCACTGCTGTGGACACAAAAGACATGCCACTCTGTACTACAATACCAAAATACTTCCATATAATAAACTTACATATAAAACGTAAACAGTGGATGCTTCAGTCACGCTCATATCTTAGCACAACATGTAAACACCCAAAACACAGACTGCTTCACCATTTCCCCTTTCATCTTGTGCACGACAATACATAAATATTTCCTGACCCTGGGTCAGCTATTCCCATCAGCTCCCTGCCTGTCTAGTAAACCCCAGACTCACTGATCAATACTAATTATACACAGCTTGCCTCAGGCCTTAAACATTAAAAACAGGTAGGGGAACCTCCCGTACTTAGGCCTACTTTAATTCTGTAAGCGGTCTCAGGACCTTATCATCGTTTCCCCCTTATGATAAAAATGCACAACAATTAACTGCACATCAATGATTAAAATTCACCATTACATTTATATATTACATCTCTATACACAGAAATATATCTATCTCTATAGACTATATTTCCTAGAACTCATTAAATTCCATAACACAAAAATCAAATACTACTCTGCATAATATTTAATTACACAACCACTTAAGGCACCATAAATTTCCTTTCACCTCTACCCCACGTGGTTTTCCCTGCAATTATATTTTAACTCCCCCGATAGAAAAATACTTAATTATCTACTCTATCCATCCAGAATTCCTACTCGAATAAATCCCGATAAACCACGTGATTAAATTTTCCCGAAAAAAAAATCCGTTCCCGTATTTTATTAGGAGACTTATCAGAATTAATCTCTCAATGAAATAAAATACACGTGCTTCAGAATATTCTGTAAATTAATATAAATCTAGGATGCGTGTATGTCTACAGACTTTCTATTAAATCTACGGAGCACACCTACGTAATATCTCTTTATCACTCATAGACACTGTAGAAATAAATGATGGCGTTACAAGTTATAAAGTTCAAAAATAAATTAAATTAGAACGGACTAAGGCTCTATTAGAGAACTAGATTTAATTACCACGCTACTTTAAATTACTGACATACCAAATATTGCGTTCAGCGTTAGAAGCCGACAATATGCTTGGATACACGGCCCAGGATTTTCTGCAGGAAGAGACCGCTAAATCGAAAAGCACTACTTTATCTTAGATTTTCCTGCTCTGACCCCCGACCTACTTGAGGCAAGGCGTCTCCCTACAACCAATAGAATTAAAGATACTCTAAAATTTTCCATGCGCTCATCTCTAAATTTAGAACCAGTGTATTCGTGCTTACTTTAAATGCGCGCGTATTTCCGGCTACGTAACGTTACCTAACGTCGTCCGCTAGCGTGAGCAGAAAGTTGGACGTTACCTGGGTAGGGGTCATCTCCCCTTCCCCACGAAAAATGACCGCGATAAATTTAACAACGCAAAAAATGGAATTTTCAAGATCGCGATAATTAGAAAAAGGCAGACTGGTGCCATTACAGTACTAACCTACATTAATCCCTATAGAAAAAAACCCGCAATTACTTTACCTACAGAAAAAAATCTAAACACCCCTATTATTCAGAGAGAAAAAGAATACTTCCCAATCTTTAATAGAGGGAAGACAAAAATGGCAAACTCAAAATGGGGCCTATTGAAGACTAAATCACAGTAACTCCGTCACACCAGGACTTCTGTTTTGCTGATAGCACTTTGTTCTTTGCTTCTGTTCTGAGTGTCACATATTCTCTATATTTTTCCATTTGTCCTGTAGTGTTTTTAGCTCCTAAGTATTGTTTCCATGCCATTTTCTTCTCTCTTATTTTCTCTTTGACTTCCTCTGTCCACCAAGGTGTCCTCTTTCTCTTGTTCCCAAGTCGGACTTCACCGCATGCTTCTGCAGCAGCTGTCTTTATGATATCCTTGAATTTAATCCAGAGGGTTTCCAAGTCATCAGGTCGTTCTTCTGAGTTGCTCACCGCTGCAGCAATAAGCCCCTGATATCTGGTCTTAATTTCTGGCTCTCTCAGCTTGTAGGTCCTAATGCTCATTTCTCCTGCTCGTTTACTTGGTTTCTTGCGTGATGTTGGGCAGTTCCTAGGCTGAGCAACTCTTTTAGTTGTTCTTTTGATTGTTAGCAGGTAGTGATCACTTCCAATCTCTGGCCCCCTCCAGACTCTAGCATCTCGGACATATTTGAATGAGCTTCTCCGAACAATGGCATAGTCGATCACTGACTTCTCATTCTTTGTTGGTTCACATCTAGTGTATGCATGTATGCGCTTATGGGGGAACTTTGTGTTTGTAATGATCAGATTCTGCTCACTGCAGAATCTAAGGAGTCGCTTTCCATTGTCATTGAGAATATCTTCTCCATATCTTCCGATAACTCCACCCCATCTAGCATGGTCATTTCCAACTCTGGCATTAAAATCTCCGAGCATGATAACTTCATCTAGGCAGTCATCCACTGTCCTTTGAAGCAGCTCGAAGAATTCCTCCTTGACCTCTGCTCTCTCATCCTCATTTGGCCCATACACTATGACCAGGTTGACTATGGTTTCTCCTTCTTTTAGTTTAACAACCATAATGCGCTCCGAGACAAAGTTCCATCCCTTGATACTATCTTTTTGATTTTGGGCCACAATGCAACCCACGCCCCCTTTAGCTCTTTCAGACATGGGTACACCACTGTAGAGCAGCGTGTTGCCATCGAGATCCATGACTCCTTGTCCTTTTTTCTTTGTTTCCGTTATAGCCAGGATTTCTAGTTTTGCTTTCCTCATCTCTTCCACCAGCTCCTCTTCCTTCCCATTTATACTTCTTGTGTTCCAAGTTCCATAAGTCGTAGTCCGTAGTCCGTTCCAGTTCGTCGCCTTTAGAATCAGTCCAGTTTTTTCTCTTGTGTTGCTAGTAATCGTGATTTAAAGCAAACAGGTGATTGGCCTGTTGTGCCTTTGCATGGTGGAGGGGCTGCCTCCTTACGGCCTCCATGCAGGCCGCCCTCCTCCTTTTTCATCCGGGCTTGGGACCGGCATTGGCGGAGTTTATATATACATATATATACATATATACACACTAAAGTAGATTCTAAAAAGTTCCTGGGTTGCCGACCCCTGGTCTAGATAATTTTGAAGCTGGCTTGCCCAGTTAACATGTATGGCAAAAGGTAAGAAATTAATTGTCTATGTGTATTCACTTGTTGTTGTTGTTGTTCTACTCCTAATCCGCTGACATATCCTGCTCTGTTTTTGTTGACCTCTAAAGTGAACGTAAAAACCTTCTTATTTTAGTTAAGAAAATGTATTCATTGTTTCTTGCTGTTCCACTATTGCTCAAGACTTTATCAAGTGAATCAATTACTCTGACATAACATTGGTAACAGGATAGCAAATGATTCGTGGTGTATTTATACCAACCCTGCGATATCAAAAGCCAAATATTGGCATTCATATATGGAACTTAAAACTTAAAGTGTGGAACGTGCGCTGAGAATATGGTTAAACTAAGAATATTTATGAGAAACAGTTTTATCCAGGAAATGTCGCACAGAGGGTATGTTTTCACACATAACATGGTTCAACATGGCTTTCTATATACTGAAGGCCCGACACTGCGCTTATATAAGAACTGTTACGTCACTATACAAAAACAATAATGAATGCTTCCGGTATCCTAAAAATATGACAATTTTTATTTGTCGGAAGCAACTACTCTTCGTATATTGCTTATGCAATGACATCACTTTTCTTGGAATGTGTAAGTATGGTGTTAGGCCTGCTATATATAAATTGCCGAAGTGAAACGCATGTTAAAAATAACAATACATCAACTAGCATTAAAGCTTTTCTCTACAGAATGTGGAAATGAATCGTAAACAAAACAAAACAATGGAGTGATTGAAGTATGTCAGTGAGGGGGTTAAACCATCTCGACAACTAGCTACTTAAATAATACAGTAATATGTTTTAAACTACTTGTGATATTTAGCGGAAACATAAGAAATGAATAAGAAAAAATAGACAGTTTGTGCCTCAGTGAAATATTTATATGACTTCATGGAATTAAGAGATCCCTTAACATAAACATTATGATCTAAATATGAGACTAACATGGTAGCAGCTTATATGTTATAACGCACTGTAAACAGACCAACACTGTATCAGCCTCTATGTTGTCAGACACTCTGTAATGACAAACGTGGTAACATCTTAATGTTGCTGGACACTCTAAAATAACTAACGTGGTATTATCCTTCATATAGTCAGACACTCTAAAATGTCTAAAACTGTCTCAGTCTTCATATCATTAGACACTCTAAAATGGCTAAAATTGCATCAGCCTCCATATTGTCAGACAATCTAAAATGTCTAAAACTGTCTTAGTCTCCATATTATCAGACATTCTAAAATGTCTAAAACTGTCTCAGTCTCCATATTATCAGACACTCTAAAAAGTATAAAACTGTCTCAATCTTCATATTATCAGGCACTCTAAAATGTCTAAAGCTGTCTCAGTCTCCATATTATCAGACATTCTAAAATGTCTAAAACTGTTTCAGTCTCCATATTATCAGACACTCTAAAATAATTAACGTGATATCATCCTCCACATGGTCAGACAATCTAAAATGTCTAAAACTGTCCCAGTCTCCATATTATCAGACACTCTAAAATGTCTTAAACTGTCTCAGTCTCCATATTATCAGACACTCTAAAATGTCTAAAGCTGTCTCAGTCTCCATATTACCAGACACTCTAAAATGTCTAAAACTGTCTCAGTTTTCATATTATCAGGCAATCTAAAATGTCTAAAGCTGTCTCAGTCTCCATATTATCAGACACTCTAAAATAATTAACGTGATACCATCCTCCACATAGTCAGACAATCTAAAATGTCTAAAACTGTCTCAGTCTCCATATTATCAGACACTCTAAAATGTCTAAAACTGTCTCAGTCTCCATATCAGACACTCTAAAATAATTAACGTGATACCATCCTCCACATAGTCAGACAATCTAAAATGTCTAAAGCTGTCTCATTCTCCATATTATCAGACACTCTAAAATGTTTAAAACTGTCTCAGTCTTCATATTATCAGACAATCTAAAATAACTAACGTGGTATCATCCTCCATATTATTAGACACTCTGGATCCCATCTCATTGTAATATCACCGGCAATGAAGAGGCTGACAGATTGGCAAAGGAAGGTGGAAATCTACCTCGGATGATGCAAGCGTAACTTTCGAGGAGGCAAATAAATGTATCAGAATCAGATACAGAAACAAATTGGATGTAGAGCATCCAGGTCAAACACAAAATGATGCATACTAACAGCTCAACAGAAGAGAACAAGTGGTAATCTTCAGACTCTGGACTGGCCACAACAGATTGAGATATCATCTATTCAACAAGCTAAGGATAGGAACACCGATCAGACTGTGGCACTGATAAAATGACTGCTGAACATTTGCTTCAAAGTTGCCCAAATTATGCGGAAATTCTATATGGCCGATACCAGTACTATTCTTGGAAAAGCTCCTCGGAGATTCAAATAGTCACAAACTGACTACTGCTTTATTTGAAAACATTCAAGTGGACGTCTGAGAGTGTACGAAGAAGAAGAGGAAGGAGCCACTCAAAAATTTCTAAAACTGTCTCATTCTTCATATTATCAGGCACTCTAAAATAACTATCGTGGTATCATCCTCCATACAGTCAGACAATCTAAAAGGTCTAAAACTGTCTCAGTCTCCATGTTATCAGACACTCTAAAATGACTAACGTGGTATCATCCTCCATTAGTCAGACAATCTAGAATGACTAAAGTTGTATAATCATTTCATGTTGTCAGACACTCTAACAATGACTAATGTGGTATCATCCTCAGTGTTGTCAGACACACTAAAATGACTAACATTCTATAAGTTTCGATGTTAATTAGACATTCCAAATCAGCCGTTCTCACCCTTTTTATCCTGGAGGAAACCTTGAAATAATTTTCAAGGCATCAGGGAACCCCAACTTAAAAGTGATTACATCTACAGCTCATGATAACTTAGCGTGATCAGTAAATTGTAAATATATTAATATAATAAAAATTGCCAATGCTCTTTTGAGTAGAGAAAGATTTATTTCTATGGATCTGTTTATTTTTGCCGGAGCTGCTCGGTCACTGCCCACCACTACAAGCGCTAACGTCGCCAGGCGCGCGAAGTTAAAAAAAGACGACGTTTATTTATTTATTTTTTAATCACGATATCGCTCGGAGCCTCTGTGGCCGGGTAGGGAATTGGGGTTTGCTGTTTATGTCGAGAGTGTTAGGTTTAGATTACTAGCTAGCCTGCTAGAGGTGGTGATTGCTCTCTTACAGTCTTACAGGATTCAACCAGGTTCGGGGATAATCCTCTATGATGTTTTATGTTAGAGCAGATGGGTTCTATTTATGTTGCACCTGTAGCGATTTGCTTTTATATGATACATTAATTAATTTGTATGATGGCCAACTGCAAGCATATGATTCGTCAACAGCATTTGTGTTCAATGAAACAAATGTTTATTCAACTCTCAACAGGAACTGGTTTAAGTCAAATGGTAACAGGTTTTTGCATAATGGCATGTTGACATTAATAAACAAGTATAAAAAGTCAATGTATTATTTCAAGGATGCAACATTCCTTTTTATGTCCTTAAATCTTTTCAACTTGTTAACTTGCAAAAACATGGCGTGGCTCCTCTATCCTTCTAGTGTTCCTTAATTTTATAATATTTTCTAGGCTCAACGACATTATTCCATATCTTCAAATTTGTCCTATATTGAGCCACTCTGCCTTCATATGTATTCCTAAATGTTTTCTCAACTTAAGGACTTTCCTCTGTAAGCATATCATTCAATTATGCACTTTGGTTTTCATTGTTGCACATCTTCGAACGTAGCTCTGTTTGGATTGGGACCGTGAGCTCTAACAGTTATAAGCATTTGATTTGACAGTACTTACTGAATTAAGGAATTCACAAACACTTCCAACTAATGAATGAATATACACGACTGCATATTTTATGTGAAGTTGATCTCCTTAACTGGAATTTACACTGAGCAGGAAAAACATGTCTTCACTAGATCGCTCTAAATTCACTACTGCTAATATGGCTTCGTTTCTCGTTCATCCCGGGGAAAAGGACTGAGCCTAACCATTGGTTGGAAATCACATGACCAATGCTTGGCGTAAGCGAAGCTAGCCTAATTAATGTTTGGCGTTTCGAAGCGAAGCTGGCCTAATTAAACATCTGCGTCCAGATTTATTAATATCTTCTGTTTCTTATAAGAATTTATTTTATGTTAATATAGTCTGTACCTGAAGAAAACCACGGTATACGCGGTTACATATAGATCCCGGGGCCCTGCAAATGTATCCCGTAGGGAGACATTTGAGTACTATCAAATCTTAAAAAATTTATCCCAAAAATTTCTTAAGTTCAAAAAAATGTTCAGAAAAATTTAAAGTTCAAAAAATTTTCTAAGTCCAAAAATAATTCGGAAAAATTTAAACTAATTCCTAAACCTGGTTTCCTATATCTATATGAGATCAACTTCTCTATAAAAACCTAGGGATGGACATCAACTTCAAAAATTTTAACTATCTAGCATTTACAACATTTTTCATCTAATTTTCAAATTGGCAACACTGAACATTAAAATCATCCAAAACATTTATAAGGTCATCACTCAAAAAAAATGTGACAAGTGGCAACACTGGGAAATATGAGCAATAGTATACAACATATTTGTATAACTTAATCATAACTAAATGCATGTTGACAACAGTTTATTAGTCATAGTGGGGGGCGGGGTGTAATATCATTTCTGTTCCTGTCATTGGTTTCATATCCCAAGGCTTCAAGTACTCTAAAAATGTTGAAGTTATTTTCTTCCTGATGTTCCATTATCATGGGTGTAATTTATTTATTCTTTTGATTCCAAGTATTTTACAGTTTATTCATAGAGATTTTGAAGGTGTCCACATCCTTATTGTCATGTTGATCTCTTTTTCAATAAACAGTTTATCCTTCCTTGGTTATCCATCATGTTTTCTTTTCCAATGATTTATCCGGTTGGTCATTGTTATTATATAAATTTTCTAGTCATATGGATGAAAATTTCTAAGTTATAATGTAACCATAACATTTAAACATGCCATCATATTGTTTACAATAAAAGCATTACAACTTCATAGCTTATTCTTATTTATTTATGTCTGAATGTTTCCTATTTTTGCCATTTTCCAAATGGTAAGTGTATAAATTCGTTCCAAGTCTATCACTGTAGAGGATGTTCTATATTTTACAGGTTATCCTTGCATACAGTGTACCATTTCCATTTTCTTTATAAGTCCAATTCATCGCTCATGGTGCTCCAATTAAAAATGTCCTTCTATTCCTCTACTGTACTGGAAATACATCTTATTAATTGTCTATGTACTATATTATCAACAATATATCAACTAATCAACTAATCATTTATGGAACCATTAACACAAATGTCTAGACTTTACCACAACATGAACAAAAACCTGTCTTTTTACATATGTGCAAAATTTCGACACCAACTCTGCCTTCGCAGGTCGAGGGTTAGTCAGAGTTATGTGGTGTCTGTAACATCCGCTGACTACAGCCAGATGGGTGACTTATGGTACTTATAATTAAAAAATCTCGTCCGTCAGTTATCTTAAGTGTGGGGCGGGGGTTCTATTTCATGGTGTCCTTGACAAAGTTTGCTTCATTTCCAATCTAGGTATTCTTTTCTTATGTCATAATATCTCCATGATATATCTGTGACATATCTGTCCTTGGGATAACATTATTTTTTATCCAATATCCTCGGGGTGAGCAGATCTCAGTACGTCCAATTTCATCAATCATGTATTTTTTTCTCTCCTGTAATTCTGGGTATGTTATGAGTATAGTAAATTGTCAATTTATTTCAACTATCGTACAACATTCTGTAATTCGTGATAAGGAATAGTCATTTGTTATACAACAATGTTCATATTACAAAGGCAATGAGCAAAAATCAAAGAGATATCTTCTCCGAAAATGCGGATGTATTTCTATTTCCTTTACCTCTGGGCGTAGCAATTATTCAGTCATTATTTTTTTCCATTATTTAATCTCCATTTTGTGTCCTTAGTACCTGTGGTTCCATGGGATTATCATAATCTATTTGTCTCTTGTCTACTGATAATCCTTCAATAGTGACTTCAAATATGGTCCTCATATGTGCAGCAATCATCTGCTCTGATTTGTTCCATGTCGATGGTATTCATCAAATATTCCATTATATCCTTGTCTTATCTCGTAACCACGAAAGACTAAAATTATTCCTCCTCCAATGTTAATGTGGGGGATTTTGTGCATAAACATTACAACAAAATCTCAGCTGTGACAACATAAAGTTTCACCTTAATAGGAAATTGCATCTTCATCATACATAAACAGTTGCTTCTTCATGTCATGTGCCATTAGTGGTATCAGGTATGGGGTGTTCAAATCTGGGGCAGCATATACAAATGCATAAAGAAGGGTATTTCATTTGCTAAGATCAGCATGTGCAAATGTCATTTCTTTAACATGGGGCAAAGGCAGCATCAACAAATAGTTGTAATTTGTTGAATGTGGGGTTAGCATATACAAATGCTCTCAAAGGATTTTTCATTTGCAAAAATCAGTATGCGCAAATGTCATTGGGGTACTTGTCATAGGCAGTATCAACAAAATGCTGGTAATTGGCAGTAGGAGTAAAAACTAATTTCTCACTCTGATGTGGTGATTTATTTTCTCTTTTTTTCTTTTCTTTTATGTCGGCTGCTAACATCAGGGCAGTCAATGTTTTACAATATTGGTTTATCATCATATCATCAAAATGTGCAAGGGTGGCATATAAAGATATAACACATTCTATAAAAAAAACATTCAATATGTTCTCTTTATATTTTTTTTCTTTTATGTCTTTTGTCTTTCAGTTCTTTTCTTTTCTTTTTGATTTCTGTTTCTTTTCTCTTTTCCATTTCTTTTCTGTTTTCTTGTGATTTCTTTTTTCTTTTCTTGTGATTTCTTTTCTTTTCTTTTTTCCATTTCTTTTCTGTTTTCTTGTGATTTCTTTTCTCTTTTCTTGTGATTTCTTTCTTTTCTTTTTTCCATTTCTTTTCTGTTTTCTTGTGATTTCTTTTCTCTTTTTTTTCTGTTTTACATTTCATTTTCTTTTCTGTTTGTATCACAAGTACGAAAGAATGATAAAAATCAATTCACTAAACATTCTAGCTACTACCAATATTCCTAATAGTAAATCCAAACCAATAGGGCTGCAAGTAATAGTTTAGGTTAGAACAGAATGAATATTGTAGCAGTATCTGTTGTCAATAAGTGGCGAGGAAAGGGTACATCAAGGATCTCCCGATTACAACATGATTGTAATTCCAAGGAATGAATATGATTGGGATTGAAAAGATCACAAGTCTAGAATGTCGTCTCAATATAGTGGAAAGGAAAAATAGTAAGTTAAAGATGGTGTAACAGTGGAGTGAAGAAAATCTTACTATAGAGAGTCAATGTTGGGATATGGAATCTCTTTTGGAGAATATAAAATCTGGACAGTAGTAATATACATCTGGGTCTAAAATAATAATGTACATTGGAGGAAAAAGTAATCCTGTGGAGAAAGATAGCATAACATGCAATACTAGTTTTGGGTATGAATTATATGCTGTTAACAGATGTCATAGTAGGAACAGTATGATTGATCAAGGTGATAGATATCAAGGAGTTTAGCATAATTGAGATCAAAGAAATATTAGTATGAGGTAAGAAAAAAACTACTGGTGTAAAGTGTCTGCATGAAAATGCACTAAGATGCGAAATTACAGAACTCTGGAGCTGCAAGGATAAGAAGTCTGGTGAATGAAGCGTGGAATATGATCAGTTTCAAAAGTAGAGATCAATGTTACAACAGAATTAGTGTGACACAGGTGCTAAAGGTGGGGTTGTACATTAACATTTTCAATATTTAAAAAAAAATGTCTGTAACTAAATAATGTCTGTAAACTCGTAACATCGTGTCTTATCAATTGTTTTGTCATTTTTATTTCACAAAACTATATGTCTAATGAAAATCCTCCGTGGGCTGGTCTTGATTGTTCTCTGGGCATCAGTATTTTAAGGCTGTAAAAAAAACTTTCTCAGTGAGGCTTTGACATCTTAGTCTGGAAGCAAGTCATTTGAACTGTCAAAAACTGAAAATAGAGTACATGGGAAAGTTAGAACATTTGTTAATCAATCAGTGCACATTCGCGTATACCGTGTTCGGAGTGGCGAACACATAAAACACCTGGGCGTGTTTTTCAGCAAAGGTTTAGTAGTTCCTTCAGTTTCTCTGACATTTTCTCTGCCATCTCTAACCTTGCAATGTCTCGACTGGTTAGGCGAGCATCATAATGAACAGCGGTGGTTGCCTTGGGTGATACAACGTTGGCTGAGTGTTGGGGCACTGAGGACATTGACGAATGCGGTGATGGCGTAACATCTTTTGATTGCGGTGATGGTTTCACTGTGGTTGGGGTTCGCATGGCTGGAACATCTGTTAGTTTTGAGGCAGGTATATGTTTCGCCTTGATTTTTCTTCTGACTTGGGTCTGTGGTACGTTAACGTCTTTTACAGTGGGCGCAGTAATTTGCACACTGTTGTTTTTGACAAGTTGGGCTGAGGCTAATACTTCTCGGCTTGGTTTTGGAACATGATAGCGTTCTCCTTGACTATTCGTCTGATATCATTTTGTGGCAATTTCATGCACTTAATGACAGGAGATGATGCGTCTGATGAAGAAAAACAGGTACGTTTGCCAGCCGCTTGAATCTCCGGGAATGAAGTACTAGCAAATGATGTATCAGTTGTGCAACGAGGACCAGGCGAATCTATACCAGAGTCTCCCTCATATTTGTTGGTTATCATCTCACCGTACGTTTGAACAGGGCGAATATTAGATATTTCGTCGGTGTGAAAAAGTTGTTCTGGTATTTCTTGAGTGTTGTCGTGGGACGACTTCTCACCGACGTTCTCTTCTTTGTATTTTTTCTTCTTAAATATCTCTCGCAGATTTTAAAATATTCCCTTCAGTTGACTTTTTCATTCTTATAATGAAAAAGTCTCTCTCTCTCTCTCGCTAGTCTTAGATTTAACAGTATTTTACTAGCTCAGGATTCTCACTGTCCAAGGTAATAAATTATTCACTTCGCCAGCGAAAGTCATACTACTTGAAAGGTGAAAAACAGGCTACGAACGACCGGAAGTGACCTGTGTTGGGTTCACGAAGGGAACTCATGTAAAAACAGCCGGCAACGGTGGATGCTAGGGCCAAATTCGTTGAGCGAAGTAAGTAGATCTAATAATGCTGATTTTATAACATGAATAATCATATGTTTATCAACAGCTTGCTATTGCAGTAACTTTTTAAACAAAGTTTTAAATGCATTTCTAATTTCAGTGACCATAATTGTTATTTGCATATTTGCAGAGCACTCAAACTAATGTATGAGTTTGTTGGTCAATAGACCTAATTAACTCCTGATCTTTATCTCACAGCCTGGCAGAAATAAGACAGGGTTAAAATAATTGATGTATATTATTGTTGTTTCTTTGAGATTTGCATATTGACCCAAGCAAAATAGAAGTGTATTAGTGGTTCTTCTATTTTCTATTTCTTATAAGACTTCTGTGTTCTCTGCCAAGACTACAAACTTGATAACAGTGTTCTCAATCACTTCTTCTCACTTTGTCATATAAGGGACATTAATGTGTTTTTCATTATGGAAGGTTCTTTACATGTATTTAATGCAATCCTATGCATATACCATGTTGTATGATTGAAGAACTATTTTATTATCAGTTATATGAATGTTATTTTCTACAGGAACCAGGACTTTAAGAATGTTTACAATTATTTAGCTATTTGATGAATTTACCACTTGACTGACAAAATGTAAGTCAGTAGTTCTCAAGCCTTGAGACCATGACTACCCTCCAAATGATTTACTGCTCGAGTAAGCAAGAATGTAAATCATTGGTTCTCAGACCTTGGCAGCAATGACACCCCACCAAGTTAAAGCAGCATAGGAAACTATTACCCGGTGGTTCTCAAACCATTGTTGACAGTGACCCCAGAATTAAAATACTGCTCTATGGGCACTAGGTGAACCAGTGGTTCTCAACCATTTGATGACCCCAGCCCCTACCTCACAGTTTGTGAAACTCATTGCCCATGGGGGAAAGCCACTGCTGTACTTAAGCAGACAGCCAGATCAAGACTGAGAACTCAATATATGCTATAATGTCAGTTAAGACGTGGTAGTTCATACATTGTTACGGAATGATAGTTAACCTTGTGTTAATTTAATTTCTGATGGACGCTTACCGGCCATCAGACTTGGGAGATGATTGCTCTTGAAAGCCACTAACGGTACTTCAATTGTTTCCAGTCCACCCAGGTTGCGGTTACCAAGTACTAACCCAAGTTGTGGTTACACAATACTAAACCAGGTTGCGGTTACCAGATACCTAAACCAGGTCCAGGGTACAAGTCCATGGTACCAAAGATTACCCTTACCCACCATACCCTATCAAATAGGTTATCATACCCAACCTTATCCTATCACCCAGTAACCATACCACACATCCCATAAGCAGAAGAGGTCTTCAGCAGAGGTGACTTACCCCATCCTTATCTGTGATGTGCACTGAGTCCAGGGAAGCAAACTCTGACACCCTCTGAACCCATAGAACTGTTTTATGAGCCCAAAGTGCTGGAGCATACAAAACCAAGAGAGTCCGAACACAAATCATCTCCGCAGCTACTACAGTCCTTGAGGAGATGAGTATAAACCCCTACCAGCAACGCTACCATAGAAAAGATCTCTGGTCCAAGTGATGACCAAACTAGTTGTTTTTTTTTTAAACTGTAGAGCTAAATTTTTTTCATATTTATATGTATATAGAGAAATGTGAGATTCAATACCCTTTTATCCAACTTTACATAACAGAGTCTGTTGTTATTTTTCTTGTTAACTTTATTTGGGTTGTATTTTGTTTTAAATATAATCTACACCCTGGGGGCTCAGCCATAATTCAATTAACTTCTATTGGGTCGGGATATTTTAATTGTGGCTGGACACCAAATCTCTTTCTCAACCTTGTGTGCTTTACACAGTCCTTTTGTAGGATTCCTGAGGAAGAATTTATCGTCCAGAAAATATCCTGTTTAGTTGCTAGAATTCTCTTTTAAGTAAATTTCTTGTACACTATTTCCCGAGGAGAGGCAGTTTTCTTCAAACTCGGAAGCTATCAATAAGACATTATTATCTTTATTCTTCCATTCCATCCAAGCTGTCCTATCTCCTCAAAACGCCTCGCGACAAGTGTCCATGTCAGAGTCTGTTCGTTCATTAGCAAAGGTGTAACTTGGGGCTCTGTGACGAAATTTTGCCTTCCGAACAGGTCGATTAGAAGGTTCTGTGGAGTTCTTTTCATGTGTGATTATCTTGCCTGTATTTTGATGAACAGTGTTGGTGGATGAATATTTCTTGTGTGGGGTTATTTCTCTTTCATCCCTGTTTACTGCGTCTTTTACTAACCAGATAATTTCGTCGCGTTTGGCAGATAGGTCCATATCAAATTTAATCTCCAGCACATTATACACTATCTTGACCGTGAGAATGTTGAGGTCACCCTTTCTCACAATCTTATGTATCTCTGCCCGCAGCTCTTCTGTGCTGGGACCAGTGAGTGGAATAGGTCTCAGGGGTGTTTGTGTGGCTGACTGTCTCACCGCCGTTCGAGTGTGTTGTTTCAGTGGTTCACAAACCTGACCTGATGTGTCAGCGTCTGTCTGTGTGGCAACGGATATCATTTTAGGTTCATTGATATTTGTGTCTTGAAGCCGTTTGACTTGGGTTGGTCTATTATGAAAGGGGTTATGTAGCGTCGTGTTTACTTTCACAGAACTGACCTGTTGACGTTCAAGAAATGGTCTTCGCCATGGATGTAGTGGTTTTATAACAGCACGAAAACCTTCATCTGTGGTGACGATGCATTCCCTGTCAGATGCATGGAGATTCTTTATCTCGAAAATCTTTTGATGCCTGACACTGTTGATTACGTTTCTGACTGCAATACGGTAATGTCTTCTGTTGAGACTGTTCCAGTGGTTCTTAGTACGTTTATTGAAGCTATACAGGGGACTGTCGGATTCCTTTCTGCAACGTCTCAGTATACGGGGGTAATGTAGGTTCCTCATATCGTCGACAAAGTAACGTTCCGCATCCGCGTGTGTCACTGCATTCATCCTGATAGAGGTGTGATTACAATAATTCATATCTGTCCCATGAATAATGGAATGTAAGCTCAAGGATTTACGTTTGGGATAACCTCCCGTCAAAAAACGATTTTTCCACTTGTCAGAGTCAGAGGGGCGGCGTGGGTTGGAGAAACTTGAGGAGGGGAACTGATGGGCAAAGCTCTGACACAGTAATGGTTCATGCTGCATAGGGTAACTTCCCGTCAGCAAATATTTCTTAGACATGTCAATCGGTGGGCTGTAATGGTTGTGCATGCGTTTGCTGCTGTTGTTGTACTCCTAGTGTGAGTATTTTCTCTTGAGGTCCATGTTTCGTTAATGCTTCTGCTCTTTTATAGAGGACTGGTCATCCGGCACCAAATAAGCAATGTTAATGTGGGGTTGTACATTAACAAACAAGTATAAAAAGTCAATGTATTATTTCAAGGATGCAACATTCCTTTTTATGTCCTTAAATCTTCTCAACTTGTTAACTTGCAAAAACATGGCGTGGCTCCTCTATCCTTCTAGTGTTCCTTAATTTTATAATATTTTCTAGGCTCAACGACATTATTCCATATCTTAAAATTTGTCCTATATTGAGCCACTCTGCCTTCATATGTATTCTTAAATGTTCTCTCAACTTAAGGACTTTCCTCTGTAAGCATATCATTCAATTATGCACTTTGGTTTTCACTGTTGCACATCTCCGAACGTAGCTCTGTTTGGATTGGGACCGTGAGCTCTAACAGTTATAAGCATTTGATTTGACAGTACTTACTGAATTAAGGAATTCACAAACACTTGCAACTAATGAATGAATATACACGACTGCATATTTTATGTGAAGTTGATCTCCTTAACTGGAATTTACACTGAGCAGGAAAAACATGTCTTCACTAGATCGCTCTAAATTCACTACTGCTAATATGGCTTCGTTTCTCGTTCATCCCGGGGAAAAGGACTGAGCCTAACCATTGGTAGGAAATCACATGACCAATGCTTGGCGTAAGCGAAGCTAGCCTAATTAATGCTTGGCGTTTCGAAGCGAAGCTGGCCTAATTAAACATCTGCGTCCCGATTTATTAATATCTTCTGTTTCTTATAAGAATGTATTTTATGTTAATATAGTCTGTACCTGAAGAAAACCACGGTATACGCGGTTACACCTCTAGCGACCTCTCGCGGAATCCTTGTGTTCTGTGGAACCCCAGTTGAGAAACCATGAAACTGATTAAAATTGCATCTTGTCAGATTCTCAAGCCATGCTTCGGAAAGTTCAGAACGGATGGCTGTGGCAGGAATGGAAAATATCAATAGAATCCTCAAGTCTTCAGGACTGGGTGTGGATCTACTGTCCTGGTCATGCAGGGGAATGTGACAATGAGAGAGCTGACAGACTGGCCTCGAGAGCACCCATAGTGGTGACACTGGACATGGATAAGGGAGAGATACTAAGGGCAATTAATGATCGCCTGCTGGATAATGACACTTCAATGAATGAATCAACAAGACTGTTGGAGTTTGGCATCAATCGTGGGACTAGCAGAAATGGACGTGAGAGAGGATGCATCCGTCGTATGTACAACCAGCGTGCTGCAGGTAAAATTAGCATTCATACTCTTCTACATTTGCTGAGGGAGACTGAGCACCTATGGGTTTGCCCAGAGTGCAGTGAGTTCGATTCTGATTAACAATAACAATAATTAAATTGACTAAAATTACATCAGCCTTCATGTCATCAGACACTCTAAAATGACTAAAATTGCATGAGCCTTTATGTCCTCAGACACTTTAAAATGACTAAAATTGCATCAACCTCCATATTGTCAGACAATCTAAAATGGCTAAAATTGCATTAGCCTTCAATGTCATCAGACACTCTAAAATGACTAAAATTGTATCAACCTTCATGTCATCAGACACGCAAAAATGACTAAAATTTCGTCAGCCTTCATGTCATCAGACACTCTAAAATGACTAAAATTTCATCAGCCTTCATGGCATCAGACATTCGAAAATGACTAAAATTGCATCAGCCTTCATTTCATCAGACACTCGAAAATGACTAAAATTGCATCAGTCTTCATGTCATCAGACACTCTAAAATGGCTAAAATTGCATCAGGCTGCGTATTGTCAGACACTCTTAAATAACAAACATTCTTTGGATCGACCTCTGAGTTGTGTTGTAACGCTCTTGAAAAATAATCTCTAGTCCGTGATTTCCTCATCAGGCCTACGCATATCATTCTGTTAACTACTGAACTTCCATACAACATACACCGCGCATTTCCCACTGAATTCTAATGATATCACTCCCCTCTCTTGTCAAATGTGTAGTTGGGGCAGTCAAATGTATCAGTCCAACTTTGAGACTTACTAGTTGGGAAATAATGTGCTTTCCGTGTGTTTTTGTATTTTGGTATGTAAATTAATTATGTGATATAAAAAATAGCATTTTTGTGATGGGGGCGAGTCGGAAAGGAATAGGCTGCACAGTGGGATTCGTTTTTTTAGGAGATAGCTGTGGTTTCCATAAGTCACGGACATGTTGGATTCAGTAGAAATGGTTCTATATTATTTTCAGTTAACTTATTATCTTACTAGAGGTGACTGTCCCTAGACGCATCTTTATCTCAGTAACAATGACTGGTGTTAATGATACGCCTGTTTGTCTCAGTAACAGAGTTTGTTCTTAGTCACTAGCTATGTTCATCTGAGTAAATATAAAATGGTTACTGTTAAAAGACACATATACATGTATAGCTACATCACAGTAATTGTCTTTAGTCAAATACCACTTTAACAATAATTGTTATCATCAATGAGTCACAGTGAGTGATCTTAGCTATATACTGTACATGTTTACCTCTTTAACTGAAATCATTAGACACGTGTGTATCTTAGTAACAGTGCTTGTGCAAAACTTATTTCAGTAATTGTGTAACTAGGTTTTATGCATGCTTATATTAGTAATTATCATTAACGAAATATTTGTTATCTCGTTTACAATGATTGTTCTTTAGTAGTCACCTGTTTATATCAGTTACAATGATTGTTCTTTAGTAGTCACCTGTTATCCGTGTAACGGAAAGTTCTAAATTTGTCACCTGTTTATCTCTAAAACAGGGACTGTGCCATCAGCTGGACCCACGTTTATCTTACTTAATAGTAACTGTGGTTTAGTTAATTAATATAAACATATTTATGTGAGTAAAACAGATTTTCACAGTGGTAGGTTGAGCAACGGGCTTCCGGGCACTAGCGCCCACACAAGTAATGGGTCCACACTCCACGGGCCTTCAGTTCTACCCTAGGCAAGTGAATAATTCCTTCTGGTAGCTCACATCGGTCATAAACTAACAATACACTACAGGCATTACTACAAATCATGCCGAGGATTATGATGCCATTGTGCATACTGATGAGTCTGTGATTCGTGGTGAGAAATCAAGCTGTGGCTTCTCTGCTAGGGTAAAGGGCAGAGTCGTCGCCGAATATAGCGGGGCTTACAAGATAACAACTTTCAGCATAAGAATGGGGGGTAAGTACTGCAGCCTTAAGGTGGCTAACTGAAACTTCATTTACAAAGGCAGTCTGTGACGGTATTGCCTCCCCTGCTTTGCAGTAGTGGTCCAACAGTGGCCAAAACTCAAGAGTATCTAATATGGGCTTCAAAGGTATCTACTTTCGCACAAGATTACTCTTGGCAGAGATAAAGATAGAAGGGTAATGACACTTCTATTACAAAGGGAGTCTTCACAAGATATTCAGATAAGCGAAAACAATGCTGCTTTGGCTCAGCACGTTAATTCTAGAATCTGCCGACAACTTTTGTGAAGGAATTAAGCACCTATTAATTTCAGCTCGTTCAAGCCCCCACCCCTGATTTCCTCAGTGGAATTCTTACTATTCTGGTATAGCTCTGTTTAGAGTGTGTGTAGTAAATTGACTGAGACAAACATGCAGTAACATTAAAATGATTAAATCAAAGTTAAATTTGTAACATAACAAATAACAAAATTTAATAATCACTTTAGGTTTTAACAGTTTGAAAATAAATTGAATAGTTTAGAAGAAAATTTTCATCGTTGATTTATAGTAGAGATTATGGGAAAAAATTCACTTTGGCAGCGTATATATTGTCACAGCTGCCAATAGTAGTTTCTGCTTCCGCTAATGGGTTCTGTTTACATTGCTCTCGCACGTCGCTGGTCAAGGTTAAAGGCGCCGCACGTTCCTAGAACGTCAAGGAATAACGGCCAAGTTGATCCTGCTTCAGTCTATAAGACCTTCTTATGATGGCGTCTCGCACAACGTCAGTCCACTTCTACCTTCACTTGGTTCCAGAGATAAATGATGCTTCGATGACGGGTCATTAGTGCAACCCGCAACACACAACACCGGAAATTTACCATGGGCAGTCCAGCCTATTAATGACGCAATCACTTCTGTTGTTCCCCTATTATACAGTATAGGTCAGTGTAGTGCCTGAAAACATACCTTTATGTTTGTCTAATATTTATTTACTGGTTCCAGAGATAGTACTTTCTGCTGGTACCACCAATAACTATGGTAAAGAATAGAAACGAAACGCTCTTCTAAGTATTGCAGGTACTCGTTGGACATAAAGGGTGGCACTAGACAACAGAAAAGAAAATATGAGTGATAGGCTTACCGGGAATCGAACCTAGGACCAACCAGATGGCGCCATCGCCTTGCTGTGACAGTACATCGTAAATGGACGCTGAGCCAATTTTGCACCCTTTATTCCCAGAGTTGCTCTGGTACCCAGTTAAAACATTTGAAGAAAAATTTGGGAACCGGAAAAATATTTAAAAATATATTTGACAACCGCAAGAACCATGTGAGGAAACATTTACCAACTGTAAGACATATTTGATAACTGTTAGAAACATTTGACACATGCAAGAAATAATGAAAGAAATATTTGGCCCCCTGCAATCCACCGGGCCTTCGTCAAGTTCCGCGGGTGCGCTATTTAGTATTCAGCAGATTGGGTTTTCCCGAAAACATACTATCTGATCGGGGATCCCAGTTCGTCCCTGATGCTAGAAAGAGCTCGGTGAATCGCTTCACCATGCAAGAAACATTCGAAGAAATATTTGGTAATCAGAAGAAATATTTTAAGCCCCTTTTTATAAGTGCAAGAAATATTTGAAGAAATATTTGGCAGCTGCAAGAATGAGTTGGATAAATATTTTTTTTTAAATATTTGCCAACCGCAAGAACCATGTGAAAAAATATTTGACACCTGGGAAAAACATTTGAAGAAAAATTTAACAACTGGAAAAACATTTGAAGAAATATTTGACAACTGTAAGAAATATTTGACAACTGTAAGACATATTTGACAACTGTTAGAAATATTTGACAACTGTAAGAAACATTTGACACATTCAAGAAAGAATCAAAGAACTATTTGCCCCCTGCAAAAATAAAAAAAATTATAAACAGGTTAATAAATATTTAGCTACTGGGAGAAAATTTGGGGCCATCTTTGCTGATTGGAAGAAAAGTTTTCATTAAAGTTTGACAATTGCTGGACAAAAAAAAAGTAGATAACCGTTTGATAACTGGAACAAATACTTAGTCACAGTTGACTGAACAGGTAAAAAGTTTGGACACAAGTTTTATTTTGAAGAAAAATTTGACAACCGGAAAAAAAACCGTTCAAGAAATATTTGACAAATGGAAAAAAAAACATTTGAAGAAACATTTGCCCACTGGATAAACATTTGAAGAAATATTTGACAAGTGGAAGAATCATTTGCATAAATATTTGACAAGTGTAAGAAATATTTGGCAAGTGGAAAAAAATTTGAAGAAATATTTGACAAGTGGAAGAAACATTTGCATAAATATTTGACAAGTGGAAGAAACATTTGCATAAATATTTGACAAGTGGATGACACATTTGCATAAATATTTGACAACTGTAAGAAATATTTGAAAAGCGGGAAAAAAATTTGAAGAAATATGTGACAACTGGAAAAATATTTGCATAAATATTTGACAAGTAGAAAAAAATTTGAAGAAATATTTGACACATGTAAGAAACATTTGTTTTAGATATTTTACACCTTGAAAAAACGTTTGAAGAAATATTTGACAACCGGAAAAAAATTTTAAGAAATATTTGACAACTGGCAGAACGTTTGAAGAAATATTTGACAACCGGAAGAAATTTTTGACAGCTGCAAGAATTATTTGCCTTGTCAAGTACTGACAACAGGAAAAAATATTTAATGAAAAGTTTGGAAAACTGCAAGAAATATTTAAAGAAATATTTAAAGAAATATTTAAAGAAGTCTTTGACAGCTGATCTATTTACCTACAGGTTGGAACCTTTGAGTAGGACTGGGAAAATTCTTGGGGCCATCTTTGCTGATTGGAAGAAACGTTTTCACTAAAGTTTGACAATTGCTGGACAGAAAAGTAGATAATCGTTTGATAACTGGAACAAATGCTTAGTTACATTTATTTAATGTACTAAATTTCCGTGGTCGCCGCATGTCTGAAACGATTGGGAGACAATAATACCTATCACCAGATGCCACACATGTAAAAAGAGTGAAACCTTAAATCACGGGGGTTCGAACACACGAACGAAGGAATGCTTCTTTTATAAATTTCTACTATTGATCTCTTGTGTTTTGAGCTTGTCTGCAATGACGTGAACAGAAATAAGTAAAAGGGTTAGTCTTACAAATGTAAATGTTAGTTTTACAAAGGTAAATCCCGTTGCAGATAGGCTTTTTCGTCTACCAATACGCAAAACTATGCATGTTAGTATTTTATTACGCTTTTCTAGATAGCTATATTTAGCCCTGAGTCACCCTCTATGCTAACGGAATTTTATAAAGGATACGATCACTGGTTTCGTCGCGCATTTTTGCGCCGACGATCGATCCGAGTTTCATAACTAGCAGTAAAAGCACGTGCGTGTTTGAACTTTATTAAAAATGAATGAAAATAGCCTCGACATTGTTCCAGTTGCAGACTGTGCAGCGACACTAAGAACTGTCTAGTTGACGCCATACTCTAGTCTGCCTGTGACATATATTTCTACGAAGCGTCGTTGTGTTCAATAAAACTGTCTATTTGGCCTTGTCCAGCCTGGCCTTTGACAGTATTTTTATGTTGGAGAATACGGCTCTGTGCGGGGTCACTTACATACCACTAGGTGGACATTGACCCGAGTAGACTTATTACTCATGCTATAATACAAATAATAAAGAAAACTACAACGTGGACCAGAACCCGTATCAATATGTAATTACATTCACCCAACAAACGGAAATTCCCTGTCATATTTTTGCATCACAAGAATAGTTGCCTCCGATAATTACACCACGTCACCTCTCACCACCCTATATTCCCAGCAATACTTACACACTAAAACAACATTAGTAACCTACTAACCTGGTACTATGCAACGCGGCCTGCTGTCATTTTCGTCTTGACAACACGCCAACGATCGATTAGTTTTTCGACTAATCAGCCCCCTGTTAGCGCGCAACATGTCTGGAGACGTTTCAAAACCAGATTAAACTAGTTTTCCTTCATATAAATAGACACTTGGGAGACCACCGCCCAGACATTCGCGAGCACAACTCACTGAAGATGACTACCCCCGGCACCGTTCCCACAAACTGGGTGTATATGCGTAGAAGTGATGAGGTGCTTAAACCATTGGAGGGTGGTCTGAAGGCCGCGTCTGTAAGTTTTTACCGAGGCCAGCCTTTACTACACGTGCGAAAATACTTTGGTGAATCATATCTAAAGTTTCCTACCAAAACCGGCATTACGTTGACTCGCCCTGAATTTGAACATCTGTTGGCTTTACAGGGCGAAATCTTCGCCGAATTTGACCGACTACAGGCACCAAACACAGATACCTGTCCTACTACTTGCCCCAGTAACACGTTTGACCACCACATCAACTCCAGTTGTTATCAACCAATATTCCCAGAACCGAGTTGGTGTCCTAACAACAACCCTTGTACCCCTACAGCAACGCCAACCACAGACAATCACCCGGATGCTGTCTTTAATCTACAACCACCACCGAAACGGCAAAGAAGCACCTGAACCTAGAGATTTAGATTGAAATTTCGTATTCTTTTAAAAGAGCTCATTAAAAAACCTTGGTCTTTGTTATCTATGTTGTATAAATATTGTATGTATATATGTATATATTATATAACTGTTGTCTACCTGTTGTAAAATATATTGTATAAAACAAACAACACAATACCAGCACACAATACATCAACACACAAAAACCCACACCACACCGCTTATACATTGTCTTACTCCGGTGCTACACTCCAACACACACCCATGGGTCGTCACCCCCGCCAGCCAAATTCACTAATCCCCGCGCACTCAAAAATCAACACCACACCACGCTCATTAGCCAGCTTCCTCTATAAAACTCATACTAAGCGAATTTATCGATTTTTTATATTTTCCTCTTTATCTCACGAGTGCAGGCTTTTATCGATTTTTATGTCTGTTGTATATACGAGGGAAGGTCAAAAAGTAATGCCTCCTATTTTTTATGTATGTAAATACTGCATCGGTGTGCAATTTGTAAATTTAACTGGATTCCTCAAACACTCTTCTGCACTGTATAGCATTACCAACCTGTTTCATTAACAGGTGGCACCACTGTAACAGTTTAAAAATGGCTGCCAAAGACGTTCGGTTAAAACAACGTTATGTCATAGAATTCCTCAATGCTGAAGGCGAGACCCCAATTCGCATCCACGAACGTTTGAAGAATGTTTATGGAGATTCAACAGTGGATGTTAGCACTGTCCGACATTGGGTACATCGTTGTGACGAAGCTGAAGTAGGTCAATCCTCAATGGCTGACGCAAAGCGGACTGGCCGTCCGTCTACCGCAGTGACTCAACACAACATTCATCGAGTTGATGGCATCATTCGTGGTGACCGTCGGGTAACACTGGATGAACTTTCTTCCATGTTGTCCTTTAGTAAAGGCAGTGTCCAGAACATCATTAAAGACCTGGGTTATTCAAAAGTTTGTGCACGGTGGGTACCCAGAAAGTTGACAGACAGACATAAAGAAACAAGGAAAACCATAGCCATCAACCTCCTGCACCGTTACGAAACTGAAGGAGAAGAGTTTTTATCGAATATTGTGACAGGTGATGAGACTTGGGTTCAATTTTTTGAACCAGAATCCAAGAGGCAGTCAATGGAATGGCATCACACAACATCGCCAACAAGAAAGAAGTTCAAAAGTTCATCATCTGTAGGGAAAGTTATGGCATCCGTGTTTTGGGATGAGAAGGGTGTGATTCTTCTCGACTTCTTGGAACAGGGAAACACGGTGAATGCATACCGTTACATTGAAACTTTCAAGAAGCTTAGAGGTTGTCTTTGGCAACTTTACCCATTAAAACATCAGAGAACTGCACTACTGTTGCACGATAATGCCACGCCACACACCGCTAAACGCACCATTGATGCAATTGCAGAATTTGGCTGGACATTATTACCACCTCCCCCTTACAGTCCCGATCTTGCACCTTCTGACTTCCATCTGTTTGGACCACTGAAAGAAGATCTTCACGGACATCATTTTGAGGACACCGAGACCCTTAAACGCGCCGTACGCCAGTGGTTTAGGAAAAAGGACACACATTTTTACCGTGCGGGGATACATGCCCTTGTGAGAAGATGGACAAAAACTGTAACAAATAACGGAGACTACATTGAGAAACAAATTTTTGAAGTTCAGACTTGGGGCTACATTTCAATGTGAATTTTATCTGTTTTCTTGCCTATTGAATGAAATTAAAAATTACGAGGCATTACTTTTTGACCATCCCTCGTATATATATATATATATATATATATATATATATATATATATATATATATATATATATATATATATATATATATATATATATATATATATATATATATATATATATATATATATATATATATATATTGTATGAAGAAACAACACACTACCAACACAATACAACAATTAAAATACCTACACACAACACACCAGACATACCAAGAGCAATACCACCCACACCACACCGTTTATACATTGTCTTACTCCGGCGCACACTCATGGGTCATCACCCCCGCCAGCCAAAACCAATACCCCCGCGCACTCGAAAATCAACACCACACCTCGCTTATTAGCCAACGTCCTCTATAAACCTCATATTAAGCGAATTTATCGATTTTTTATATTTTCCTCTTTATTTCAAGAGTGCAGGATTTTATCGATTTTTATGTATGTTGTGTATATGTATATATATTGTATGAAGAAACAACACACTACCAGCACAATACAACAATTAAAATACCTACACACAACACACCAGACAAACCAAAAGCAATACCACCCACACCGCACCGCTTATACCTTGTCTTACTCCGACGCTACACCCCAACACACACACATGAGTCATCATCCCTGCCAAAGACAGGTACACGACGATAACGTGAAGACATCTCCCCTCAATATCTAAAAATAGCTCTCTTCCATTATGCCCCATTTGTTACTGTTGTTTACCAATAAATAAAAAATGGTACACACCACCCTCTTTCCAGCTAACATAAACAGCTTCCAATATATGACCCTGCTCATATAATGTTTTTGATACTGTTGTTTGAAAATAAAATATAAATATATACATAAAAAACTTTGTTATCTATGCTGTATAAATATTGTCTACCTGTATATATGTTGTATAAATCAACAACACACTACCAGCTACAACACACAACAATTAAAATACCCGCCATTATTGAACTAATATATGTCTATATAAAAAGGCAGCGCCACCTCCACAATCGATCGGTACATTTTCCTATATAAAAGTCAGCGCAACCTCCACCTGAAACGCGACCCGTATATTTTACTATATAAAAGTCACGCGCCATCTCCACAATCTTACCTGTAGCGTACATGACATACTACTCAGAGTACGGGGAGACAACTGATGAACAGACACAGATAAGAGATTACTTTCTGATAAAGTAATGATTTGTTACATCCTACACACATTGTCGTGTGAGATTATCGAGGTGTTCGTGAGTTGGTACACAGGGCAATCGGATGTTTACAGCCCATTTTCAGAAAAGTAATGTTTGAAATTTTGCACTAGATGAGTCATGCAAAATATTCAAATCGGATTGGCTGATCAGTTGTGCGCCATAACAAAAGAATGCGTGGGAAGGCAGTGAATATAACCTGTGGCTTCAGTCAGTCAAAACTACTGTGAGATTCACGCTTGCCAAGACAACCCCAGACTTGACAGAGTTAGAATTCAGAATTCCTTCTTAACATAACGGACACCTTTTATTGGAATATTTATAAGAACTAAAAAACAGTCCAGGAAATATCTATCATTTTAAACAAGGAAACCAGGACTGGGGGAACTGATGGACCACACACGGAGTCAGAGAGGGAATCTATTGTTAAAACAACGACACCCTAGACGCATGTAAAAGGCCGATTCAAGTCTCTTTTATTCATCTGAGCAAAAAGTCTGTGAGCCAGGATTGGCGTAAGTTGTCATTTTACATTCTATATTTTATTACTAACATGTGAACTAACATATATAGATATTTTTTTGGTATGACAAGGTTACCAACGTGGAACTGATGATAAGAACTAGACAAGTGCCAGTGGAACAAGAGATGAGAAGAAGACGATGGCGATGGATAGGACACACACTGAGGAAATCTGTTGATAGCATTACAAGGCAGTCTTTGTTCTGGAACCCCCAGGGCAAGAGAGGCAGAGGTAGACCAAGAAGCACATGGAGAAGAGAGCTGGAAACAGAGGTGAAAATGATGAGGAGAACGTGGAAAGAACTTGAGATGATGGCACGTGACAGGAGGACTTGGCATGTGTTTCTTGAAGGCCTATGCTCCTTTGGGAGTGGAGGGTTATTAATATAATGTTTTTGCTACTGTTGTTTGAAAATAAAATATAAATATATACATAAAAAACTTTGTTATCTATGCTGTATAAATATTGTCTACCTGTATATATGTTGTATAAATCAACAACACATTACCAGCTACAACACACAACAATTAAAATACCCGCCATTATTGAACTAATATATGTCTATATAAAAAGTCAGCGCCACCTCCACAATTGATCGGTATATTTTACTACATAAAAGTCACGCGCCACCTCCACAATCCTACCCGTAGCGTACATGACATACTACTACTCTGGCATTTATCAGCGCTTAGCAAATACACTGGCGATTTTCGTGCGGCTAATCCTTCGTGGCCAAGATTTGGTGCAAAGGAATATTACCATAGTACCTATCGTTAATATTATTTCTGCCGCTCTTTGCAAAGCTTAGCGAAGGGACAGGAAACAAACAGACGTAATAACTTATCCCTGAGAGGGGTATAAGAAGGAAAATACATAATATCTGCTACACATAGCAGAGAAAGAAAGAAAGAAAGAAGGTGCGACAATTGAAAGCACGCAATGAAAATCAGTACCACAAATGTACCGATACTGCCGGAGTGAAACAGAGATCGAGAGGGGTCGCCCCATTCTGTCACACAGTCATTGTGTCAGACTCTCAGTCCATGCTTCGAAAGGTTCAAAATGGTTGGCTAAGACATGAATGGAAAAATTTCATAGAAGCTTCGAATCTGCATGAGCTGGTGTGGATCTGCTATCCTGGTCATGCAGGGGTACGCAGTAATGAGAGAGTTACTCATATGAGTATAAATACTAGCATCAAGAGTACTCACAGTTGGGACACTGGATATGGATAAGTGAGAGATACTGAGAACAATTAATAATCATCGGTTAGAGAATGACGCTGCAATAGATGAATCATCAATGTTAAGACTGTTGGAATTTGACATCAAACGTAAGGCTAGCAGAGATGGATGTATGAGAGGATGCATCCGTCGTGTACATAACCAGCGAGCTATAGGAACAGTTAGCATTCACACTCTTCGACATATACTGAGGGAGACTAAGCACCTATGGGTTTGCCCGGAGTGCAGGCATGTCGATTCTGTCCTTCAATAACAATAACAAATATTTAACACCCTTCTCAAGGTGAACAGTTGGTTTCAGGTCCATGTACAAGAAAACTCATGTTTATCCTGTGTATAAAATGTAGAATACCCATGTTTAACCCCGTGTGGTTAATAATGTGGGTATAAAAGTGTATATAGTGTTCTCAATTCTATATATACTGTTAAAAAAAAAGAAACGCAACTTTTTTGGTGTTACTTTTATAAAAGATATTCGCTGATTGGACATCAGTCAAGCTATCGACTGTATCCTTCTGGTCATTAACTTCTCGTGGTTACATGAATTGTACTCACCTCATGATTCGTGAGGTCATGAAAGAGGTCAAGGTCAAAACAACATTTTTGACAATAACTCGTGACAGGTTCATGAGAATCCCGTGAAACTTACTGAACACAAAACTCTCTGACCATATTATTGAATGCCTGTAAAAGATTGACGCTCCTCGAATAAATTCAGTTGAAAATTTAATGCGCAAGTATGGCTCATCTCACTACAGAACAACGACTCATCATCATTGGACGTTTACAGACTGGACAGTCACAAAGTGTAGTGGTCAGACAATTTAATGTGGTTAGAAGCACCATTAGTCGCCTTTGGAGGCGATTTCAAGAAACTGGCTCAGTGGCAAACCGGCTGCGCAGTGGAAGACCCAGAGTCACAACTCCTGCCGAAGACCGCTTCATACGGCTGCGTCACCTCAGGAATCGACTTGCATCTGCGTCCTCCACAGTCCAATCAATGTCAGCAGCTCGTCGAATTTCAGATAAAACGGTCAGGAACCGGCTGCATGACTCTGGTCTTTGGGTTAGAAGACCCTACAGAGGTCCTGTTTTTACGGACCGGCATCGCCTGAACCGACTGCCGTGGGCGAACCAGCATCGTCAATGGACCGTTGGGAATGACTGGAGCCGGTTTTGGTTTAGTGATGAATCATTTTTTGTGCTCCAGCGACACGATAGACGGAGAAGAGTTTACCGCAGAGTCCATGAGCGCTACGCCCAGAACAGCGTTGATGAGGCTCCTCCACATGGTGGTGGAGGTGTACTGATGTGGGGGGCGATCAACTTCATGGGAAGAAGTGACCTGGTGCAAATTGAAGGACGCCTGAATGCCCAACGATACGTCGCTGAAATTCTTCGTCCTCACGTCCTTCCACTTCTGGCTGCACGAGGGTCGATTTTTCAGCAGGATAACGCTCGACCTCATGTGGCACAACTCACCACCCAGTTCATCGCTGACAACAACGTCCAGACCATTCCGTGGCCAGCCATGTCATCAGACATGAACCCCATAGAACACTTATGGGATGAACTCGACAGACGACTCCGCCAGCGAGACGTGGCTCCAGACAATCTCCGACAGTTGTCTTTTGCACTGCGGGAAGAGTGGTCAGCCATCCCACAACAACAGATCCAACGGCTAATCGGATCCATGTCAAGGAGATGTCGTTCTCTGATAGCGGCCAGAGGAAGCCATACACCTTACTGAAACGGGGGCCTCAGTCGCAAAGAATAAAAGTCCAAACCAAATTTAATGAACATCATTTCATTATTAAAGTCTGAAAGATTCTTCATGCCAAGATTGAAACATTAATTCCGTAAAATAAAATGTTGGTACAAGTTTGAAATTTGGTGTCCATTACCACTGCAATAATGTTGCGTTTCTTTTTTTGAACAGTAGCATATTGCATTTTTTTGTTTATTTATTTATTTTTTTTTTGTGTTTGCTCTCCCAGGCTGCAATTATCTGGCATTTGTCGTGGTGTTTCCTAATGCCTATAGTGTATATGGTGTGTCCCCTTTAATGTTTTTTAATAAAACTCTCATTAGCCTGTTGCGTTTGAGGGGATTTTGTAAACGTTGGTTTACTGCACCGTTTTCGATACGGTCTATTGCAATTAAATCATCTCAGATATATATATTTTGCATTTGTTAAGAATTATTTAGATTTGGTAATTTTACTTACTCTTTGTAGTGACATTGTATTGTGAATACTATTTTATAAATATTTGAGTTCGTCCTTAATTGTTCTCGTTTGCTCTAGTTGTTATGTATTGATTATTGTTTTGGTGATATAAAAAATTATTATATAATGTAGCTCTCTCCAATTTTCAGTGCATTTTCAGTGGTGAGTTTTGTGCTTTCTAATATTCAATGAGTGTTTTTCTTTTCTGTTCATACTTCAAGCATGTTAACATATAATATGATGTGGTATTTTTCTCGTAAAATGTTCCACAGAAGGGTTCCTCCAACATAAAAATATCCTGTTCTCAGTTGCAGTCTAATCAACTTATAAAGTTTCATTATTGAAAGGTATTTTTTGCTCTCTAGATACCTGACATGTTCGTGTTGGACTTTCAGCAGCTTATGGGCGTGTCTGCCTGTCAGCCTTTGCTTCAAGTCTTATGCTGTAATAATTTAAAATATGCTTTTGATCTCCGTTGTGCCCAACTGTATGTTTATGTGGTTTGAGCTGCTTCTTGTGTTTTTTTTATTTTTTATTTTACCCTTCCTTGTCGGCCACCTCATTTCCTTCTATTCCCACGTGCCAAGGTGTCAATGCTAATAGTACTGAAGCAGCATCTATTATAAGTTTTTACTAACTTACACGATTTCTTCTGTTATGCCAGGCAGGTTAAATTCATGTACATTTCTCATGGCTTGTGATGGTCGAGTCATTTCAGATTGTAATTTTCTTTCTTTCTTTTTTTTTTTTTTGCGCGGGGGTGAGGGTCTATCTGTAATTATTTTTTATGCTTTTGCGATTGCCACCATTTCTGCTGTAAGAATAAACGTGTTTTCAGTCTTACTAAAATTTCTCTTTAGCTTCCATACTGGAATACATATCTCTGTACAAAGTTCTTCCTATTATATCTTAGAAATATCAGTGTATGCAGTTAAGCTATCAATAGTTGTATATTCTTGTCGTAAATTTGGATAGGTATTTAAGATAGATTTTGTCCCGTCTGAATAGAACAGGCAGAGTGGTAATTAAGTGAGAATTAATGTATGAGAAATAGATTTCACGCGTGAATAGTTTAAGGGTAGAATCTGTCACTGGATTGAGAAGATACTCTAGTCCAGCCTATCTTTACGACTGTAATTTGTTATCAGACAATTCTAATCTCCATACATTTAATATATACGTTTAACTGTACACGCACACACACAGTTATGTGACAACAAGACACACAAACGTGAAACTACTGTAAATGGAGTATGGATATGGGCTGAGCTGACCAACACAAGTAATTAAGTTTTATTAGGTTTATTATCATATAAACTTCTCACAACATCAAACATATATATATATCAATGAAAAATCATAGGTTACAGAATTTGGAAAAATTAACCCATAAGTGCAATCCCCTCTGTTGAGACAAGATCCCGCAAGAAAGTTAATAACCCCAAAGGGTCAAAGATTAGCGCTAGGGTATATACATAGACGATAACGTAAAGAACAGAGTTCCTAGTTAATCTATCCTGTAAGATTAATAGTATTAGCGAACAACAAAAAAAAGAAGTGGGTACAATGATTATACAAATAAAATTATTCACTCCTCCTCATTCACACTCTGTCAATCTGTGGCCACATTCAATCTCGCTTACCTACTAGTTGTTTAACAACATCTTGAACATATCATCATGGTACATGTATCAAAATCCAGTGTTGTGTTGCGCCGAAGTGAGCCCTAGTTCCTCCACGAATAATTAATCCTCCTAATGGGGAACGCTTACTTTGGTGGTGATTATTAGATATGATAATGTCACGTCAGATAGTTCAAGTAGCAAAATAATTACCAAGATCTAGTGTTCACAGTGAACAACAGTTAGTACTTCCAATAGTTAAAGGAAATGTCTGGTGGGTAAATCTTTCTGGATAAATCCACTTGACAACAAAAATGGTCAGTAGTCGGAACAGTGTTATGTTTTGATATTTTGCCACAGCGGGCTGAATATAATTACATGTAAAATCTGGGTATCTTATTTGTCCAGTTATATCTTATTGTCTATACGTTTGGACTCTCTCGGTGGATGAAGCAAGAATACCGAACAGGTCAACCTCGAAGACCCGATATTAAATAAGAATGTTACTGGTACTATTTGACTTAGACCTAGACCGAGACCGCTGGCAGGCTGGTTTGTGATCAGTACTAGATTTAGGAGAAAACAAAACATTTAATCACAATATCAATATCTTATCCTGTCACGCGTAAGGTTAAGATCTCTTATCCACTCCTTCATTTAATTAAATTAAAAGCACATAGGTCTTAGCCTATCTTATCACGCTTCGCTTACCTGGGACGGATTGGGTTTTAGGCATGCTCTTTCCCCTCCCCGGTAAAACTCTCAGCGCACGATATCAGTGTTAATTTAATTATGACTACTTTACAAATATCGCTGGTCATCACTAGCTATTTGTTTCGCCATATAATATTACACTAGTCACTTACACAATTACACGTAATGAATTAGAATTAAATTTATATTCCGTCAATAGTCAGTTGCCTAGTGTATTTATTAGTCAATTAAACATCTCTTCTGGATGATCGCGAGTGATTAAATTTACATTACAGCTGGAAAAATTAGCTATATGTTATTTACTACGCTAGTCAATTAACACAGAAAAATCCCAGTGAATTATAATGAGGAACTTAACACATTAAATCCCTTAAATGCTAATATATATATTACCGCAAATCAGAAAAATGAAACAATATCCACGAAATCTAAATAATCCACTTTGTACAATGGCTCTAGAATGTCGAGCTAGATATTTCAAAAAAAATTCTGAAGCGACTAGATAAACTGACTTTGGAAGATGAGCATTTATACGGAAAAGCTGTTATTATCTCTAAAGGATGCGAATTTTCGCACCTACGTCCTTGCCAGGAAAATCAAAAAGCTTCGTTCCCGAAATAAAGAATTTACGGTCCCTCTGTTCGACGTTGCCAATCGACAACAAAGGCTTCTTGTATCAGCGAGTGTCTCCCTGTATGTACAACATCACATGATTTCTTTCCCCTTGTAGAGAACTTCAAAGCTGTTACCTTCCACGTGTTTTGGGCACGTGCAATCTGCCAGTCATCGTAATACTGACTGCTCCGCTGGCGTGAGAACTTCTGTTAGACAAGCGTTCTACGCTCACCTGAATGAGTGACAGTTTCGAACGTATGTAAACAAACTCTCAAACTCATACAAGCAGAAACAAGTAGGCGTGGTTTCAAAGGTGAGTCTACAGTCAGTGAATTCCGTCAGCGAATTGCAAGTTTTTGCGTCGCAAAGATTATAAACCTAAGATGGGAAAGCAAGGTGGGCGGAACATTGCTGCACTATTTACATACATATGTGACAATTCTACATGTTTTTTGATAGTTTTTTTTCTGCTTTTGTATTAATTACTTCTGCATGATGATAGCCTATGTTTGGTTACTTGAGTTACCTTGGCGGTGTCTCTGGCGCTAATTTCCTACAACAGTTATTGCATTAATTACAGCGTATTTGTTTTTTATTCGTACATGCTCATTCATCCTGTTACATATTTTTATAGTTGGGTGTAGTGAGATTTACCAGGCCGTTGCGTGATTCTTCACAAACCATGTGTAAAATAGGGGGAGTTTTGTCTATTAGTGCATTGGTCATGTAATTTAGTCTTACGTTTTTTTACTTCTGCACTGCAGAGGCACTATTCCCAATGCTATGTCTAGGGCTTCAAGTGACATTATATTTGTTGCGCCTGCAATTGTGCATAGTGACTGGTGTCGTATTCTAATGTCGGTCCCACTTTTTTTTTTTTGGGGGGGGGGGGGGGTTCTGTGAGCTGCTGAGTTAAATACTATACTTGCGTAGTAGTTGCAGATTAGCTACATAAGTACAATTGAAAATTTGAGACAGTCTTAGTGGTGTTAATATCATTCAGCGCCCCTGACATCAAAGCTTCTGTTTCTGATTAATGCGGTCCACTAGTTTAGATATGTTGGAGACAAGGTGAAGAATGGTGAAGCACGAACTGACAGAATTACAGGAGATTTCACTAAAAGAGCAACACCATTTATTGGCCTCTTGTATAAGAAACTAGCTGCAGAAAATATTTTTTATTTGAATCACCTTTCTAAAATTTGTTTAGCCAAATGAGCAAAACTTGCAAGTATCAGAATTGCACTAAAATGTTTCGAGATTTCACATGATAATATTATCGTAGATGCTATAATTGAGACCGTGAAGAAGATGTGTGCTGCCAATAGATATCTTTACAAGAAATTTTCTTGCTTCGACCCAATCATTTTCCGTTAAGTGCAAACCACACCTGAGAAGCATGATTTGAAAGCTATATCAGAAGTAATTACTGATACAGACATGGAAGTACCAAAGGAAGAGTTAAGTGTTCTTGGCATCAAACTACAAACGCCATTAAAAAGGACTCTAGATGAAGACGAGGGTGAAAATTAACAAAATTTAACTGTGATTATAAAGTCTGACAAACCATTTGATCCAGGTGTAAAAGCATTGGCCTATAATTATTGATTATCACGCAAATCAAATTCCTTTGGCTGTTTAGGTTGTTTTTAGTAGCCTAATAACGTGTCTCCTACATACAAATATTTGATCACGCTAAGTATGACTTATCGTACACGTCAATTATCTTTTTTTCAAATTGAAACTTGTAAGTACAGAGTTATATAATTCACACTAAGCTATCTAGAATCATTAATCCTCATTGCCGTTGGAAAAAAAATATCTCGAAAGCTAAAATGGGGCAAAGAAAGTATCACAAAACTTCTTCTTCTTCAAGTGCCGTGCCTGGTGGTGTAGGTGAGCATGTGTTTCCACAGCTTCCTGCTCCTGCTACTGTTTGTCGATTCTGTTGTAGACTTCTTACCATAATCATAATATCAAACTGTCCAGTATCTGCTCTTTATTTCGTCCTCAGTCTTTCTCCTTCAATCGTTTCTGTTGTAACCATATATTCCTGCATTCGTCTTCTCGTAACATGCCGGAATAAAGTGGAATTTATTTCTTCTAACGTCAGAAATAAGCTCCCTTTGTACATTGACCTCTTTCAGAACATCCTCATTACTCTTTTTAGCTGTCTATGGTATTTTTTCACTATCTTTTGTAACACCACATCTCTATGGCCTCTAATACTTTTTTTACTTGCTTACTAATTGTCCACGACTCACTTCCATATGTCAGGATTGGTTTTATGTAACACTGAAGAACTCCAATGACAAAGAACTCCTGCATGACATATTTGTCATTGTATGGGATGCTGCTGTTGCCCGGCTATTCTGTTTTTCACTTCTGAGATGCATCTTCCATCAGATGCTATCAACGTGCCTAGGTATTAGAAAATATATATTTGTTTTAAAACTGGCCCATTGACTATAATAGTGCAATCTGGAGAATTCATTTTGTTCCGCTTTACCATTACTTCTGTTTTATCTTTTTTATTGATTGGGCTATATCCGATTGGCAGAGTGGTTAGAGCGCTGGTGTCTCGCGGCAAAGGTTCCGGCTTCGAATCATGTTCCAGTCTACTCAGCTGTAAATAGGTACCTGACGCTGCTCTTTGAGTTAAGGAAGGAAAAGGCAACAAGGAAGGGAACTGGTCACCCCACCTCTCGATGTTGGACCTAGTATGGTGAAGTCTGTAACACTTCACTGCCCTACGGTAGTATCTGCTATGGGACTACCTTTACCTTTTGTATTTGCTATTAAGGCTAAGGTCTTCACCTTGACTTCCTGTTACTATTGTATCAATCATTTCCTGTAACACGTCTTCACCTTTACTTCCTGTTACTATTGTATCAATCATTTCCTGTAACACGTCTTCACCTTTACTTCCTGTTACTATTGTATCAATTATTTCCTGTAACACGTCTTCACCTTGACTTCCTGTTACTATTGTATCAATCATTTCCTGTAACACGTCTTCACCTTGACTTCCTGTTACTATTGTATCATTCATTTCCTGTAACACGTCTTCACCTTTACTTCCTGTTACTATTATATCAATCATTTCCTGTAACACGTCTTCATCTTTACTTCCTGTTACTATTGTATCAATTATTTCCTGTAACACGTCTTCACCTTTACTTCCTGTTACTATTGTATCAATCATTTCCTGTAACACGTCTTCACCTTGACTTCCTGTTACTATTGTATCAATCATTTCCTGTAACACGTCTTCACCTTTACTTCCTGTTACTATTGTATCAATCATTTCCTGTAACACGTCTTCACCTTGACTTCCTGTTACTATTGTATCAATCATTTCCTGTAACACGTCTTCACCTTTACTTCCTGTTACTATTGTATCAATCATTTCCTGTAACACGTCTTCACCTTTACTTCCTGTTACTATTGTATCAATCATTTCCTGTAACACGTCTTCACCTTTACTTCCTGTTACTATTGTATCAATCATTTCCTGTAACACGTCTTCACCTTTACTTCCTGTTACTATTGTATCAATCATTTCCTGTAACACGTCTTCACCTTGACTTCCTGTTACTATTGTATCAATCATTTCCTGTAACACGTCTTCACCTTTACTTCCTGTTACTATTGTATCAATCATTTCCTGTAACACGTCTTCACCTTTACTTCCTGTTACTATTGTATCAATCATTTCCTGTAACACGTCTTCACCTTTACTTCCTGTTACTATTGTATCAATCATTTCCTGTAACACGTCTTCACCTTTACTTCCTGTTACTATTGTATCAATCATTTCCTGTAACACGTCTTCACCTTTACTTCCTGTTACTATTGTATCAATCATTTCCTGTAACACGTCTTCACCTTTACTTCCTGTTACTATTGTATCAATCATTTCCTGTAACACGTCTTCACCTTTACTTCCTGTTACTATTGTATCAATCATTTCCTGTAACACGTCTTCACCTTTACTTCCTGTTACTATTGTATCAATCATTTCCTGTAACACGTCTTCACCTTTACTTCCTGTTACTATTGTATCAATCATTTCCTGTAACACGTCTTCACCTTTACTTCCTGTTACTATTGTATCAATCATTTCCTGTAACACGTCTTCACCTTTACTTCCTGTTACTATTGTATCAATCATTTCCTGTAACACGTCTTCACCTTTACTTCCTGTTACTATTGTATCAATCATTTCCTGTAACACGTCTTCACCTTTACTTCCTGTTACTATTGTATCAATCATTTCCTGTAACACGTCTTCACCTTTACTTCCTGTTACTATTGTATCAATCATTTCCTGTAACACGTCTTCACCTTTACTTCCTGTTACTATTGTATCAATCATTTCCTGTAACACGTCTTCACCTTTACTTCCTGTTACTATTGTATCAATCATTTCCTGTAACACGTCTTCACCTTTACTTCCTGTTACTATTGTATCAATCATTTCCTGTAACACGTCTTCACCTTTACTTCCTGTTACTATTGTATCAATCATTTCCTGTAACACGTCTTCACCTTTACTTCCTGTTACTATTGTATCAATCATTTCCTGTAACACGTCTTCATCTTTACTTCCTGTTACTATTGTATCAATCATTTCCTGTAACACGTCTTCACCTTGACTTCCTGTTACTATTGTATCAATCATTTCCTGTAACACGTCTTCATCTTGACTTCCTGTTACTATTGTATCAATCATTTCCTGTAACACGTCTTCACCTTTACTTCCTGTTACTATTGTATCAATCATTTCCTGTAACACGTCTTCACCTTGACTTCCTGTTACTATTGTATCAATCATTTCCTGTAACACGTCTTCACCTTGACTTCCTGTTACTATTGTATCAATCATTTCCTGTAACACGTCTTCACCTTTACTTCCTGTTACTATTGTATCAATCATTTCCTGTAACACGTCTTCACCTTTACTTCCTGTTACTATTGTATCAATCATTTCCTGTAACACGTCTTCATCTTTACTTCCTGTTACTATTGTATCAATCATTTCCTGTAACACGTCTTCATCTTTACTTCCTGTTACTATTGTATCAATCATTTCCTGTAACTCATCTTCATCTTTACTTCCTGTTACTATTGTATCAATCATTTCCTGTAACACGTCTTCATCTTTACTTCCTGTTACTATTGTATCAATCATTTCCTGTAACACGTCTTCATCTTTACTTCCTGTTACTATTGTATCAATCATTTCCTGTAACACGTCTTCACCTTGACTTCCTGTTACTATTGTATCATTCATTTCCTGTAACACGTCTTCACCTTGACTTCCTGTTACTATTGTATCATTCATTTCCTGTAACACGTCTTCATCTTGACTTCCTGTTACCATTGTATCATTCATTTCCTGTAACACGTCTTCATCTTGACTTCCTGTTACTATTGTATCAATCATTTCCTGTAACACGTCTTCATCTTGACTTCCTGTTACTATTGTATCATTCATTTCCTGTAACACGTCTTCATCTTGACTTCCTGTTACTATTGTATCAATCATTTCCTGTAACACGTCTTCATCTTGACTTCCTGTTACTATTGTATCAATCATTTCCTGTAACACGTCTTCATCTTGACTTCCTGTTACTATTGTATCAATCATTTCCTGTAACACGTCTTCATCTTTACTTCCTGTTACTATTGTATCAATCATTTCCTGTAACACGTCTTCATCTTGACTTCCTGTTACTATTGTATCAATCATTTCCTGTAACACGTCTTCATCTTTACTTCATGTTACTATTGTATCAATCATTTCCTGTAACACGTCTTCATCTTTACTTCCTGTTACTATTGTATCAATCATTTCCTGTAACACGTCTGCATCTTGACTTCCTGTTACTATTGTATCAATCATTTCCTGTAACACGTCTTCACCTTTACTTCCTGTTACTATTGTATCAATCATTTCCTGTAACACGTCTTCACCTTGACTTCCTGTTACTATTGTATCATTCATTTCCTGTAACACGTCTTCACCTTGACTTCCTGTTACTATTGTATCATTCATTTCCTGTAACACGTCTTCATCTTGACTTCCTGTTACTATTGTATCAATCATTTCCTGTAACACGTCTTCATCTTGACTTCCTGTTACTATTGTATCAATCATTTCCTGTAACACGTCTTCATCTTGACTTCCTGTTACTATTGTATCATTCATTTCCTGTAACACGTCTTCATCTTGACTTCCTGTTACTATTGTATCATTCATTTCCTGTAACACGTCTTCATCTTGACTTCCTGTTACTATTGTAACAATCATTTCCTGTAACACGTCTTCATCTTGACTTCCTGTTACTATTGTATCAATCATTTCCTGTAACACGTCTTCATCTTTACTTCCTGTTACTATTGTATCAATCATTTCCTGTAACACGTCTTCATCTTGACTTCCTGTTACTATTGTATCAATCATTTCCTGTAACACGTCTTCATCTTTACTTCATGTTACTATTGTATCAATCATTTCCTGTAACACGTCTTCATCTTTACTTCCTGTTACTATTGTATCAATCATTTCCTGTAACACGTCTTCATCTTGACTTCCTGTTACTATTGTATCAATCATTTCCTGTAACACGTCTTCATCTTTACTTCCTGTTACTATTGTATCAATCATTTCCTGTAACACGTCTTCATCTTTACTTCCTGTTACTATTGTATCAATCATTTCCTGTAACACGTCTTCATCTTTACTTCCTGTTACTATTGTATCAATCATTTCCTGTAACACGTCTTCACCTTTACTTCCTGTTACTATTGTATCAATCATTTTCTGTAACACGTCTTCATCTTTACTTCCTGTTACTATTGTATCAATTATTTCCTGTAACACGTCTTCATCTTTACTTCCTGTTACTATTGTATCAATCATTTCCTGTAACACGTCTTCATCTTGACTTCCTGTTACTATTGTATCAATCATTTCCTGTAACACGTCTTATCTTTACTTCTTGTTACTATTGTATCAATCATTTCCTGTAACACGTCTTCATCTTTACTTCCTGTTACTATTGTATCAATCATTTCCTGTAACACGTCTTCATCTTTACTTCCTGTTACTATTGTATCAATCATTTCCTGTAACACGTCTTCATCTTTACTTCCTGTTACTATTGTATCAATCATTTCCTGTAACACGTCTTCATCTTTACTTCCTGTTAGTATTGTATCAATCATTTCCTGTAACACGTCTTCACCTTTACTTCCTGTTACTATTGTATCAATCATTTCCTGTAACACGTCTTCATCTTGACTTCCTGTTACTATTGTATCAATCATTCCCTGTAACACGTCTTCATCTTTACTTCCTGTTACTATTGTATCAGTCATTTCCTGTAACACGCCTTCATCTTTACTTCCTGTTACTATTGTATCAATCATTTCCTGTAACACGTCTTCATCTTGACTTCCTGTTACTATTGTATCAATCATTTCCTGTAACACGTCTTTATCTTGACTTCCTGTTACTATTGTATCAATCATTTCCTGTAACACGTCTTCATCTTGACTTCCTGTTACTATTGTATCAATCATTTCCTGTAACACGTCTTCATCTTTACTTCCTGTTACTATTGTATCAATCATTTCCTGTAACACGTCTTCATCTTTACTTCCTGTTACTATTGTATCAATCATTTACTGTAACTCGTCTTCATCTTTACTTCCTGTTACTATTGTATCAATCATTTCCTGTAACACGTCTTCATCTTGACTTCCTGTTGCTACTGTATCAATCATTTCCTGTAACTCGTCTTCATCTTTACTTCCTGTTACTATTGTATCAATAATTTCCTGTAACACGTCTTCATCTTGACTTCCTGGTGCTATTGTATCATTCATTTCCTGTAACACGTCTTCATCTTTACTTCCTGTTACTTACTTACTTACTTAGTCGTTCCCCTTCTACCGTGAGGTGTAGAGGTTTGGAAGAGAGAGCGCCAGACCATTCTATCAGCTGTCTTCTTCCTGGCCTGGTTCCATTCTAGTCCTCGGTCCTTCAAAGATTGTCTAATGTTGTCCTCCCAGCGGACTCTGGGTCGTCCTGGAGGTCTGGATCCCTGGCTCTTTGTTTCCCATGCTTGTCGTGGTAGCCGATCTTCTCCCATTCTGCAGACATGGCCAAACCATTCTTCCTGTTACTATTGTATCAATCATTTCCTGTAGCACGTCTTCGTCTTTACTTCCTGTTAATATTGTATCAATCATTTCCTGTAACACGTCTTCGTCTTTACTTCCTGTTACTATTGTATCAATCATTTCCTGTAACACGTCTTCATCTTTACTTCCTGTTACTATTGTATCATTCATTTCCTGTAACACGTCTTCACCTTTACTTCCTGTTACTATTGTATCAATCATTTCCTGTAACTCGTCTTCATCTTTACTTCCTGTTACTATTGTATCAATCATTTTCTGTAACTCGTCTTCACCTTTTCCGATTAAGACTGCATCGTCATCGTATCTCAAACTGTTTATACATGTGTTTCTTAACCTTTTTTGTGTTCAGGGCACACTTTTCAATTTTCTAAAAATTTGCAGCACACCTATTTGACCACGCGCCTGAATAAAAAATTACAGTGATATATACTAATTAAATACACAAATTTGTGGGTACTTTAGAATAAAGAAAACTCTCAGTTCGACTTTCTTTTAATTGTTTAAAATAACTTTGAATTATATCTATTTTTGTTCAAAGAAGTTCATAGCTTCAATTATTATTGAATGAATTCAAGCCGTAAGATCAGTTTTATATTACATGATCACTAAAAATATACTTCATGTAGTAAATTTACAAAATTTTTGCGGCACACTTTGATAGGCGCGGCAGCACACTAGTGTGCCGCGGCACACCGCTTGAGAAACACTGGTTTATACTGTATCAACTAACTGATACTCCTAACCTTTAAAATTGAAAATACCTTAACCATAGAAATTTGGAATGTCGTGACACTAATAAAAGGTAAAGCACCCCGTTACACCCCCATTGAGACATATTGGGAATATGGTGTTAGGCTCATATTTTCTTGACCATCGGCACACTAGGGGTGATGAAGTCAGCATCACGCCGGCCGCCTTAACCTTCCCAGAATGCTCTGGTACCCAATTCATGAGGCTGGGTCCCCGGAGCCGTTTACGGTCTAAAAAAAATAAGGTAACCGCGGTAGCGCAGTGGTTAGTGCACTGGCTTTCTAGCTCAGGACACTAATGCAGAATGGAAAATATAGAAACCATCAAGATGGAAGTGGAAAGAATGAATGTATTAGGGCTATGTAAAATACGATATACCGGATCAGGCGAAATTCTTCTTCTTCCTCGTTCGTCCTGAAAAGGACGTTGGTTGCGTTGTGTCCGTTTACTGCAGAGCTGCGATATTTGCGCCTTTCGGCCCGACACATCCGACTTCAGCACGGCATTTTTTGGGACAGGATTTGCCTTCTCTCTTCGATCCCTACTATCTCAGCCAGACTGCAGTGATGCCGCCTGTTTCCAGGACCACCACTTGGAGGTGGAGTAGGGTCTTGGTCAGCTCTGGTTCGCTGACCCTGACACAAGCAGTCAAGCTATGAGTCGCTGATTGCATTCATCTCGTTTGCTGCGTCTTCGATCCCGAACAGGTGAAATACATTCTGACAACTACAAAATAACGTCTTGTTAAAGAAATAAACATGAAAGAGGAGGTCGGCATAATTTAAGATTTTTACGTGCATCATAAAACAGAATTGCAAAAACCTGTCTAGTGAACTAGAGCTTACTTGTGCACATTTTATGTAGTAGTGTACCTGTTTCTGATACTTTTTATAATCATTGGCAGGTGAGGGATTATCTTAATGTTTGGGGAACATTCATTATTATATTTACTTAAGACATTTTGGTACATATGTTATAAACTGTAAATTAACGTTATTGTGATATTGGAATATATATTTTCATTTGTATATGCCACATGTATATGAAAATATAATGAAAAGGTGTATAACATCTACTTCTATAATGATGATAACTGTAGCACATTTTTTCGCATTGAAATATTTTCAAGTGTGTGTCAATTTACAAGCTTGTTGAGTTTGTATTTATTATTACCTTTGCCTTTGTTTATTTTTATACCTAATCTTTTCAAAGAATTAAGAGTGAGCTTTAGACTTATCATTGAAACTGGAATTTACAAATACGGACTCAGTTTTCCATGCGCATGTAATGACCTTTCTTGTTTATGAATTTGTGACCCGTCTAGCTGGGGCCCACGCCGTTGCCAACATTCTTGCTTGGATTTTCTTGTTGTTTGAATGCCACAATAAGATGACATCAGTCACTTTAATATCCTCATTTCTTTCGTTTTAAGTAGTGTAAGAATCAACAGCAAGCTGTCATCAGAAATACAGTTGTTGATACATACATTTGTGTAACATTCATTCGTTGCCAGCTATACAGATTTATACTTCTGCCACAGTGATTATTGTTAACTCTACGAATGTTTATCTTAACAGAAGTGATTCATGTCATCAATACGAACGCTTAGCTCAGTAACAATAGTTATCGTTAACTGTACGAATGTTTATCAACAGGGATTCTAGTCAGGTATGTTAAAATAGTAGTACTCTCAGCAATGGTGATTATCGTTAACTGTTCAAGTGTTTATCGGGGCAGCAATGAATCTGGTCAGAGTAGTTAAAATGTTGATCTCAAGAACATTAATTGTCGTTAACTACATGAATATTTATCTTTGCCGTAGGCGTGTTTATTTTACTATCAGTTACTATAGGAGTATTTATCTTACTATCAGTTTACTATAGGAGTGTTTATCTTACCATCAGTTTACTATAGGAGTGTTTATCTTACCATCAGTTTACTATAGGAGTGTTTATCTTACCATCAGTTTACTATAGGAGTGTTTACCTTACCATCAGTTTACTAAAGGAGTGTTTATCTTACTATCAGTTACTACAGGAGTGTTTATCTTACTATCAGTTCACTAAAGAAGTGTTTAACTTACTATCAGTTACTATAGGAGTGTTTATCTTACTATCAGTTACTACAAGAGTGTTTATCTCACTATCAGTTTAATAAAGGAGTGTTTATCTTACAGTTTACTAGAGAAGTGTTTATCTTACTATCAGCTCGCTATAGGAGTGTTTATCTTACTATCAGTTCACTAAAGAAGTGTTTATCTTACTATCAGTTACTACAGGGGTGTTCATCTTACTATCAGTTTAATAAAGGAGTGTTTATCTTACTATCAGTTTAATAAAGGAGTGTTTATCTTACTAACAGTTTACTAAAGAAGTGTTTATCTTACTTTCAGTTTACTACAGGAGTGTTTATCTTACTATCAGTTCACTAAAGAAGTGTTTATCTTACTATCAGTTACTACAGGGGTGTTCATCTTACTATCAGTTTAATAAAGGAGTGTTTATCTTACTATCAGTTTAATAAAGGCGTGTTTATCTTACTAACAGTTTACTAAAGAAGTGTTTATCTTACTTTCAGTTTACTACAGGAGTGTTTATCTTACTATCAGTTCACTAAAGAAGTGTTTATGTTACTATCAGTTAGTACAGGGGTGTTCATCTTACTATCAGTTTAATAAAGGAGTGTTTATCTTACTATCAGTTTAATAAAGGAGTGTTTATCTTACTAACAGTTTACTAAAGAAGTGTTTATCTTACTTTCAGTTTACTACAGGAGTGTTTATCTTACTATCAGTTCACTAAAGAAGTGCTTCTCTTACTAGCAGTTCACGAAAGAAGTGTTTATCTTACTATCAGTTACTACAGGGGTGTTTATCTTACTATCAGTCACTATATGAGTGTTTATCTCACTATCAGTTAATATGTAAGTGTTTATCTTATCATCAGTTACGATAGGAGTGTTTATCCTGCTGTCAGTGATTCCCGTCCGCAATGTAAATGTTTATCTAAGCTGTTATCTTTAACGGCCGTAGTCTTTATCCTACCAGCCGTGATCATGATTAACTATTCATGTGCTTTTTTCTTCAAGTACCAACTGCTACAGTTAACCAGATAGGCCTACCTGTCGGCGTGAATGAAAGTAACGGTTAATTTTATTAACAACAGAGTACTGAATATCATCTGTTTTGTTGTACATTCTTAAGAAAATTAGATTTTTTTATCTACATCAGTGCTTCCCAAATTGACAATAATCGCGTACCTGTTACCGTATATTTACGGTCACAACAAATGTTAAGGTGGGATTTACGTTATGTTATGTACCCCTATGACAGTTTTGTCTTATCAACGTATACCCCCCTCTAGGACCAAGATAATGTTGGGTGAGTTAGTTTTAATAATACTATTTTGTCTAAGCTATTACTATTTTCTCTAAGCTATTGAATATATCTAATATATAGAAGGTAGTGTATGTTGGTTTGTTGGTGCTTTACACAAATCTTTATGCCTTGAAATTTCTTCTTGAAGTTAGACAGAGTTCCTCTTTAGATTCTCCTGTGTAACGCCGTAAAGTTATTGTTGATAAAATCGTTTTCCTTTTGACGAAAAAAAATATTTAAAGTATTTTCATTGTTCTTTATATAGCCTTCAAGACTGGATCAATGGAAATAACTTCATGCAAGAAGTCAAGGAAAATAATGAACATGACAAAATGACATTCATTTTTGCAATTCATAAATCCAGTCTTTACTAATTTACAACGCAATTTAAAATTATTTATTGTGCACTTATACTTTAAGTGAAAATGTAAAAAAAAAAAAATTTTTTTAAATTTTGTTTTGTGTAGCATTTCTGGTTGTTTGACTATATAAATTTAATAATATTAATTTGTAAACGCGGATTTTAATATAAACACTTAATTTAACACAGTGCATTCTTATATAATAAACATTATTCCCTGACCGTAAGGTCTTTTTATGTTTGGACATGCACCCAAATAATAAATGCGCTGCACCCAAATAAGAAATGCGCCCTAATATAATCGACGGACCTTGTGTCTAAGTTGAACCAAAACGAGGCAAAATTTTACTTAAAAATTAGTTAGTGATATAGTTAGTAATCAAATTATTTCAAACAGCAAGCTCTTTTATTTTGAACATGCGCCCTAGTAACACTGGCGGACCCAGTGTGCAGGTTTAACTAAGCAAGTCTCGCCAAAACGAGGTCTGGAATAAACAAAACATTTAAAAATAACGATGCTCGCGAAACTTTACAGACCAACTGGCTAGCCTTTCCAATAGTTCCACTGTAGCAGATTTCCACAAAAAGACACAGATTGTTATAAATAAATCTCCAACTGATATTAAACGTATGCAAGAATAGACGCAGCAACGATAAAGCTTAATCTGAATAATAACTAAGACAAAAATACATCATCGAGAGGAATATTACAGTACAGCACATAGAATATAAACACTCTAGAGAAATATCACAGAAAATAATAAACGTCTAGGTTCAAGAAACAATGTATATCTTTGAACGGGGCGTGTTAAGAAGAAAAGTAGTAAACACGTAAAAAAGGAAATGGTAGACTATTCTTTCTTGGTGCGCCAGGTCGAATGAGAAAATTGTCATTATTACTTTGCTTCTTGAAAAAAAAAACTCGGATGCACAGTGAAATCGCTCTTCCGGCTGAACCACCAGAAATAACAATATTTTGAGCAGCTTTCATTTGTAATTGCTGTAAATAAGGCGGCGGTAGTCACTTAAAGCAGCAGTCATTATCTGGAAAGAAAATCAGTTTTCACACGAATATCAAGCATCAGAGCTTGATGAATCGCTTCTCTCAAGCACGCAAGGACTTTGGCCTCACAATAAGTCTAAAGAAAACAAATGTGCTTAATTAAGATGTGAATGTTGCACCAGTTATCAGTATCGATAACTATGAACTGGTAGTGGTGCACAACTACATACCTGGAGTCTACCATCAACAACAAACTCTCTCTGGACACAGAAATTGACAGCCGCATTGGCAAAGCTGCAACCGTATTTGCCAGCCTTACAACGCGTTTTTGGGAAACTCCAAACTCACAATGAAGGCCAAAGCTGCGGTATATAATGCCTGTTTCACAAGCGCGCTTTTATATAAAAGCGAAACATGGACAACCTACGCTAAGCAAGAAAGAAGGCTCAATACTTTCCATCTATGGTGTCTACGACACATCATTGGTATTTCGTGGAAGGACAAAGTGACAAATGTCGAGGTGCTGTCACGTGCTAACCTTCAAAGCATGTATACCCTGCTTAGACAGCGCAGACTTCGCTGGCTTGACCATGTCCGCCAGACAACTGGCAGATTGCAAAAGAGCAGTTGGGTGACTGCAACTGACGTTCAGAGATGTGTGCAAGAGATACATAAAGACACTGGACATAATCCTGCAACCTGTGAGGATGAAGCTGCCGATCACACCAAACGGCGATACCCCTACAGCGCCACCTCATATTATATATAATGGGTAATGGATCCGGCTACACGTCCATTGAGGCATATTGAGAACATGGTGTTAGGCTCATATTTTCTTGACCATCTTGTGTTGCTTGAGCGTTGTAAAAAAACGGCTACATTTGAAAAGCTGTGATGATTCTGTTCTACGTTTTTTTATATAGTGGTCACCCTTCTCAGGCGACATCCTGTTCACTATGTGATATTTCTGTTCTGTTATAAAGTGGTCGCCTTTATAAGACGTCACTCTGTACACTATGTGATGTTTATGTTCTGCGTATTTATTTTATATAGTGGTCACCCTTCTCAGGTGCCATCCTGTACACTATGTGATATTTCAGTTCTGTGTTTTTTTATGTAGTGGTCGCCTTTATCAGATGTCACTCTGTACACATTGCTCGCTGTTCCTGTTCTATGCTTTCTTGCAAAGTTCAACTCTCATAGAACAGCATGGATATAGATACAATAGTTTTAATTATCTACTGTATTTCTTACATTTGTATATATTGCAATAGTCTGCATTTTCCTATGCCCGAACTCAACGTAAACTTATTTCTATACGTCGACGTCACTGGTTAGTACTTCTCTTTCTTTTTTCCGTTACTTCTCTGGGATATATACGAAGAGCGACGGATCTAATTAACGGGACCGGTGTATGAGGCACCAAGGACTTAACGGTAGGAAACACTGTACAGTGCCTCCTACCTGACGGTAGCGGACACTGTACAGTGAGCGGTACCTAGGTACCGCCCACTGTACAGTGCACCTTACCTGCTGTGGCGTGAGGTTTTATTTGGCTCACAGAAATAGAATTTCTGCAGAAAATGGTGAAGTCCCAGTGTCTGAGAGGACTACTGGTATCACAAATTAGTTACGGCTGTGAATGATCTGATCTCGAAACAATAGTAGAGAGGAGACCGACATAAAGTGCCACCTCCGCTGTGTAACTAACTGTGATATTAAAAAACCAAGGAAACAGATTTTACTTAACAATGATAAAATTGACAAGTCGTTCAAATACAATTTCCCTATTATTTATTTAGTATATACACTATTGTTACGGTGGGATAAATTAGAGGATCATGCATGGATACACGAATGATAGCAGGTGTTCATTCAGGACAAATATTGTCAGTACACATAACAAAGCCGGTAGGTGAACAGGTCCACGGGAAAAACATGGTTGACATTTAATAAACAAAGTCACTTCACAATGGTCCATCAAACATCAAAAGTACATGGCAATGGATAAGCGTAGTAGATTATCTCTGGTCCGTCAATAAGGTTCAAACGTTAGGCATCTTAAGTGGCAATAATATAATAATAATACAATCCTCTCATCTCCACTCAATTCTGGCCGTTGTACTAAAGGTTCGGTAATCCACGAAAACCAAAGTAATGCGGCAGAAGCAATCAGTGCAAACCAAATATTAGTTGCCTCATATCTCAAAGTTACGTGTAGTAAATTAGGGTATGAACTTCTAGATAAGTTTATGAACCATCTTGCACATAACGTGGCGGCCTCCGAAAATCAACAATGCCACAAGATATATTTATAAATCACGCTCCATTATCCCGGAGCCTCGAAAAATTACATCTCTCTCGGACGCAAACACAAAGACGGAAGCCCAATTAATTTACACACTGAATCCCCCGACATGTGACCGAAACGTCACTAGTTGACCGTCGCTCAACACGGGTGAACGCATCGCTCACCACGGGTGGACGCTTCGTGCAAACCGTAGTTTGACCACAGGCAAACACAATTCCTCACATAAAAATGGAAATGTGCTAGCGTGTAGTAACATGTCACACTATTTTATCTGCATCCCAAATCTATCCTTAACATATCACCCCCTTCGCGGTGTAAAAAAAACAAATTTATTTGTTTTTTTTTTCTCAATTCAAATATTTCCTATGCGGGAATCTGGGCCAAAATTGATCATATCACAAATATTGAGCCATATCGAAAGTAATCTAGTAGCAGTCAGTCTGCATAATGTAACTTATCATTAAATAACATGCTAGATGAATTTGTCATCAGTCATAAACTGTCATATGTCCATAAGTAAATGTCATATACAGTCGATATTCCAATGATGCAACAACAAAAAAATACATAAATGTATGATCAATGTGAGTTTACAATAACCATATAAAAAAATAGCATGCATATATGAAAATGGTATGAGATATATAAAATAAATAAAACAAAAAATCGAAATCAAAAATTCAAAAATGCATGAATTATAATTTTTTTAAAATAATTTAGAAGGTTATATCTCCAAGTAACAATGCTGTCAAAAATCTTAAATTAAGCTTAAACGCAATTCACTCATGATATGAATCAAATAAGATATGAAACAATGCGATATGACATTAATGTAGCTAAAGTACCTGAATATCTCACAAAAAGAGAGAGAAAAAAAAATACAAGAACGCAAGTATCAGCAATTAACACAATTATCCCATTACTTAATTATTCTGCTCTAAGTACCTTTTGTACGTTGTGGCAAGACAAGTAATGTCCAAAACAAATTTGCAATAATATAATCATGCTCCAAACTATCCGTGTCAGGACTAGATTTCTAGTATTAGTATAGCAATCTTAAAGTTGGAAATTGTTCGTGTCTGCAAGTAGTATAATACTGGTCATTGTACCACTAGTCAAAGTGAATAATGATTATCTCAAAGTCATGTAAATCACAAATGTTAATATGAATGGTTTGGAAATCAACTTAGTGTTCATGTATTCACCATCCTTTGTCATAATGACTAGTAGTGGGTAAACACCATGGCTTCACACATGTATAATATAAAGTCAACTAACTAAGTCAATATGAATCTTCAGGTTCGAGCTGTGGGCATCTCGATAAAGCATCTGCGACCACATTTGCAGACCCTGGTATTGCCTCAATTTCATACTGAAAAGGTTGAAGCAAGATGGCAAACCGGGCTAGTTTCGGATTCTTGTGATTCGCCTTCTTCAATGAGGAAAGGGATTTCTGGTCTGATTGTATGATGAATGGGGCGCCCAATAAATATCGCTCCAGCTTGACTACCGCCCAGATAACAGCCAGCAGCTCTCTTTCTATAACTGGGTACTTCCTTTCTGCATCAGTGAGCTTTCTGGATATATAGAGGGTTGGATGCAATCTTCCCTCGTACTCTTGCATCAGTGATGCGCCGATACCTTTTGAACTAGCATCTGTGCGGAGATAATAAGTCAGATTTGTATCTGGTAACCTCAAAATAGGTGGTACATAAAAAATATTTTGAACAAAATTTAACGCAGCCTGGCACTCTGGTGTCCAGTGCACGTGGTTTGGTAAGCCTTTTTTAAGCAAGGCAGAGAGGTCTGCAGTGACTGAAGACAAGTTCGGTACAAATTTACTATAATACTGAATCAAGCCGAGAAGACTACGAACTTGCTTCTTAGTAGTGGGCACAGACAATTTTAGGATTTTGGAAACATTCTGTGGCACGGTCTGAAGACAACCGTGACCCACCTTATGTCCCAAGAATGAAATTTCCTCAAAAGCAATAAAGATCTTTGAGGGCTTGGCTGTTAGGTGGTGGAGACGTAAAGTGACCAGAACAGAATGTAAACCTAAGAAGTGCTCCTCCCAAGTGGAACTGAATAGACAGATGTCGTCTATATATGTGATTATATCGGACCGATGAGAGAGAATTTTTCTCATCATACGGACAAACGTTGCCGGGGCGTTCATAAGTCCGAAAGGCATTACGTTCCACTGATAAAGACCCTGTTGTGTAGCAAAAGCAGTGAGTGGTTTAGCTCTGTCAGTCAAGGGAACTTGCCAGTATCCCTTGGTAAGGTCAATTTTAGTAAAGAAAAGAGACTTGGCGAGACGAGACAAAAGAATTTCAAGTAGGGATAAGGGTTCAGCATCGAAGACTGTGATGTTATTCAGCTTCCGGTAATCTACACACAATCTGATATTCTTGTCTTTCTTACGAACGATGACCATAGGTGATGAGTAAGGGGCGTTGGAAGGTTCTATAATTCCTAAATTAAGCATTTGTTTTAAATCTTCTTCAACCTGGTGCTTGTAGTGAATAAGGACAGGATAGGGGCGTAGACGAATTGGTCGATCATCTGTAAGGATGATGTCATGCGAAATGACTGATGTAAGCACTGGGATGTCTGTGAGGACATCTGGAAAGGATTCTAGAAGATTAGAGACTTGGGAATGTTGTTCAGAAGACAAAGCTGGACAAATAGCGATATCCTTCCATGTCTCAGTCGATTGAAGAGGACAGACAGGTAAGTTCATGGGAATATCAGGAAAAGCCGATTCTTCCTCCTGAATTACTGATAGCGCAGAATAGTGAGTACCAGGCCTAGGGTGGTCATCAACTGCTTGAAAGATGGCTCGAAGATGTTCCGGTCTAGTGTGGAATTCTTTAAGCATGTTTATGTGAAAGGTCTTCCTTTTCCCTTTTATCTCTAAGGTGTAGTCAACATCAGAAATGCGTGACAACACTTTATATGGACCATTCCAAGCAATTAAAAGTCTATTTTCTTTCCTTGGAAGCAATACAAAAGCTTCATCGCCAGGCAATAATTGACGTAATCGTTTATTGCGATTTTGGAACTAGCGTGATCTTGCTTTAGCAGCCTCGGAAGAAGCTGTAGCCAGTTGGCATGCATCTATAATGTTACGCTGGAGGTTAACGACGTATTCATACGATGACTGGATGTCCTGAGTCATCTCTGAGTCTATGAGTAGGTCCTTAACAATTGACATGGGACCTCGAGGTTGAGCTCCAAACACAAGCTCAAAAGGCGAGAAACCGGTCTGTTCATTTGCTACCTCACGGTATGCGAACAGTACGGCGGGTAAAACCCTGTCCCAATCTTGAGAATATTTGACTAACCTTTCCTAATAACTGCTTTAACGTCCGGTTAAGACGTTCCACCATGCCATTGCTCATCGCATGGTAAACACTACTGAGAGACCTGTCGATATTGAGGCGTTTCATAACAGCAGTCATAGTGTCAGATACAAATTGGGTACCTCGATCTGAAAGAAGTTTTCGAGGAAAACCAAGTCTAGAAAAAATCAAGAAAAGGGCATCAGCCACGTCATGTGTGGTGATGTTCTTAAGAGGGATGGCCTCGGGCCATCGAGTGCACATACCTGTGTCCTCTAGCGGACATAACAGGTAAAGGACCGATAATATCTACGGCCATTTTCTCAAAGGGGCGTACAGGTATATCACACGCCTGAATTGGGGCCATATGATAGGTTCCTCTTGATTTTACCTCTTGACAAATAACGCAAGAGCGACAATATATGGAGGTGTCTCTGGAAATTCCCGGCCAAAAGAAAGAGGACAAAACTCTGGAACGCGTCCTAGAGTAGCCCATATGGCCAGCACAGTGAGAATCGTGTGCATGTTGTAAAATGTACAGACGAAATTTTGGGGAACCATCACCTGATGTCTGATTAAAGATGAATCTTTAAAATTCCTAACCAATACATCATTTTTAAGTGTATACCACTGTTTTGGTGACAAACTATCATCAACGTAATCATTATCTTTGACTAATCTAAAGAATTTCTTCAAAGAGTTGTCTTCTCTTTGAAGTTTGATAAAGGATTGTTTGTCTATATCAGAGTGAACATGAAAATTGTCCTGAGTTCCAGGATCGGTATCATCATTTTCTTTTGGTGCCTTGGCTTGGGCACGCGTAGTAACTGCAGTAGCAGTTGATAAATTTTGACGTTCCCATTGAACAATTTCTTCGGGTGAGCAATCATTGCTGCCGTGTATCCGGCCGAGTGTGACATCCGCTATTGGGCTTCTTAACAAACACACTTTAACCTTGCCTGTAAAAAATGGTGAGTGGATATCTACAACGGCTGTGGGATAAAATTCCACTGTCCCGCCGAAAGTTACACATTTAACAAAGTCACCCGGTTGCATAAGCCGGGTGTACTAATGACTGTCTCACTCCGACAGTCGTGCAACCAGAATCACGGAGTACTGTAACTTGAGCGCCATTCAATAAGCCTCTATGAAGTTGTAGTACCCCTGTGCCATCATGTGCTGATGAAGCAGTGACTGCTGGTAGCGGATGGCCACATTTTAATAAGGAAGTCACATTAGACTGGAATAGAGTTTGGCAATCTGGACACTGTGAAGCAGTATCAAAGTCAAACGAACAACATGAAGCTGAATGATTAACAACATTGTTGTCTTGCGCGTTCTCAGGTGTAGCAGCAGTATTTGCTGAGTTGGCATGGTAGTTCGAATTCGCATTACTTCTAGAGCGTGACCTATGTCTCTGATTGTAAAAAGAGTTATTTTGACTCCTGTAATTATTTCCTTGGTTCCTATTGTTGTGTCGTTGATTTCTATAGTCTTGTGACCTATTCCGATGTGAATAATTTTGGTTATTGGGTTCCCAGTTATTCCAATTCTTATTATAGTTACCAAAATTATCATTCCTTCTCTCTCCTGAGTTTTGTTGGAAATTACCTCTGTTTTGGGGTGAATAGTTTCTATATGGTTGTCTACCACTATACGGTTGTGAGTTATTGAATTTGCTTGGTTTGAAATTCCCATCACAACTGTAGGATCTTTGTCTATAATTGTTGTGGTTCCAAGTTGTAGCTGCGGCAACACGTAAAGCTTCCTTAATATTGTTGTTACTGACACAAACTCCCGGATGTGCATTACAATATTGCCTACATAATTCCTCCATTGAACTCAAACTTGACGGCTTTCTTTCCTGTAGATATTCTCGCAGTGGTCTGCTTACGGAAGACAAGACTTTGTCTCGCAATAACAAGTCCTTAAGGCCCTCATAATTCTCTTCAGTGCCGGAAAGTTGTATCCATCTATTAAATGTTAGACGAGTTGCAGCTACAAACTGTGTAAAATCTTTACCCGTTTCAGGAATCATATGTTTGAACTTCATACGATAACCTTCAGCGTCTAACTGATGAAGTTTTAATAATAACGTTTTAGCAGCATCATAATTGCGTCTATTCGGCCCGTCCAATTGGCACAGAGCAGTTAAGGATTCACCAGTCATGAAATCCATCAATCTTGTACACCAATGAGATCTATCAAGCTTATTTTCTTCACAAACATTTTCATAGCGTTGTAGGAAGGACGAAATATCGTCTATTTCTGGCTTAAACTCAGGCAAACGAAATTTAACAAAACCGCTATTGTGGTTGCTAGAGGAACCTCTATGTTCAGAGTCGTCATTTTGTCTACTCTGATGTTGGACTCTTTGTTCTTCAATACGTAAAGTTGCCATTTTTTCTTCATGTGCAAGCTTTTTCTCTTCTAATTCTTTTTCATGAGCAAGTTTCGTTGCTTCTGCAGCTTGTTGAATCTTTTTCTCTCAAATTGTCTTTCCAACTTTTTTCTTCTAATTGTTGTTCTGCAATCCTTTTGTTCTCTTCTCGCTCTTCATACCGTGCATCTCTTTGTCTCTTATTCTCTAGGGCTTCTTGATTTTCTTTGGCATTGAATTCCGCTTTGGCAAAGTCCATTAATTCCTTCGCCTTGTACCCATATTCTTGGCCCATAGTAATAAATTCCTGATACTCCATTATTTACTTCTTCAGTATCTTACTATCAATATTATAAATTATGTAATAAATGTATATTGATTAGTCCGTCTATAGCAATTCACTAGCTTTGTGCTTTGCAATATTATCAATGCAAATAGATTCTTAATATTACTAATCAATAACAAAATAGTATAGTATGAAAGATCAACAGTAGTAAAGATACGAGGGAAACGAGAAAGAGGAGAGAAAAAGAAAAAAAAATTATTATAATGTACAAGAACAGAATTGATGGAACTAAACAAAAAGACAATTACAAGTGACCAAGGCAATGTAACAACAGCAGCAAGTAAACGAAAAAGAATGCAAATGGGAAACTAAGGAGAAACAACAAGTAGAACTGACTTACTGCTTAAAAAAAAACAGGACAGGACCTGTAACAATATATACAAATGTAACCAAGTGATAGAAGGTTAGACTAGCATCACGAACAGAATGGTTGTCAACTAAGGAGAAGAAAAACAAAACCAGCACACAACAAAAACTGACAATTAGCAGGACGAAGCAGCATAGCTAAACAGTTTAGGTCACACTAAACAGGCAGTGAACCACATCGGTGAGATAAACTCGAGCCGGAAATTTCACTGCTTGAGAAATGTAAGCAAAAGCTATAGAAATATCTGCTGAGCGGTCATTCCAATGACATGTGTCGCTAATAACAGATGTGTACAAAGATATAGAAACGAAGAAAACGAATAACATAGATATGAAAAAGGTTTACTCCACGGCAAAGTTACAAGAGTGTAATAAACAGGCACTTATCTTATCGCAATCCGATCAGATGCAAGTCCGGAAAAAGGTGTCAACACTAGAAAACGCTGTCCCTCCATATAAGTGAAGCACGATAAAATGTAAACAGTACACGGTCTCCGTCAGATGGGCATCATGAACTGTGTAGATCTTGAAACGTTGTGTTGACTTGGTGCAAAGTAACTTGATATCGCCGTGGCATAGACTTGAAACTTGAAAGAATCTTACAAACGTTGTGATGTAGACTGGAACACGAAGTAAACTTGCAAACCGGTTGGCTTGAAATTGTTATCTTGAACGTTACAGCGAACAATAGGACATTGAAACTGGAACATTGGATATGCGCAGTGGCAGCGTTCGTTATCCAGCTGGACCCGTTGATAATGACTGAGTTCACGAAGCGGTGTGTTCACAATAACACGCTGAACAGGAGTGACGATCGCATATACAGATTAAATGTCAGCTGTATTTTTGCAAAGTACGAATGTATACTTGCTTACGTGAATTTGAAAACTATGTCCTGATGAAAGTATCGATCCCAAAACCATACTGGCTCACCAAATTATATGGTGTTACGGTGGGATAAATTAGAGGATCATGCATGGATACACGAATGATAGCAGGTGTTCATTCAGGACATATATTGTCAGTACACATAACAAAGCCGGTAGGTGAACAGGTCCACGGGAAAAACATGGTTGACATTTAATAAACAAAGTCACTTCACAATGGTCCATCAAACATCAAAAGTATATGGCAATGGATAAGCGTAGTAGATTATCTCTGGTCCGTCAATAAGGTTCAAACGTTAGGCATCTTAAGTGGCAATAATATAATAATAATACAATCCTCTCATCTCCACTCAATTCTGGCCGTTGTACTAAAGGTTCGGTAATCCACGAAAACCAAAGTAATGCGGCAGAAGCAATCAGTGCAAACCAAATATTAGTTGCCTCATATCTCAAAGTTACGTGTAGTAAATTAGGGTATGAACTTCTAGATAAGTTTATGAACCATCTTGCACATAACGTGGCGGCCTCCGAAAATCAACAATGCCACAAGATATATTTATAAATCACTCTCCATTATCCCGGAGCCTCGAAAAATTACATCTCTCTCGGACGCAAACACAAAGACGGAAGCCCAATTAATTTACACACTGAACCCCCCGACATGTGACCGAAACGTCACTAGTTGACCGTCGCTCAACACGGGTGAACGCATCGCTCACCGCGGGTGGACGCTTCGTGCAAACCGTAGTTTGACCACAGGCAAACACAATTCCTCACATAAAAATGGAAATGTGCTAGCGTGTAGTAGCATGCCACACTATTTTATCTGCATCCCAAATCTATCCTTAACAATCAGCTATGCTGTTATTTACGTATAATTTATCCACTATGATCTTATTATTGTCTCTTGCTACGCTAATTCACGTTTTCTTCATTGACTTAGATTTTGCTCACAATGCCGACAGAAATGGTACTAATGCGTACTCATCTCTTAGAAGTGCTGTCCTTCTTGGTTTGGTTGACACAAAACACCAGCTGTTGATCGTTTCGTTAGCCCACCCAAGACTGAGGGGGACTAAAGATGTAAAGTCTTGACAACCTCTATGCTCCTGCGGAGTTCCAGGCAGCTGGATTGATGACCCACGATCTCAGTTTTTATGACACGTATAAAACCTGTAACAAGCAAAAATAGGGGCTAATTTCTGTCCTCAAGCCCACCTATTTCTATTGTATATGATATGAGCGTGTCTCAGTGTCTGCATGTAGGATGAATGACAACATGGCTCAGTATGATGTAGCAATAGCGAGACAAGACAGGTGTCTACTTGCAAAATATTCTTTCTGATAAACTAATACATGGATATCATTCAATAATATAAATTCAATGCATGAATACATTCAATAATATAAATTCAATACATGAATACATTCAATACATGAATACATCCCATAATATAAGTTCAATACATGAATACATCCAATAATATGTACACCTAGGTGTGATACAACAATGTCCTTCCCCCTATAATATACCAGGCCCTCTCTGACAAGTGCTATAATATATCCTAACAATAACGTTATGTTATATGGGACAATAGTTTGGAGTTAGATGAGACAATAGATTGAGTCCTAACAAGGACTGTTTTGGTTATATTGCAGTTGGTCTGAGATAATAGATTGAAGTATAGGAGACAATAGGTTGAGTCCTAACAAGGACTGTTTTGGTTATATGGCAGTTGGTCTTATCTGAGATAATAGACTGAAGTATAGGAGACAATAGGTTGAGTCCTAACAAGGACTGTTTTGGTTATATTTCAGTTGGTCTTATCTGAGACAATAGATTGAAGTTATATGAGACAATAGATTGAGGTATGAGTCCTATTAGTCTTCGTCTATTCAATCATAATAGGAAATACCATCATTATACTTAATTCCCCCAAGATACAATCAGTAACCTGATATAAATGACACACAACAAATACCAACATTATAGACCTGCTGAAAGCCTATTTTCCTAAAGGTTATCGTAAATATATTTACCCTCTAAGATTCAAACCGGCCAGATTTTGACTCGACTTAGCAAAGCAGACTGCAGGTCATTGCACTCCAGGTAAGCTATAAATCAAGGTGACAGCTTCTCCTCTTCAGTCGGTCGGTATCTCTGGCGTCGTGTCGGTGATGTGTGATTATGCATAAAATCCGCCCGATTATATAGGTAGGTGAATTCTTAAGCAAGGCTTTTGGTTGGTTCCTGGCGGAGCAAAATGATTGGTTTCCTCCGGTTTAGTCTCAAGCGCTGTACAGCCTAATTTTATTCAGTTTTCATCCGCCATCTTGCGTGAACAAGATGGCCGTTAATTTATTCTGTCTCAGAGACTGGTGAACGTTGCTCGTTGATTGGTTGAAGCAAATCTGTATCTCGACATAGTGATTAACAAAGTAGGGGGTTACACTCGTTTCACGACACCTGCTAGGTAGGAAGCACTGAACTTGGGTAGGAAAGACTTAACATTTTAAAGGTAAAAAAAAAAAATCGGAAACCCGTACATAAATATAATTAATGCTGTATTGTATGTATTAAGAAATGGATGTGGTAGTAAAACCAAGGCATAATACATGATAATTGCGTTTTTTGTTTCTATTTGGCGGTGTATGAATAAAGAGTATAAATAAAATAAAACTGGATAAATGACATTCCTTCGAAATATAGATCTAACCAACGAAAATCAGAATACGTCAGTTAAAAATCTGTTAAACATATGTATATTGCTTATTTAGTAACTGCTATTACCAAAAAAGCATTAAAAACTATTTTTTACCTTCATATAAAAAGTCAAATAATTTATAACGTCATCTGCTTGCATTGTGAAATAAATCTTCTCTTTGGCCAGAACATACTTATCGCGGAGCGGGCAACAAAGCATATTCTTTCGTCCGTAATACGTTTAATTGTAACCGAGGTAAGTTTTTGTAGATAACTAGTTATTTTGAATTACGTACGATACAAGAGCACATTTAAAAAAAACTGGAATCTTTACGAAAGCTTTAACAAAAATAAACATATTTCGTTTAATGTTGACAATTTTAATGCTAATATACAATACAATACAAAATAATATTAATTTCTAAAATAAAATAAATAATAGCTTTGTTAATATTTCAAAATAGGTATATTTAACAGGTCGTTATGTTCCCTCCCCCATGCATCACGTACGTGGAGGGTTGGTCCAGAAATGACAAAAGTAGTCCCTTTCTCCAATAAGCGTTCTTGGAGTGACAGACATTTCCAAATAGGCTGTCCATCACCTGGGCATCGATTTATGTTGCATATATTCACAGAACAATCCACTATTCGCCTTTCAGAAAATTTATAGTGGCATTTAAAATAGTGTGTTTCTTACATGCCCGAACCATTAAACGGGTTTATCTCTCTTCCAGGTGCCTTTGAGTCTCGAGAATCTTATCTCTTCCTTAGTGGTATGAAGTATTTATGACCTTTAACGTAATGGGCAGTTAATTATGCAACCAGTCCTAGCAAAGACGTTTACACTTGTTTGTTATCACGTATAACCTAATTAACATGCAGAGTAGGAAAGCAATAGGTGATACCACTCACGGATGGAAAAATCCCTTTGATAGCTGGTACGTTTAACCGTGGCCTTGTTTTATCAGGAAGTTCAAAGAAACAAGCTATAATTGTGTGACTTGAGAACTATAGCTATTATTGAACTCTAAAAGAAAGTTGAATTTACAAATTAAGGTAATTACGAACACATTTCAAATTGTGAGAAGAACTCTATTCGTGATGAGAAGCAACGGAAACTTTCATACATTATGTAAAAATAAACTTACTTTAAAATGAAAGTGGTAAACTCCTTAAACAGTTTTCCATAATGAATTATACATATCGATAAGTACAACTTGTTTTTATTTTTTTACAATTTGTTGCACTCAGTACTGTAAATATTGTTTGCACTCCGTACTGTAAATATTGTTTGCACTCAGTACTGTAAATATTGACCAGTTTAACAAAGTGCATGTCATAGCGCTTTTATTTCTTCATATTTTAATATATAATACTGTATGTTATCATTATAAATAAATTATTTCATGTAAAACTAATAACGGTTGTCATGTCTCAAATTATTTAGAGGTACAATTATATCCAATATTATTTATTTATATATTTATTGAACGTCCGATTAAAAGAATGGTTAGAGCGCTGGTCTCTCTCGGCATAGGTGCTGGGTTCGATTCACGGTAACGACACGTTCCACCTACTCAGCTATAAATGGATATTTGACATTGCTCGTGAGTTAGGGAAGGAAAAGGCAGCGAGAAAGGGAACTTGTCACCTCACCTCTCGATGCTGGACCCAGTATAGTGAAGTCGCTTACACTTCACTCCACTATAGCAGCATCTGCAATGGGACCACCCTTACCTTATATTTATTATTCACTTCCCAAATTATGATCCCACTACACGCACCATACCGCACTACACGCACCATAGCGATACCTGTTTGGAATGAACATTGAAATAATAATTTCCTAACATACATTTTAGACGAAATTAGAAAAAATTCATAAAATTTGTTTAAACACTATAAATGAATAACATATGAAGCAAACATAAAAACATCTTTACTCTTCATCTCTCCATTCATTTGTCCTATAAAGGAAGGAAAGGTAGAAATACCTGCCTAATGGATTATGACAACTACAACGCAGTGCGATATACCAATTTATTTTTTCAGACAAGAATTACTGTACAGTGCGTGTTGACGGTTACGTCCTTCCTACCTCCTGCTGTACAGTGCTTCCTGCCTAAATTAAGTGCCTGCTACCTAGGCAAGAATCACTTGTCCAGTGTTTCCTACCTGACGGTAGGAATCACTGTGCAGTGCGTATTGCCGGGTACGTCCTTCCTGCCTCCTACACCGGCACAAGTGGTGTAAACACATGAAAGTATCTTTCATTATTTTTCTCTCTTTTTCTGTTGTGAAGTTTTCCTTTATTCGCTTTCACCGCTCTGTCTTTTACAACTGCTCTTAACGTTTAATAAATCGATGCGCTTAAAGATGAATCTTATAAAGCGAATCGAAAGGTGTTTATTTTTTCTCTGCAATTAAAATTGTACTCATACATTTATGAGAATCTTATATTTTCTATTTTTTATTTATTTATTGCCACGTTTGTCATCTTGTTGGACTCCCTCAATCCTTACTTTAGCCAGTGATGTAAACGTGTCCTCGTCTGTTTTTCTAATCTATGTTGTTGCAAGAAAGCAGTTTCATTTATTCTCAGTTTCTCTTGCTGTCTTTACAACACCTTGCCTTACCAACCTTGTCATGTATTGTGTTTTATACTCCCTAAGGTTCATTTGTCTGCACCGTAACGTATTTTAATTCTATGATATTGGATTGTAGTAAACGCTGTTAATTTCAATGGTCCTAAAATTCGTGTCGTCTCACTAGTATAAAACTATTGGCAAATGTATCACAATGGCGCCTTACAGACTATGAAAACCCAATGACAGATCACTGGCCGAATGATATAAGAGAATTATTAAACAAATAAAGAAGGGAAACCCGAGGCCTGTAAGTAGTAAATAAATAAATATTACACACATAAAGGTATGTTTCTAGCGCTCGTGAGAAATAAAGAAATAGAAAACTAGACAACAGGGAAACAACAGACGTGAGAGATTTATCGGAGAATCGAACCCAAGACCTTTCGAACGGCACCACCGCTTAGCTACGGAAGCGAATCATACAATCCTCCCTGTCAACTAGGCACCACAAAGAAAGTGCATCGTGGACAGGGGTCATTATCGTGGACAGGGGTCATTATCGTGGACAGGGGTCATTATCGTGATTTCAACACGTCACACCGGAAATGTACCTAGGGCAATCCAGCTTTATTAATGACGCAATCACTTCTGCGGTCCCCCTATTATACAGTTTAGGTCAGATTACACAAGATTGAGACCTTAATACTGTGTCTAGTAAATTGTAGAAGAATAAGAACAGTACAGGACAGGGGGTATGTTTGGTATTGTTTAAACATTGTAACAAATAAAGAGAAAGAGAATTATTAGCATGTCTCGACCTAACGATGGGATACGCCTTGCAGTAACTGATCTTCGGATTGGCGAAAGGCGTAACTCATGGGACGGACACGTAGTGAATACGTGTAATGATCGGATAAAGCGAAATCACTTTCAAGTTGTCATTCCCAGCGTGAGTATCAGGAGCAGAGACCAGTACAACGGTGCTTAAAAGAGCTTGTGTTAATAATAATCCAAGTGATAAAACTGATTTAGATTTTTAAATTAGTTGAACTAATAGCAAGAGTTCAAGTGTAATTCAAGTAAGGAACAGATTTGAAAGTCAGCATTGGAGAGAAACAATAAATCACCAGTGAGGTAATTGCGATATATGTTTATGTACGCATTTTTATTTCAGGCAACTGATAATCTTTATTAATTATCTTTTGCCTCTCGAAAATTTATTCTCATATGCATAAATAAATATGCTGCACCAAGTAGTGATAATACTCCCTATCCGCCTGTACCATTGTACAGCTTTCGCTAATAAAGAAATCTTTCTCTCCACAGTTTACCTTCTGGCGTGAGAGGCCCGATATCCGTTGTCGTTGTTAACTTCAAACAAATCAAACAAACCTTCTGTCGTTTGACATGAATGTCACTGGTTATAGTAACTAACCGATAGAATCGCATGCGAAAGCGAGTGAACAGTTATACATGACCCGACTTCTTCTGGTTTACACGTCAAATTCTATCCCCAAAACGGATATTTAATAAACTTGTCTTTATCAGCCAGAAGCAGTTTAAAATGGCTGACCTTGAAGATAGGACGTTAGTGATCCGAGGACATAAAACCTCTAAACTAAAACGGAGATTCAAGGACGATGCACTCTTAGTATATTCTCCAGTTTTATGTGGTTATATTAAATACTACTGAATACTTCTCTTTTGAAAGATCTATTTGGAAGTATGCCCACAACGGATCCCATTTAGAGTGTGGAGAGAAGGTGGAAGAAAATTTAAACAAAATATTATCCAAGTTAACAACTCCACATCTGATTGGAGCGGAGAAATGAGAAAGTCGTAACACAGACTCTCTAAACCAATCTGTCTAATTAGGCGCAAGTCAGTCACCACACATACTGCATAACAGTAGCAACGAGACTAACCATTAGAGTTAAGTCTAAATAAACTGACATTCAACTTTATACTACTTCAATACAAAATGCATCTTAAAATAATAAACCTGTTCATTATGAAAACATACTTATTATAATATAAATGAATCTTATTATCTGTTTTGAGTAAATTTACTTCAGTTGAAGACACTTAAAACTATATTTTTGTATTTCGTATGTGTAGTGTGTCATAACACACGAGCATTTTAGAGAATGAAGCCTACTTCTCAACGTTTTAAAATGGCGATACTTGTAAATAATTATGTTCCCGGTGATTCTCTGTTTTGAGTGAATGTACTGGCATTTATGGTCATTAACTTGCATAAACTTGTTTTTAACTTTGATCACTTTTTATTAACTTTTTGCAAAATATAATACACTTTTATGTCTTAAATAAACATACCTTTAAATACCTTTTTTTTAATATAAAAATCCTAATTTTCAATTAAAATGTCAAGTCAGTCGTGATGTGTGGCTGTGAAACATGGAGAACAACAACAAAAACAACCAAACATCTACAGACTTTCATAAATGGTTGTTGGTATATAATAGAAGTGGTAGGACAAGATGACTAATGTGGAACTGATGACAGGAATTAGCCAAGCGCCAGTGGAACCAGAGATGACAAGAATTAGCCAAGCGCCAGTGGAACCAGAAATAACAAGAATTAGCCAAGCGCCAGTGGAACCAGAGATAACAATAATTAGCCAAGCGCCTGTGGAACCAGAGATGACAAGAATTAGCCAAGCGCCAGTGGAACCAGAGATGACAAGAATTAGCCAAGCGCCAGTGGAACCAGAAATGACAAGAATTAGCCAAGCGCCAGTGGAACCAGAGATGACAATAATTAGCCAAGCGCCTGTGGAGCCAGAGATGAGAAGAAGGCAATGGAAATGGATTAGGACAAACATGAACGAAACGTGTTGATATCATTACCAGGTAGTCCTTACTCTGGAATCCTCAGAATAAAAGAGGTAGTGAGAAACCAAAGAACAAATAGAAAAGAATAACTGAATGGAGACATGAGGGAGATGAGGACAATGAGGGGACATAGGCTGATGCCACGGAACAGAAAGACGTGCCATTGGTTTGTTGAAGGACTATGTTCCTTGGAGAGCTGAAGGGTCAAGATGGTCATTTCTAAATATAACGCAAGATTTGCATAATTAATGTCATCCACGTCATGTCTCATATTTCTTTGTTACTGACCTGACAAGTAAGGTGGGATGTTGAGCCCTTTTCTATTGTCTTTAGTTCTGAAAACGGCGGCGGAGAAATAGTTACTTCGAGCGTCCGATTGACAGTGTGGTTAGAGCGCTGATCTCTCGCTGCAAAAGGGGCCGAGTTCGAATCACGGTATTGTCACGCCGCACCAGCCTACACAGCTGTAAACGGGTACCTGACTCTGCTCTTGAGTCAGGGAAGGGAATGGCAGCGAGGAGGGGAACTGGTCACTCCAACTCTCGGCGCTGGACGTAATATAGTGAAGTCTCTAACACTTAACTTCCCCACGGCAGTATCTGCTATGGGGCTACCTTGACCTTGTTTACATACTTACTTCAACCTTCTTCAAGCAAGCAGCGTTTACCTTCCTTTTTAATCCTCCGTAGCCTCATTATCTACGACCAAAACCTATTTTCAGAGGTATTTCTGGGTACGATTAACCAACTTGTAGATATTTTCGTCTCTAGATACCGTCCATTTAAAAAAACTCGCTACACAAAGTACAGAATAAACTTTCCAGGCATGCAGGGCAAAATTCGAAAGTCCAAAATAAATTAACATTCGATATTTTAAAATGTTCCTTACCTCTGACCCAGAGGAAATCCTCTTCGTTTGACATTACATCACAGACAGCCCATAAAATGAGAGATATAATCCGATTAGGCTACGTGTTCAGTTGTGTAATGAAACAGAATTTCGAAGAATGTAACTACAAATCATATTTAATATTATCGGTATACCACTTCGGTGTACTACAAACCCACCGATGCACACAGTTACCTCCTTTATACTTCCTCTCATCCTCCGGCTTGTCGGGACTCCTTGCCTTTCTCACAACTTCTCCGCCTCCGTCGGTTATGCCTAGATGATGACAACTTTCTATGCCGAGCACAAGAAATGTTGGACTTCTTCCGTAACAGACAGTATCCAGAAGATGTTCTTACCTCTGCCTTAGAACGTGTTCTCCCTATCTCACGTGTAGAGGCCCTCAAACCCCGCCAAAAAACCTCCTCTGATAGAGTCAAGTTAATAATGACCTATCACCCTCACAGCACTGCTGTCAAAAGGATCCTGTTTCGCCACCTACCTCTCCTCCAAGCTGACCCAGTGGCGCGGGAAGCATTTAGTGAGCCACCCTTGCTGGCATATAGACGGGACAAACATTTGAGGGACCTCCTAGTCCACAGCCGTCTGAAAACCGTCAGCGATGGCCACTTTGGAACCAAGCCATGTAACCGTACACGATGTAAGACATGTCAGTATGTAATCGAAACACGTTCAGTCTCGTTCCCTAACGCCAAGTTCACCATCACCCATGGCTTCACATGTGAGTCACGCAACGTCATTTATGCTATTATATGCAAACGTTGCACCATTACGTACATCGGCCAAACGGGCACACGACTGGGCGACCGATTCTGCAGACACCTCTATGACATCTCTCAGTTTAATTCCACACCTGTGGCCATCCACTTCAATGGCCCTGACCACCACGGTGCCACTGACATCCAGGTGACAGCCATCAGATACTGTTCCTCGGACGCCAACAGTCGGTTTCGCCAGGAACAACGCCTCATCCATCTTATGGGTTGCCTCAAACCACACGGTTTGAATACCCAACATTCTTTTGTCTGAGACGCCTTTCTCTATCGAGTCCCTGTTGTATTATGACTTTCTACTTTGATGCGATCACCCTTTTTTTTTTTTTTTTTTAAATTACCATTTTTTTAATTTAATAATTTTATTTATTTATTTATTTAAAAAAAATTTTTTTTTAATTTTTTTTTTTTTTTTTTTTTAAATTATTTTTCTCCTTTATTATTTTTTATTTTATTTATTTCTTTATTTAGTTTTTATTTTTATTTATTTATTTGTTTTAAATTTATTTATTATTATTATTATTTTATTTATTTATTTTATTTTATTTATTATTTATTGATTACTTTTTTCTCACTCTTTTCCAGTCCTTGTTTTTATTATTTCTTATCTTTATGTACTGTCAACTTCCTCTTTCCGGTTTAGTGGCAGCCATCCTGCTTTGCTTCACATGTGACTGGACTTAATATTAAGGGAGTTTTTTTTCTCTTATTTTTATAGTTTCATGTTCTCTACTTAATTCTCATTTTCTTTCCCTCCTGTCTCTTGTTTGTCTGTCCCTGACGAAGGCCTTGTGGCCGCAACGTAGGTTTTTCTTGTCCTTCTCCTTGTAAGACGTTTTACTATTTGTGTGGGTGTGTGTGTTTTTTTTTAATTTTTTATTTTTTTTCAATTATTTTTTGGAACAGGGGTTTTTCTTTTACGTGATTTGATAGCTTTTTTTGTATTGTCAGTAAGTATCTATCTATCTATCTATCTATCTATCTATCTATCTATCTATCTATCTATCTATCTATCTATCTATCTATCTATCTATCTATCTGTCTATCTGTCTATATGTCTGTCTGTCTGTCTGTCTGTCTGTCTGTCTGTCTGTCTGTCTGTCTGTCTGTGCATGGCATGTCTGTGTTTCTACCTATCTGCATTTCTGTCAGCCTGTTTGTCTATCTGTATGTATGTATGTATGTATGTATGTATGTATGTATGTATGTATGTATGTATGTATGTATGTATGTATGTATGTATGTATGTATGTATGTATGTATGTATGTATGTATGTATGTATGTATGTATGTATGTATGTATGTATGTATGTATGTATGTATGTGTGTATTTCTGTCCGTCCGTCCGTCCGCCCGCCCCAACTATATGTCTGTCTGTTTGTCTATCTATCTATCTATCTATCTATCTATCTATCTATCTATCTATCTATCTATCTATCTATCTATCTATCTATCTATCTATCTATCTATCTATCCGTGCATGGCATGTCTGTGTTTCTACCTATCTGCATTTCTGTCAGCCTGTTTGTCTATCTGTATGTATGTATGTATGTATGTATGTATGTATGTATGTATGTATGTATGTATGTATGTATGTATGTATGTATGTATGTATGTATGTATGTGTGTATATGTATACGTGTGTATGTGTTTATGTGTGTTTGTATGTATGTATGTGTGTTTGGTTTATCTTCATTCTCTGTCTGTGTAACAATGTTTCGGACCCTTAGAATATAGATATTAAATATTTCACCAACCCCCACCCTCACCTCCCTCAGCGTAGAGATCTAGCTGGCATTTTACAAATATTGCAACAGCTTAGCTACAGTGGAAGACACTTAAAACTATATTTGTATATTTCGCAGATGTAGTGTGTCATAACAAACGAGCATTTTAGCGAATGAAGCCTGCTTCTCAACGTTTTAAAATGACTGTACTTGTAAATAATTATGTTCCCGGTGGTTTCTTGATTGAAGTTTAGTCTGCGATTTGATTTCTCATTTCAAATACTTTGTCGGACTTTTGATATTTTACTGTTTATTCAAGCTAGTTGTGTTTACTGCTTTGAAACTTCAGTTTGTTTGTTTTGTTTTGTTTTTTCGTTGTACAAATTTGCTTGTTTAATTCTAATCTTTAAACACATTATATTAAACTAGCAAGCAAAAAATGAACGAAATTTCATGACATTTCTATGCTGTGGTTAGGTCAAACTTTGCAAGAACTGTGTGACGAAATGTTATTATTGACTTGATGTATTGTTTGTTCAATCCGAGACTTGAAACAGATTAGCTTCTGTAATAAACTGCTGGCTGTCATAGATTTGTTCATATAATATATGGCACTAGGTGAGGGAAAACAGACTGACTTGAGTGATAGTTTTAGACACCTGGAGCGAAACGCAAACAGGGGTGCCAGAAGATTGCTAATTAAAAAAGACAAGACAGACACACAGATAGGTAGGTAGCTAGATAGATAGATAGATAGATAGATAGATAGATAGATAGATAGATAGATAGATAGATAGATAGATAGATAGATAGATAGATAGATAGATAGATAGATAGATAGATAGATAGATAGATAGATAGATAGATAGATAGATAGATAAAAAGAGAGAGACAGACAGACAGACAGAAATATGGTACCTATAAATTCCAATCTGTCGTTGCCAGGACAAACGAGAACAAGATGGCAGTAACGCATCTAGTTTGTATCGTGCGCTGAATTTGACCAGACGACGTTAGCACAGCGGAAGGAAGAACCTGGACAGTTTGCCGACATTTCCTCAAGACTCCGCCGGTACCTTGTGACTGTCAGACTGATTTTGCCAAAATGTGATTGTCACTGGACCCATACAAATGCCACAACCTGACATGCTTAGCTGCAGTCCTTTGGACGTCCTTGTGCACTGTTTTAGGGTGAGTAGGGATGTTTTTGTTTCTGTCGTCTCTTCATTATTATTATAATTTGCTGTAAGTACCCGGCGTTGCCTGGATTTCTATTAACGGTTATAAAACTTCTGAAAATTTAACAATCAAACTAATACAGTGATAATTTTATATTCTTTGCTTTTTTAATCCACTTACGTTCCAATTAATATATTTGATTACCTCGTGTCGTATTTGCTTAGCGTTATTTTCTAAATTTACTATTGCAACATTATCCGAGTGCTTTTTGATAAGCAATATTTTTGGTGTTGCCGTCAGGGGCAAAAATGAATAAATGTCTTGGTGTTCCCGTTATGGAGCAAGCAACATATAGCTAGACATGTAAAAACCATAGATTTTCTAAGTTAATGCCTGCTATCTTAAGGACTTGTTTATTGTCATAGCAAGTGCTAGGTAAAAAAGGTAAAGGAACCCGTTACACGCCCATTGAGGCATATTGGGAATATGGTGTTAGGCCCATATTATCTTGACCGTCGGCACACGAGGGGTGATGTGGTCGGCATCACGCCGGCAGCCTTAACCTTCCCAGAGTTGCTCTGGTACCCATTTGGGGCTGGGTCGACCCAGGAGCCGTTTGTGGCCTAAAAAATTACCGCCTCATCTGGGGATCGAACCATAGACCACTGCGCTAGGAAGCCATTGCACTAACCACTATGCTACCGCGGCTCCCAAGCTAGACGCACAGGATAGTGCAGTCGCTTAAAATCAAAATGCATGTCAGTGGGGATCAGAAGAATGCGTGGAATGAATTCACCTTCTTCTCTGGCATAACCTGTTAATATTTTTGCTTCTATCACGTTTGGCATGAGGTTCTTAACACATAATCTGGTTCCAATTGTCGTATATTTCTAGATAGGTATAGAGATTTATTTGGTCCCGTCTGAGTAGAGCAGTAGGTGAGGTATATGAGAAAGAAAGGTGTTAGAATAGATTTCACGAGTGAAATAGATTAAGGTGAAGATACGTCTGTGGAATGAGTGGTTTCTCTAGTCCAGCCTATCTATACGACTATCTTTAGAAGAAGACGATCTGTCACACTTCCCTATAATGTAAATTATAAGTTATCTACACACACACACACACACACAGTTATGTGACAACAAGACATACAAACGTGAAAAAAAACTATGGTAAATGGATATGGGTCTGACCAACACGCTAAATTAAGTTTTTGTTTAGTTTATTATCACTTAAACTTTACAACATCAAACATCTACAAATCAATATATTCATGTTTACAGACCTAACAAAATAACCCCATAAGTGCCCTCCCCTCTGTTGAGAAAAGATGATCCCACAAGGACTGAATAACCCAAAAGGTCAAAGATTAACACTAGGGTATAGAATAGACAGTATAGTAAGGAACAAAGTTTCTACTTAAGCTATCCAAAAAAAAAAAAAAAAATTGGTTAGCGAACTAAAAAAAAACAAGAAGTGGGTACAATGATTGTAACAACAAGAAAATATTTTTTCCTCTCTCTCTGTCTTTCACTCTGTCATTCTGTGGCCACAAACACACTTGCTTACCCAATACTTGGTGCAGGTATCCCGTGAAAGAAACAATGAATTTTGTATGAACCTATAGTGTCATGTGGGTTGCCCAACTATGGCCCCAGACCAGCCTTGGTATTTGATAATAATTTCAAGGTAGTCGCCAAAATTGGTGAGTTATTTTTTCCTGGATGAGTTCTGTATCACCGCATATGGTTATTGAAGCAAGACGTTCACAGTTATAACAAAGAGAAAAATATAGTTCCTGTATTAACTAGCCTCTAGGTGCTACGACTGTTACGTTATAAAACTGATGATGATAAATCCTCTCGACTTTCTCTGGGATGAGTGCCGATTATGAAACAGCGTTATCTCCTGGATAAAATTCACTTGGGAAAACGACTGTCAGTAGTCGAGAAAAAATGTTATGTTTATTGCCGCAGCGGGCTGATAAATTGAATAAAACAATCTGGATATTTGTACGTCCAGTTAGCTCAAGTTACAGTTAATATGCCTTCAGTAACTGAGAAAAGGCCCACAATTAGAGAAAACACGCTGGCCGCTGGTTTTGACCAAGCCTATATTGTGAAGAAAACAAAACATTTAACCAAAATGACAATCCTATGCTATCACGCGTAAAGTGTGATCTCCTATCCTCTCCGTCCTCTAATTAAATTAAAAGGCACATGGTATTTTAAGCTTATACTATCGCGCTTCCCTTAGCAAGTACAGATTTGGGTTTTAGGCATGCAGCCGTCCCCCCATCTAATAAAGCACTCAGCGCACGATGTCAGTTATAAGTTAATTATGACTACGCCCTTAAGAAATATCGCCTGTCATTACTAGCTAGTTGATTGGTGGCGTCTATCGTTTTTAACACATGATATAAACACTAGTCGTTTAAAATAATTTTATGCACAAAGAAATATAATACGCATACTACTCTGTCACTCTTAACATTATACTTAAGTCAGCTAAAAAATGGTTGATGGATTTTACATTACTGAACCACTGGTGAGAAAATATCTGCGTGTTTACTATTTCGCTAATCTTAACGCTCGGGAATTGCAGTGAATGGTAAAACTTTTAACACATTTAATACTTAAGCACAACTTAAATTATTACCACAATCAGAAATTTAAATCCCCACGGGACAATTTAACCCATTTAGCGAATAAAATGGTTCCTAGTCTGGAGTGATTAGATTTATCCAAAATTTCTGAGAGACTGATAACTGACTAGGAGAGAAGACAGAATATGTACAGATTTCCTGCAATATCTCTACAAGATGACAAAAGTCACACCTTGGACGTATCGGGGGAAATCATCGAGCTAAACTTCTAAGATAAATGATTCTACGGTTCGCTCACTCGCTATGCCGAACCGACATCAAAAGACATCCCTTGCGAACGGGCTTTCTTAGATTATCTCCGCCTGCCGTAGATCCAATACTTAAGTTAAGTCCCCCTGAAAAAATGTAAACATCAAAGGTACGGGAATAATATTGTCGCTCTTGATTCTTCAAACAAACAAACCGTTATATTTCTACGCGCGTCTGTTTAATTGCCGATAATTGGCAAATCAGCTAGCGTGATGACTCGGGTAAGCAAACGTGATTCGCTCCCCTGTTGAGAAAGTAGGTAACCAAATCGTTAGCGCAAGAAAGACAGGAAAAATAGGCGTGGATACAAATTATGAGTCAGACAAACAACGAAATTGCGTGGTTTTTTCGTAGCAACGTTAAACACTAATTGAGGAAGCCAGGTGATCGGATTTTATGAGGATATATTTACATTTCCACGTCACACCAATATACAATTTAGATGGATCGAGATTTCGTAGTAATATTATCGATGCACTGATTATTAAAATTATCTGCTGGCTATCTATGGCAATGTCAATAGATTTGTATGTTGTGGCAATGCCCGGCAGCTGATTCTGTATTTGGGTATTAATTTTACCAACACTCTCATTTTTAGGCACCAGAATAGGCTCGCTCTCATTCATGGTTTCTAAAGTTATTGTGAATGTTCTGAAAAACGCTATTTTGTAATTCATGAACTGACATGACCACACTGCAAAAATCAAATGAAAACGAAATAAGATTTGTTGTTTGATTCGCAGGAAATTTGCCATCACCAAGGCACAACGGTTGATGAGCAAAGTTGTACGCTGTTGTGTCTCCAAGTAAATAAACTCGCTTATTGGCGGTCAGTCCCATTTTCTGAATGTGTCTTTAAACAGTATGATGCTTTGAGGCAAGCATTTAGTTCGTCCGCCGGTGTTGATTGTGGAATAATTGGTAATGTTTGACGAAAGTCAACAGAAAACACTACCATAGCCCCTCTCATTGGAAGGGCGTTTCCCCTAATATCTTGTAGAGTCAGATCAAGAGCTTCAAGAGTTTTCTAATGTGACATTGTGCACTCATCCCATACAATGACTTTTCATTTTGTTAGCACTTGCACTTGTCCAGAGCACATGATTATGTTTCAAATTTGAGACTGTAAATGTGCTAGATTTAGGGGTAGTGTGAGGGCTTAATGTGCTGTACGACCTTCTTACAATAATGTAGATGCTATTTCTGCTGATGCAACTGCAAGAGGAATAACACTTTGCTTCCGAATTTTAGCAAGAAGCAAATTAATAAGAAATTTTTTTTTTGTTCCACCAAGTGCATCAAGAAAGAATAGTCCTCCATTTCCATGTCTGACGGGTCCAGAATAGCGTTGTATGCCGATCTTTGACCATCAACTAAGGGAGGCTCATTTGTTTCGACAAAGCTTTGCACACAGAACAATTAAGCATCGAATACATACAAAGCTTATAATGTTTCTTTTTATTTAACTTTAGGTCTCACAAATTGTATCCATTCTGGGTGGAACCTGTAATCGAAATTGAGATTGTAACTAAATACTGTCAATTTCAGATCAGAGTTTATCACTCAAGCTAAAAGTGCACTCTTTAATTATACAGTAGTATTAGCATAAGTGCTGTAAACACTCAAAATCTATTTAGATTTGCATTCAAACCAAAAAGTGTACTGTCAATAATTGAAACCTTATTAATTAATATTTTTTATTTGTTGCTATAAAGTAACTTGTGAATAACAATTATTTTTAAAGCAGAAAAAGAAAGCTTCTGATACATTCGAAATTTCAAGAATAATGCTTCCTTTTAATTAAGTGTGGCTCTATATTTAAAAAAAAAAAAAAAAAAAATTCTGCCTCGTTTTGTCAAGGCGCGACTAGCTTAACCTAGACAAAGTGTTCATCCTTTGTTGCTCTTTCCTTTTCTATCCATGGTTCTTCCACTGTCTTATTCTACCAGGGAGGTTGGGTGAAAGGTGTTCTCGCTGTCTATTGTTTGGCATTTTGACGCAATGTGTGTAAAGGGTTGTTACAGTTAAGTAGGCGGTGACAGTACGGGTGGTACTAAGGGGAGTTTTGCCTGTGAGACTATCTCCTTAAAGGTTAAGAAGAATTGTCTTTCTTTTACTGACCCAGGTTCTTTTGGTCCTCATGTATGATGGAGACTTTCTATTTGGGTTTTGTTTGGTTGGGTTTTCAAGGACTATCTTCGGTGCACACGGAATTTTCTATCTGTGCTCAGATCTTCTCCCTTAGCAGCTTATTCAAGGATGGTGAAGGTATTAGCGCACTTACTTTCTCACATGACGACAAACAGTTTTCAGCGGACAAGTGATGGATGATCTCAATAGGATGATAGACTTCACTCAACCAGCAGTGGCTATTTAATGTGTCAACTTTATTTACACAACAGAGTGTAGTAATAAGGATTATATGCCCAGCCTTCCTCACATGGCTGAGTTGTACAGCATATAAATTCAATTCCATAAATTTCTTTTTGTATAACTATCTTGCTCTCTCAGTCGTTCTTGTTGCCTCAATAGTTCTAACTGACTCTATATTTTATGATGGTCTCTACTTGATATTTACTGCTATCGACAATTGCCTATCCACTGCTAGTGGTATGGCAATATGTATCTTCTCAATGTTCAGTCAAAATTTCTTCTGTTGAGCTTGCTGATCTACATCTTAACTTAGTATGGTTAGAGTAGTACTAGTTTACCCCCTAGGTTAACGATTTTCCAAGTTACTTGATACTCGTTAAACTGTATGCTATTCATTAGACTGTCACTTGGTCTACTCTGTTGTCTACCATCAATATACTAGTAAATGTTCCACATACCTGAATCTTTAGAAAATCCCATACACAAATTCTTGAAACTAGCGACATTTGGTTCTTTTGTCCTCAAAATAACTAAAATTTCTAACATAGTAGCATACCAAGCGATTTGGCGGCTAGACAATAGTTTACAATTTCTGTCATAACAGAAACAACCATCTCACTTGGCTTATTGTCCGATGACACCTCCAAATTGCGCTTTCCACTTACAAATATTATCTTTAACACATATTTGGGGGAGAGCCCATCTTGACTGAACCTAATGCTATCACGCTCTCCAGCTCACTCATTACTTGTCTTTCTTCTTTGTTCGTCCACCGGAAACCCCTGATACCCCCCAACATTCCTCTTCCGGTCCAACTTATGTGTACTCACACAAGACTTGATGACGTCAGCGGTTCCTGTTATACACAGAAGTGTATTGACGTCATCGTTTTATGACTAGTGTTAATTTTATTAGCTAGTCTTTATCTAATACTATTTTCTACTTAATGGTAGCGCTGTTAGCGCTTAAGTAGTAGAAGTAGGCCAACCGGTCACAAGGCATGTAGGATACTTGAATTTTTGTTTAGGTTTCCTGTGTCTAGTGGTCCTACTATTTGCAATGAGTATGACACAAGGTAGGTGATTACTGTCCTGTGCACCTAATACATCCCAACGTGCCATGGTGGTGGCAGCACTAGAGATGAATGCCAGATCTATGACACCATTTGTATCCCCAGGTTTAGTTGCCAATCTAGTAGTGAGTCCATCATTCAAGCTGGTAAGGTTTATGTTAAGTAATGCTTGGCTCAAAGCTATACCCTGCCTATTTTCCGTGACGTTCCTCCACTCCTTGGATCTAGCATTGAAATCGCCAGCAATTAAACACCCTATGTTAGAATCTTCAGACTACACCGAAAGAAAATTCCAACTACTCTCTTCCGTAAGATGGTCGACATGGGCATATAAATTGTAGACTCGCCACTCCTGACCGCCTATATTCACAGCAATCCCTGCAATTCCGCATCCTCACTAGTTTGGGAACTTGTATCCAGCCACGTATGAGGGAGCTCCTGTTTTACATATATAGCTTGCCCTCGTCTACCAGGCCCACATGGATTGGGGTAAAATCTGTAACCTGGGGAATGGATAACAGTATTGGCTTTTAAATTTGTCTCCTGGATCATGAGGATATCGAAATTGTAGATGATTGTTTGTATAATTGCTGCGCGTTGATTGGCACTTCGACAACTGTGACGGTATTGCCTCCCATGCTTTGCAGTAGTGGTCCAACAGAGGCCAAAACTCAAGAGTATCTAATATGGGCTTCTAATGTATCTACCTTCGCACAAGAATACTCTTGGCAGAGATGTAGATAGAAGGGTGATTGTGGTATATGAGAGGTTATTGATGTTACTACACTAAGGGTAAACAAAGTGAGGTCCAGCTGTGTAAGTTCCCTGAGTCTAATTGATGATGATGATGTCAGGGTCCCTATCCGCTACCTCTCTAAGATCTCACTCTGTGTAAAATAATCTCTGTGATGTTGTATGGCAAGTGTCTAGGGTAATGTATCTATTGTGATGTATGAACAATGTCAAACATAACTTTAACTCAATAAAAGTGAAGTAAGTAAGACTGTTGGTAAAGTTATATTAATATATTACAATTTTTTATTTTCCTGTACCTCAATTCTTTTGGGACAGGAATATTTTCAAATCAAGACAATTTTATTTGCAACATATAAATAAATAAAGAGGACTCTTAGTCCATAACTGGTATATTAAAGTGTCACTGTATGTGTATCCCACAGCCTGATTTAATAATTTCTATAACAAAGAGTCAATTTGGTGAGGGTCTGTTGGTATCATCACGCCCACAGGAATTTCTGTTCTTGTTGTGAAAATTGTTAAGATGAGATCTCATATACCCATTTAAAGGGACTTGTCCTGACAGCTTGTCTGAGGTGGATGACTGTAGACTATGCAATGTCAACACAAGATTTGTCTCCTGACCACTGATGCATCATGCAGCTTTACTGAGGCTTCAAAGTACACAAGGTCTGCCTGCACCAGGTTTCCTGCCACCACTAAGTAATAGGCAATATAACCCTGAAAAAGAAGGATATTCCCTCCCTTTTATATGCTGGCTATAACAATTCCACAACTAATCAATACTAAAATTACCTTGGGTCAGTCACGTGTGCGAACCATTTGCACCAGACCCTATTTTTTTTTTAACTTCACTCCGTCCTGTGTTTCATTCTTCTTCCCATATGGCTGCAACGCCCCTGTCACCTTAAGCATTGATTGTCCTCCCTAAAATCAGCTGGGGTATACAATTTTCTTCTTGTGACCTGTTAACTTTTTAGTTCAAACATCCTAGGTATGTTTTCATGTGTCATTAGAACAATGTGGCACTGCAGAAGATTGCTAGTGGCCGCTGGACTTACAGTCGTAATAATTTATGGCAATATTCAAACACAAATTAGTTTCACTTCCCTCTAAGTCTGCTTAGGCCTTCCTACTTAGGCTGTCGTAACCTCTTCCAACTGGCAATGTCGAACAACAAAATATGGCGCACAATCTGTGGCCAGTTACATGCCAATGAAATGCTAATACTTATTTATCTTACCGCAAGTAAAGAATAATCACACAATCACAGGATTGACTAGCAGTAAATGGCTCAATTCCAGACTGCTGTGTCGTCCAGACGGCAAAGGCATTTGTCACCAACGCTTTGCATCTGCTCTCAACCTTTCTGTGTTTAAGTTTTTCTCAAATGGTGGACTTATTCACGCAGGGTTAAAAGTTATCAATTCCAACCAGCCAATCAAAAGACGCGTCAAAAAAATTAACTCATTTTGGACCATAAACATTGAGCGTTTTTCAGTGTGTTCGCTCGTCTGATTTTATTTATATCTTTTATATCTCAGTTATTTATAGACCGATTTTTAATATCAAAATTGATTATTAAACGGCCAGCTGTCCTCTATCTACCCCTATAGGTTTCCTTTATTTATTTCTCCTCGTTTTCATCTGTGTAATTTTTAAGTAATTAATTGTGCTTTTTCCCGAACTGAAAATATTAATAAAATAAATATTTCTACGTCAAGATAGTTTTATTAATGGGAAATCTTTATGGTATTATGTTATTCAATATCAGCGCTACAATTCCAGATATCTCTTTCCATTTAATTCTCTTTAGTTTTTGAGGAATAAATTATTTAATTTTTGTTAATAACACATATTAGACATTTTTCTCACTCCAACCAAAATTTTTATCGTTATTATACAACGAGGTAACAATCCGATTGGTTGTTAATTTTTACGACGTTCGTTAATAAATATTGGGAGGGGTAGTGTGTTTTTTGGGGGTAGTAACTTTAAACGGGTGGTAGTCATCATCTCATCTCAGCCCGTAACCCGTCATGGGTCGTAGGGGTGCCATGGTAGAAGCATCAGCAGACAGGGTCCTCCACTGCTCTTTATCCTCAGCAATGCGTACAAGTGTGGAAAAACCGTGTCCTGCCCATTCTTTGATGTTATCAGCCCAGGATTTTCTCTGCCTTCCTCTTCTCCGTTTACCTTCGACTGTTCCCTGAAGGATCGTTTTCGAAAGGGAGTCATGACGAGTTACATGCCCAAACCAGGCAAGCTTTCGACGTTTCACTACTGACAAAAGTGGTTCTTGGTGACCTGCATAGGTGTTTATCTTCTCTCTAACATAGACATTTGTTTTGTGCTCTTTATAGCAAATGCGCAAAATTCTTCTATAACATTTATGCTAGAAAGCCTGAATCCTTCGCTCCGTATCTGCAGTGAGTGTCCAGCCCTCACACCCATACAAGAGAATAGATAATACAAGTGGTAGTAGAAGAATTCAAATTCTTTAGTCAAATTGTTGGCGGTTGATTTTACGGTGGCCTTGAGACAAATTTCAAATGCGGTAGTTATTAATAGATTTTAGGAGTACGTTAGTTAATTTTCAAGCGGGAAAATTTGAGCGAGGTGTCACACAGATTTACTTTACTACATATCTCCCCTGTTAAAAGCTTGTACCACTAGTGCAGCTTTATGATCTGTGTTACAATCTCGATCAAATTGACGCCTATATGCCTTTGGGTGATCCTGGTTTCCTGCAGTGGGTGCCTACTCAAGAAATCTGCCCCAACGTTCTGCGATCCAGGAATATACTCAATGGTAAACGAGTAAGGTTGTATGCGAAGTGACCACCTTAACAATCGTGCATTACCATGCTTTGCCTGAGCAAGGAAAACCAGGGGCTGATGGTCGCTTTGGACCAAGAAATGCCTACCATACAGATAGATCTGGAATTTCTTTATCGCCCAGACTAAAGCCAAACATTCTTTTTCTATAGTTGAGTAGTTTTGTTCCGCTCTGTTTAATTTGCGGCTGGCATAAGCAACTGGGTTCAATTTCCCGTCCGGCGAAGATGCTCTTTGCAACAACGTGGCTCCCAATCCCACATTACTAGCGTCCGTTCTCACCACGAATTCCTGACTCAAATCAGGGAATTTCAATATGGGCTTACTGGTGAGTTTTTGCTTTAACTCATTATATGCCAACTCACATTCTGCTGACCATTCTATTTTATCTGGTTTCCCTTTACGAGTTAAATCCGTCAGAGGAGCACACACAGAGTTAAAATTTTTAATATACTTTTGGTAAAAACCACAAAGTGAGACAAAGGATCTCACATCCTTCTTAGTCTGTGGTCTGGGTGCCCTCTGCAATTTCTCCAGGTTCTTAGGATCAGGGGTGAAGCTACCCTGATGTACAGTATGTCCCAAGAATTCCAATTCCTTGCATCCAATACAACATTTTGTTGGTCTAGCAGTTAAGTTTGCCTCTCTGAGTCTGTCAAATAACCTATTCAGAGAGTCAACGTGTTTCTCAAAGGTTTCCGTAGCGATGAGGATATCATCCATGAAATTCGTAATACATGGGTTTTTCAGGGGATACAACAGCTCTCGCATCATTCTGGAAAACACACTCGGAGCATTCTTCAATCCAAACGGCAACATGTTGAACTCATAGTGCCCTTCCGAGGTGCTAAAGGCCAGATAAGGTCGAATCTCAGGCTTCACTGGAATCTGATAATATCCCTTACTGAGATCTACTTTGGAAAAATATTTTGCCTTATTCAATCTGGCAAACAATTGGTTAGTATCAGGTAATGGATCCACCTGACCGTCTGTGACAGCATTCAGTTTCCTGTAATCTATGCACAGTCTATGTTCCCCAGAGGGTTTCCTCAACAATACCACACTGTAGCTATAAGGAGATTCACTGTGAGAAATAATCCCTTCTTGTAACAAATAATCTATCTCCTCTTTTAAAGCTTTCTCTTTTGCTAATGGGATAGTATAGGCTCTCATACAGATGGGTGTTGGGTCTAGTAATTTCATATCATATTCCAACAAGTTTGTGTGCCCCGGTCTGTCCGTTAACACGTCTGTATGATTCTCCAGAACCTTTTGAATCTTCTCCCTCTGCCCTTTTGTGAGATGATTACTGATCTTTACCTGTGCATGAGTTTCGCATGGTTTTAGGGGGTATTTGTAAGAGGTGAGAGGTTCATTTTTCATCTCAATGGCTATGGCCAAGGTCATCAAATGTGCCCCTTCCAGGTTTCTTCTATCATGATATTTCTTAAGAAGGTTCACATAATAGACTTTTTCCTTTCCTTTCTTGTCTATCTTGTAGTTAGTTCTAGATACCTTTTCTAGAACTGTGTATGGACCTTGCCATCCAATCTGAAGTTTGTTGCTGCTGCCGGGTAACAGAAGAAGCACCTTCTCCCCCACAGCAAGCTCCCTATCCTTCGCTTTCTTATTATAATATGCAGCATGTTTCTTCCTGGCTTGTCTTAGATTATCATTTGCTAGTTTCCAGCCAGTTTTTAAGCGAGTGGTCAGCTCGTTCACATACTGGTATGATGAGGTTACAGTCTCTTCTGCCTTCTCATCTGTCCATGTCCTCAATAAGGCTTCCAATGGACCTTTGATTGGCCGGCCAAATAACAATGTTGCCGGTGCCATTCCTGTTGAATTATGTGGGACTTCCCGATAAGCAACCAAGGCCGCGGGTAAGTATTGATCCCATGTGTCAGGTTTTTCATGGGCCAGCTTTCGCAGGATGGAAATAAGTGTCCCTTTTAACCGTTCCACCTGCCCGTTCTTTTGGGGGTGATACGGACTACAATGAAAGTGCCTGGCTCGAAAGATCCTGAAAACTTCCTCAGTTAGCCTTCCCTTGAACTGTGATCCATTATCAGTCAAGATCTGGTGGGGAAAAGCTAACCTTGTAAATATTGTAACGCCTCTGCCACATGTTTTGAGTAGATTGATGACATGGCTACTGCCTCTCCCCACATAGAACAAGTGACCACCAGAGTAAGAATGTAACTGTTTCTCCTCTTGGTACGTGTGAGAGGTCCAACAATATCCACTGCAACTCTCTCAAAAGGGGTTCCCATGATTGGCATCTCCCTTAAAATTGCAGGTGCAGTCCAATGTTTTGGAGCTACCCTTTGGCATTCTGGGCAGGATTTGACATACCTTTTTATATCTTCCGTTATCCCTGGCCAGAAGTAATGACAAGCTATACGCTGTCCTGTGGCGCTGATCCCCATATGACAACTGAAGGGGATAGCATGTCCTAACTCCATCACTTTTTCCTTATATGAAGTTGGAAGTACTAGCTGTCCATGACCATTTGATCCAGTTCCAGCCTTCCTATACATTAACTTGTTCTTCATATAAAAGTCTCCTTTGTTTGGAGGGGTATGGCTTTTTGGGAGTTTCCTGAAACACGGCTTTAGTGACCTATCCTCAGCCTGTGCCTTCCTCATCTCCTCTGGATGAGTATTTATTGGGTTATCTTCCTCCTTCCTTGACTGTGACCTGGTCTGTACTGCTGCCATAATCACTGGTCTTTTGAGATTTCCCAAAAACACATATCTACACCCCAATATCAGAGGGTAGATTGGTTCGTTTGGCACTGCTGCTCTAATCACTCCTTCCACATAGCGAGTTTTTATATTTATCCTTGCAATGGGAAGTGTCATGGTTGCTACTTCCTTAGTTGCCCCTTGTTTCTCCACTGTTTATGTGGTATATTGATCTGGGTGCACTAGGTGAGAACTCACGACTGAGTCAAAATCAGATCCAGTATCATAAAGGCACTTAATAGTGGCCCCATTGCATATTACTTCTTCACATACAGGGGGATGATGAGGTCCCTGCTGTCCAGTAGGTTGTTCCTTCTTTCCCTTGTTTCCTGTTTTAAGGCATGCAGTGAAATATGGAGCGGTTTTCTTCCTACAGTCTTTTGTATTATGGTTATTTAACCTACAAAATTTACACCATTTTCCTTCTGGTCTGTATGGTTTCCTTTCATTTACTTGCGGGTTTCTGTCTCTAAGGTCAAATCTTGGCCTATCATAGTTGGGTTTAAATCTATTACCCTGATCTCTATTTTCTAATTTATTCTGGTTTTGTGGGGCTTTATTATTTTCTGCTTGTTTCCTTTTTGCTCCAGCTACTTCTGACTGTTCTGCCTGATATCTCTCAGCAACATTGAGAACCTCCCCCAACCTCTCTGCACCTTGTTCCATGAGAAATTTTCTCAGGTCTGGAGCCATGGACTCTCTCAGTTGCTCTATCATAATCATTTCCTTCAAATCTTGGGTTTTCCCCAGAGCAGTCCATTTCTCCAAATAGGTTTCCAATCAGGCAGAGAATTGGTGGTAGGTCTCCCCAGACAGTAGCTTAGCATTCCTAAATCTCTTCCTATAAAATTCACCATTCTTCTCATACCTAATTAATAGAGCCTGTTTTAAAAGATCATAATCTTCCTGATCCTCTCTGCTCAACTTTGAGATGTTCCCCTAAGTCCTTGAGATAGTATTAAACTCCACTTCTCCTTCTCTAACCCATAATGTGTAGCTAGTCTCTCATACCTATTTAAAAATGACTCAATGTCATCCTTTTTCTCTACAAAAGGATCTAAGTGGAAGTTCATGGCTGAATTAGAGGCCCCCTGACTTGTATTAGTAACAGAGGTAGATGGGCTGCTTCCATTTTCTGGAACATGTCCTTGAAGTTCCAGTTCTTTTAATCTTAATTCATGTTCTCTTTGTAATCTCTTTTCTTCTTTGTCAGCCTCCATCTGCAATCTCCTTTCTTCTGCCTCTCTTTGCAATCTCTTTTCTTCTTTTTCAGCCTCTACTTGTAATCTCTTGATTTCAGCCTCCCTATCAGCCTCTAATTTCCTAGCCTGCCTATCAGCCTCTAATTTTAATCTTTTCTCTTCTTTATCTGCTTCTAATTGTAACCTTTTCTCTTCAGCCTACCTGCTCTCTTCCCTATCAATAAATTTGTCACATTCAGTAGTAACATACTGAATCAGAAGGTCCCCACTCATGCCAAGTTCTTTTGCCGTCTGCACAGTAGCAGATCTGAATTTGGCCAAGTCTGCCATCTTTTCTCTCATACAAAATTTATTAATCTTACAGTATAAATAAACCAATATGACTAAAGTACTGAACTATAGGCAATGACAACTCATCCACTTTCCACAAATGATTAATTTTAATTATATTATAACAATGTGGATACCCTGGGTCTATGGTGGTAAAATAATCCCGGACGAGACCTCAATATGTGGTATATGAGAGGTTATTGATGTTACTACACTAAGGGTAAACAAAGTGAGGTCCAGCTGTGTAAGTTCCCTGAGTCTAATTGATGATGATGATGTCAGGGTCCCTATCCGCTACCTCTCTAAGATCTCACTCTGTGTAAAATAATCTCTGTGATGTTGTATGGCAAGTGTCTAGGGTAATGTATCTATTGTGATGTATGAACAATGTCAAACATAACTTAAACTCAATAAAAGTGAAGTAAGTAAGACTGTTGGTAAAGTTATATTAATATATTACAATTTTTTATTTTCCTGTACCTCAATTCTTTTGGGACAGGAATATTTTCAAATCAAGAAAATTTTATTTACAACATATAAATAAATAAAGAGGACCCTTAGTCCATAACTGGTATATTAAAGTGTCACTGTATGTGTATCCCACAGCCTGATTTAATAATTTTTATAACAAAGAGTCAATTTGATGAGGGTCTGTTGGTATCATCACGCCCACGGGAATTTCTGTTCTTGATGTGGAAATTGTTAAGATGAGATCTCATATGCCCATTTAAAGGGACTTGACCTGACAGCCTGTCTGAGGTGGATGACTGTAGACTATGCAATGTCAACACAAGATTTGTCTCCTGATCACTGATGCAGCATGCAGCTTTACTGAGGCTTCAAAGTACACAAGGTCTGCCTGCACCAGGTTTCCTGCCACCACTAAGTAATAGGCAATATAACCCTGAAAAAGAAGGATATTCCCTCCTTTTTATATGCTGGCTATAACAATTCCACAACTAATCAATACTAAGATTACCTTGGGTCAGTCACGTGTGCGAACCATTTGCACCAGACCATATTTTCTTTGACTTCACTCCGTCCTGTGTTTCATTCTTCTTCCCATATGGCTGCAACGCCCCTGTCACCTTAAGCATTGATTGTCCTCCCTAAAATCAGCTGGGGTATACAATTTTCTTCTTGTGACCTGTTAACTTTTTTGTTCAAACATCTTAGGTATGTTTTCATGTGTCATTAGAACAATGTGGCACTGCAGAAGATTGCTAGTGGCCTCTGGACTTACAGTCGTAATATTTTATGGCAATATTCAAACACAAATTAGTTTCACTTCCCTCTAAGTCTGCTTAGGCCTTCCTACTTATGCTGTCGTAATCTCTTCCAACTGGCAATGTCGAACAACAAAATATGGCGCACAATCTGTGGCCAGTTACATGCCAATGAAATACTAATACTTATTTATCTTACCGCAAGTAAAGAATAATCACACAATCACAGGATTGACTAGCAGTAAGAGGCTCAATTCCAGACTGCTGTGTCGTCCAGACGGCAAAGGCATTTGTCACCAACGCTTTGCATCTGCTCTCAACCTTTCTGTGTTTAAGTTTTTCTCAAATGGCGGACTTATTCACGCAGGGTTAAAAGTTATCAATTCCAAGCAGCCAATCAAAAGACGCGTCAAAAAAATTAACTAATTTTGGACCATAAACATTGAGCGTTTTTCAGTATGTTCGCTCGTCTGATTTTATTTTTATCTTTTATATCTCAGTTATTTATAGACCGATTTTTAATATCAAAATTGATTATTAAACGGCCAGCTGTCCTCTATCTACCCCTATAGGTTTCCTGTATTTATTTCTCCTCGTTTTCATCTGTGTAATTTTTAAGTAATTAATTGTGCTTTTTCCCGAACTGAAAATATTAATAAAATAAATATTTCTACGTCAAGATAGTTTTATTAATGGGAAATCTTTATGGTATTATGTTATTCAATATCAGCGCTACAATTCTAGATATCTCTTTCCTTTTAATTCTCTTTAGTTATTGAGGAATAAATTATTTAATTTTTTTTAATAACACATATTAGACATTTTTCTCACTCCAACCAAATTTTTCATCGTTACTATACAACGAGGTAACAATCCGATTGGTTGCTAATTTTTACGACGTTTGTTAATAAATATTGGGAGGGGTAGTGTGTTTTTTGGGGGTAATAACTTTAAACGGGTGGTAGTAGAAGAATTCAAATTCTTTAGTCAAATTGTTGGCGGTTGATTTTACGGTGGCCTTGAGACAAATTTCAAATGCTGTAGTTATTAATAGATTTTAGGAGTACGTTAGTTAATTTTCAAGCGGGGAAATTTGAGCGGGGTGTCACACAGATTTACTTTACTACAGTGATGACACTTCTATTACAAAGGGAGTCTTCACAAGATATTCAGAATAAACGAGAAAAATACTGCTTTGGCTGAGTATGTTAACTCTGTAAGTCTGCCGACGCTTTTGTGAAGGATTTATGTACTTATTACTTTCAGCTCGTTTAAGCCCTTACCCCTGATTTACTCAGTGGAATTCTATTATTCTAGTATAGCTCTGTTTAGAGTTTGTGTAGTAATCTGACGGAGACAAACATGCAGTAATTTTAAAATGATTAAATCGAAGTTAAATTTGTAACATTACAAATAACAAAATTTAATCATTACTTTAGGTTTTAACAGTTGGAAAATAATTTGAATAGTTATGAATCAAGAAAAGTTATCATCACAGTCTTTATGGAATGTGAGATGTTACAAGAAGTTCAAGTGGCAGCATATATTTGAACTTAGCTGCCAATGACGGTTCTGCTCCTTCTTATGGGTTGGTTCTTTTCACTCTGCTCACGCTCGTCTCTGATCAAGGTTGTCGGGGGTAGCTCGTTTTCCAGAAATGTCAAGAAGAGTCTACCATGAGGGTCTTTCGTCTTAAAGCTTAGGCCACGGTTCCCTTATTGTTCCAGAGATAGTACTTTCTGCTGGTACCACCAATAACTATGGTAAAAGAATAGAACGAAACGCTCTTCTGAGTATGGCGTTTTCCACCCCATAGTTATGGGTTCCTATCTTCCCATACCACCATCCCAATTACTCAGACTTTACCCTCGATGAGAATTAAATTTAATCCCTCGGGATAAAACTTTCTTTACATTTAAATAGAATAGCTTTCATAGTTAATTTATATTTAAATGAAAAGGTTAATAATACAGATAGAGTCTGTTTACATATCATAATAATAATAATAGTTGCCCATCGCAAGCGAAAATAGCGACAGCTTCAGACTTGTTGTGACACATCTGTGCCGTGATCTCATGTGGCTAATTAGTCATATTTTGGCCCATCAGGCCCTGCCACATATGGGGCACACATGGTTGGAGTCGATAATAGTGTTGCTGTGCATTCTGACCTTTCTTGCAGCACGCTTGCCTTCTGCGCTATCAGCTAAATTCTGTTCTGGAATGCGAGCGCCTTGAGTAATGTTTGTCCGCCAGGCAGAGAGATCCTGTGTGCGAAAGTCTCCCAGGAGGAGACATCAATTTTGAAGCTGCTCAACGATGCTTTCAGTGTGTCTTTGAAGCATTTCTTTTGTCCCCCTACTGTTCGCTTACAAATGAAGAGTTCGCTGTACATCAACTGCTTTCGGGGGCGTTTTTCGGGCATGCGAACAACATGTCCGGCCCTTCTAATTTGTGCCCTCTGCAGCAATGTGTAGATGCTTGAGATATATGCTCTGTTGAGGACCTCAGAATTAGATACTCTATCATGCCACTTGATCCTGAGAATCCTGCGAAGACAGCTCATGTGGAAATGATTAAGCTTCTTGGCATGTCTGCTATACACTGTCCATTTTTCACAGGCATACAGGAGGGTAGTGAGCACTATTGCATGATATACTTTTATCTTGGTGACGGCACTAATTCCTTGTCGATCCCAGACATTTACTCTTAGTCTTCCGAAAGCCGCACTTGCCTTGGCAATTCTGTTGTTGACCTCGGAGTCGATTTTCGCATCTTTGGTAAGGGTACTGCCAAGATAAGCAAAGCTGTCCACCACTTGGAGATGTTGGTTCTTTACTGTGATATTTGGTTCGTAGTAAGGTTTTCCAGGAGCAGGTTGCAACATTACTTCAGATCTCTTCGTATTGATAGTAAGACCAAAGTACGCTACAGAAAGCCTCCTCATATTGCTCTGCATGCCCAATTCTGTGCAGGTGTTGATGGCACAGTCGTCCGCAAATACGAGGTCAGAGATCATTGTTTCATTCACCTTCGTAAAGGACTGTAATCGTCCCAAATTGAATAGCTTCTCATCTGTCCTGTATATGATGTGTACGCCATCACTACTGCCATTAGACAGCATGGCAGCAAATATCATACTGAATCAGGGCGAGCACACATCCCTGTTTGACACCGTTTGTGACGGGAAAAGGTTCAGAAGGTTCTCCATCATTCAATACGCGAGCCATCATACCTTCATGAAACTGGCGGACAATTGAGATGAACTTATCGGGACAGCCGAATGTTGCCATCATTTTCCATAGTCCGTCCCTGTTGACAGTGTCAAAGGTCTTGGTCAAGTCAATAAATGTTGTGTATAGGTCATTGTACTGTTCCTGACATTTCTCCTGAAGTTGGCGTGCGGCAAATATCATATCGACTGTCCCGCGGCCTGCCACACTGACTCTCTGCGATTCGAGATGAACAGTCAAGCGGTTGAGCAGGACTCGAGTCAGGATTTTGCCCGCAATAGATAATAAGGAGATTCCCCTATGGTTATCACATGATTGATGATTTCCCTTTCGCCTGTATATGTTAACGATGGTGGCATCTTTCAATTCCTGGGGTATTTGTTCTTCATCCCAGACTGAATGGAAGAGGTCTGTTAGTCTCTGCAGCAGCATGCTGCATCCAGCTTTATAAATGTCAGCAGGAATGGCATCTGATTCAGGGGCTTTGCCGCTAGACAGTAGACTGGCTGCTTTCTTCACCTCTTCCACGCTGGGTGGAAGGTCAAGTCTGACATTGACTGTAACTTGCGGTATGCTTGCAATGGCCTGGTCGTTGACGGTTGATGGATAATTTAAGATGGCATTGAAGTGTTCTGCCTAGCGTTCCAAAATCTGCGTTTTATCAGTGAGCAATGCCATGCCATCAGCATTTAGGACCGGTGATGATTGATTCGATTGAGGGGCCATAAATTGCTTTCAGTGCATCATAAAAGTGCTTTGAGTCATTTATGTCTGCATATCTCTGTTTCTCGTCTGCTTTATTGCTGAGCCATACATCATGCATCTTCCTGAGCTTATTCTGGACAACCCTGCGTATATTGGTAAAGGCTGCCTTTTTGGATGTTGAGGAAGGGTTGCTTTGATAGTCTCTGTGCAAACGATATTTTTCAGCTAGCAGTGTTTTAATATTTTCGTCATTCTCATCAAACCAGTCAGGGTTCTTGCCTGTTGTATATCCCAGGCTCTCAGAGGCTGCAGAGTACACAATGTTCTTCAGAGTGGCCCATTTTTCCTCTATGGGGGTTTGACCCAGCTCAACGTCCCTCAGACGGCTGTCCAAGTCCCTTGAGAAGCTCTCTGCGGTTGCTTCGCTTTTAAGTTTTGTGACGTTGGGTTTCTGACTCTGGTGTCGTCGCTTGGGCTGTATGTTAAGGTTGAGTTTTGATACAATCAGCCTGTGGTCGGTCCAGCATTCGGCACCACACATGGCCTTTGTCACTCTCACGTCACGTCTATCGCTCCTTCTTGTGACGACATAATCAATGAGGTGCCACTGTTTGGAGCGGGGATGCATCCATGTTGTTCTATTTCGAGTGGGTAGGCGAAACATGGTGTTCGTGATGGACAAATCATGTGTGGCCCACAGGCTGAGTAATAGGAGCCCATTACTGTTACATTTGCCTATGCCATGTTTTCCAAGTATTCCATCCCAGGTGTTGTAGTCAGTGCGTACTCTGGCATTGAAGTCGCCGAGAATAATAAGTTTCTCAGATTTAGGAACTGATGAGATAATAGAGTTAAGTTCGTCATAGAACTTTTCTTTTGTTTCCTCGGGGTTTGTCATTGTTGGGGCATATGCACTGATCAGTGTGGCACTTCTGTTGCTTCCTAGTGGGACATGAAGGGTCATTAGGCGATCGTTAATGCCCTTGGGAGATTTGACAAGTTTTCGTACGATATGAGATTTAATGGCGAATCCAACGCCAGCCTCACGCCGTTCCTTGCTGTCCCGCCCACTCCAATAAAATGTGTAGCCACCTCCAATTTCAGTAATCTGACCTTCTTCTGGTAGTCGCGTCTCGCTTAGGGCTGCTATATCGACATTATAGCGCGCCAGTTCTTTGGCCACAAGTGCAGTCCGTCTTTCAGGTCTGTCGGCCAGGGTATTGTCGAGTAATGTTCGCACGTTCCACGTGCCGAAGGTAAGCACCTTCATTTTTTTCTTATTTTTTGTTCGAACGCATGATTGGGATACCCTCTAGCCGCGTCAAGCTGGTCAGAGTAGGTTGAAGCAGGCTATGCTCAGGGCACCTTTTCTAGCCCCTTCCTCATGCCATGGAGGTGAGCAGAGTGATCCTAAAGAGGGCTGCTCAGTCGCTCAGGGGGCTGCCGGATCTCGCCGCTGCTTCAAAGTTCCAGCGAGAAACGACCTTATGGCCTGAGCCGCCTGTGTGCAGGATTGTGGCTGCAGCTTGAGTGTATCTACACTTTCTGGTTCGCCACTCCCCCAAAGCCACAGGTCTTTGACTGTATGTTTCTGTCTGAAGCTGTGACTTGCGCTGTAATTGGATTTAAGGGAGGAAGACTTGCACTAATCGTCATCCTCACTCTCTCGTCCTGAATTATCTGGTCCAGTGGCAAGATATTATCGAGACGACTGGAGACAACACAGGATGCAGTGGATGACCAGGGCGTTCTAAGTGTCTCGCCGTGCTCTTTGCGTTCCACTCCGCGCTGCTGGTAGTTGCCTTCATATCCGTTGAGCCAGCTGGTGGCTTCATCCGCATGGTCCGCTAAATCAAGTCTTCACATGCTAGGTAGACAAGCCCTGTTTTTCACCGAGGGTTTGAATCCCCCTCGGCTACCCTCACCTAGTTTAGCCCGCCAGTCGAGGCGGTGTATCGGGGTGTGGCCGCTGTGCATGCACCAGTTACTTATAGCCACAGGTGAGAGCTGAGAGGTAGGTGGGGACCAATTGTTGAAGAGCCACTTCCAAAGGAATTTAGTTTACATATACATCTCTATTGATTGAAAAGTGTTCACAATATAAATTGAATATGTTTTCATTTATGTTTTACACTGATTGAAAAGTTTGAAACTTCCATTACTTTAAAATGAATATTTTCACATAGACATTTACACTGGTTTAAAGCTTGAAAACTTACAATACTTTTAAAGTGGCCATGTTTATAGGGACATTTACACTGCTTTGAAAATGTAAGTATTATACTTAGATGGTACATCATTTCTTTCATCTTTCCCTGCCTGCTCCATAGGAACCTGGGACTACTTTATGCTTTTAGTTCTCTTTACGAAACTAGCAATAAAGCAATCACCAGCCCGTGAAGTGGTTCATGACTCATCACTCTATACGCTAAGGTTGCCAGCCTCAAATGACTTTGACATCCAATAGCGAGTTTCACATATTAAACTTCACATGGTAATATATACATATATATATGTTAGTTCACATGTTAGTAATAAAATATGAAATGTAAATCACAACTTACGCCAATCCTGACTCACAGACTTTTTGCTCAGATGAATAAAAGAGACTTGAATCGGCCTCTTACATGCGTCTGGGGTGTCGTTAATTTAATAAGTTCCCTCTCTTTCCTCAGTCCTGGTTTCCTTATTTGAAATGTTAGAGATTTCCTGGGCTATATTGTAAGTCCTGATAAATACTCCAATAAAAGGTGTCCGATATTTTAAGAAGGAATTCTGAATTCTAATTCTTCACTGCAGCAGTCTGGTGTCTTGGCGAGCGATTTCTCAAGTGAAATAGCATGAGAAAATGATCAGATTATATTCCATGCCTTCCCACGCCATCGTTTGTTATGAGCTATCAAAAAACTCCAATCATATTTAAACAGGCGGGTTATGGGGTAATTTCAAAATATTCCGACATCGGATAATTTTGAACGTAAGGCTGAGGTCAACTCTCCCATATATGGTAATAAGATGTCCGATGCCCTTGTGTACAAACTTACAGACAGATCGGTAATCTCTTAAAACAGCGTGTTCAAAATGTAACCATCATTACTTTATCACAAAGTACTCTTGTCATAACAAGTAAGACAGAAAACGCTTATGTCATAAGTCTCCGCCGCGTACACAAGATCTTGTGCTAATCTTAGCCAAGCTGTGCCACTCCCTTGCGACTGTTAGTAATTATCTCAGCAAATCTGGGTAGCGTCAAGCAAATGTGATTATTATCACTAACAGGGAGTGTCAATTGATTCGACATACTCAAATTTCTGCTACTTAGCAGGAAAATAACGTAGAAAGAAAGATAGAAAAGTGCGATAATTGAGAGCACATAATAAAAATCAGTACCACAAATGTACCGATACTGCCGGAGTGAAACAAAGATCCAAAGGGGCCGCCCCGTTTTGTCACAACAACTCCAGTATCCTAAACGCACATATTTCATCGAGATGCGATCTGCTTTCTTTCTGAACCTTCTCTTTCCTGCCCTTCTTTATCTCTCTCTCTCCTCTTCTCTCCCCTACCTCTCCTTCTGCATTTGTATTTCCTCATTTCATTTGCTGCAGGTATCGACGACGGAGCACGATCTCCGTAGTTCCCGCGATAATTCTGGATAGTTAAAATTAAATTAATATGAAACAAATATAAAGGTATGTTATAAGGCACTCGTAGGAAATAAAGAAGTAGAACACTAGACAACAGAAAAACAACAGACATGAGTGGCTTACCCAGGATTTGAACCCTGGACCTTCCGTGCGACAACACCACCTAGCTATGCAAGGAACCACACTGTCCTCCCTGCCATCTACGCATCCCCAAAAAAGGATGTTTCAATGACAGGTCATTAGTGCGAACCTCTATACATAACACCGGAAGTTTACCATGGGCAGCTCAGCCTATTAATGACGCAATCACTTCTGTTGTTCCCCTATATATCAGTATTGGTCAGTCCAACAAGACAAAGACCTTAATACTGTGTCCAGTATGATAGTAGACTTAGAACAGTAAGAACAGGACAGAGGGTAGGTTTGGTATTGTATAAACATTTATAAGGAAGGGAAACCATGAGGCCTGTAAACAGTGTGGGAGGACATTGTGGTTCGCTTGCATAGCTAGGCGGTGTTGTCGCACGGAAGGTCCAGGGTTCAAATCCTGGGTAAGGCACTCATGTCTGTTGTTTTTCTGTTGTCTAGTGTTCTACTTCTTTATTTCCTACGAGTGCCTTATAACATACCTTTATATTTGTTTCATATTAATTTACTGTTTACAGGCCTCGTGGTTTCCCTTCCTTATGTGTTATAGTTAAAATTCTCATGGCATATTTGCAATAAATGGTGGAAATATTCGGTCACCGTGGTAGAGCCACCATACCAGGGAAGAAGCAAGGGATGTCCTTACGGAGTCCATCGGCCTGGTGCCGCCCCGCTCGCCCTCCAGACAGCCAATGTTTGCGACTGCTTACCCAACAGCCATTCAGTCTCTCGGCACGTTGGTCCACATTAGACTTGGGGTCATTCACTGATGACTCAGTTATCATTTGACCCATGATTTGGTAGTGGATTGATGGGTGTCAGAGCAGTTACTACATCTTTAGGAACCTTTTTTTTTTTTTTTTCCTCGCATGAGGTCGCATATTTTTTTCCTCGCATGAGGTCGAATATTTTTTCCTCGCATGAGGTTGCATTTGCACACGCCCAACCCCGGCCCTGGTCAAGACACATGTCCGAACACAAAAAGACCCAATGACACATGTGTCACTGTAGTGATCTTCTGTGTTCTCACACAAAGGACCTAATGACACATGAATGTCACTGTACTGATCCCTTGTGTTAAGACACATTGATCCTAGCCAAAGACCGGATATTAGGGCGCATGTCCAAATATAAAAGACCCTTAGGTGTGAACGCGAATAATAATTGTAATGGTAAATCGACGCATTCGTTTAGTCAGTCAGATTTTGAACGCGCTTAGCGTAGGAGAAGTTTGCTTGTATAAAAGATTTTTGTGGTGAGCGCAGTTTGGGGGTACATTCGGACGATATGCCACTGAGTGGTTGATTCTGTGTTCACATAAATGTTAAAATATTTGTCTAGTCTCCAAGTCGCTCAGAACACCACCATTAGTAGATGATAGACACATTTGTGTTGTTCAGTGAACAAGAGAGACAGTGTCGCCAGTCCGCGAATTATTTGATTGATTTACAAGACGACCAGAAGAACAGGTATGTCGAGTTAGGTGAAGAAAAATAGACAGTAGCTAATAGGAGAAGTGTGAAACAAGTGACAATTGATAGAAATAGCCAGCCCTGGTGGTCAGACCAGTCTTTATCAAAAGATACATCAATTAGTTTCACCAGAAGCTTTCGTTTTCAAGTAGATAGTAGTTCGACTGAGATTGTGGTAGAACCAGAGTAGGAACAATAAGTACTGAGATGACAGCTGGGACAAGATGGTAGAAAATGACAACAGTGGCATTCCCAAGTTCTAACTACAGTGACCACGAGAGACGGTAGAAATTATAGAAGCAGTGTCGGCATATATATAAAATGATGGAGTATGAAAGAGGATTGTAAAGAGTCTGGTAATGAACATTTTACTGTATGAAGTGACCCGCCTCAGTGGAAGGTGGGGCATGCGATTTTTATTTCAACCGTAGCTGACCAAATGTAAATAAACTTGCATTTGCTGTTCACCGTTGTCGGTGTAGAGTATGTTCATCAGACGTCAAACCATCCTTCATCTGTTGTTTTTTATGATGTTGTATCGTCAAGGGTTTGATCGGCGTAACCTAGCATCATCATCATTTTCTAACTGCCTACTGAGAGACGAACCACTATACACACAACCAACAACATCAACTTTAGAATAGAGTATATGCCAACGGCCACACGCACAACGATGATGTAACGCAGAAGTCTTGCGTGAAATTCCGTTGAAATCAGCACGGACAGACTTATGAAACTGCACCCTTTTCACTGTGTGGCTAGCTGGTGCCCCTAGGGATAACCGTGAGGTTACCCCCACCTTTGTCACCGTGGGCTTAACTTTCTCTCATGCCTGTGAGTTGAACAAAGTAATGAAATATTTACTAGAAAGAAATGATGTGTGGAAATCGTTTTGCCAGAGAATAAAACACGTTATAATTATATTCCTGAACACACACACACACATTGAAAAAAGCAGCTGATAGCATTACAAGACAGTCCCCATTCTGGAATCCACAGGGTAAGTGAAAGAGAGGAAGACCAAACAGGGAGCGGAGAAGGTAATTGAAGACAGCCATGAAAGGGATATAGACAACATGGTAGGATGGCACAGGACAGGAATGTATTTGTTGAAGGACTGTGCTCCACGCGGAGCTGAAAGTTCATTATAATGATGAGCGTATACCTGATATTTCTATGTCATGAGCGTATACCTGATACTTCTACTTACTCTGTCATTGCTTGATAAGTCGGACATACTCCATCAGTGCCTGATGAGTTACTCATACCTAATCAATGCTCAATGACTGTGGGCATGCTGATCAATAATTATAGTTTAAAAATACCTCACAAATAAGTCTTTCACGGGTATATGCATGCTCCACCCGCAACGTTTAAGTTGAGAGATAATCCTTACAGAGCGTTAAGCCACCATTATACAACTGGCTCCAGGTGTAGGAAGGCCTGCACCAAGTAATAACATACTCTTGCAGCTGTGGTTTGTGTGTCAATTAATTTGACAAGATGAGGTTGGCAGCCTCATGCAAAACCTCATATATATATTTTTAAAATTTTAAATATATGTTCAGACATACACCATCAATAATTCATGTCTATTCACGCTCACAAAACGTTTGCCCGTAGTCTGCCAGTTCTTCCCCATCACGTTATTTGCTTGCGTGGCCACAGCTAATGCGTGTCTTCTTGAGCAGGTCGTAAAATTATTCAGGCAGGTGTTTCTATACAACAAGAAACAAACTGTGTTTGAAATTATTGGTGTTCTTGTTAAAACGTAGATGTCTGGAAGGAGTTAAAAATAAATAGGCACACACTTGAGAGATGGATTTTAAAATGTGTATGTATTTCCGAACTGGTCTATTAAGCTCGAAATATGTTTATAGTTATCTGAAAACCGAAAGGAAATACTCCGGCTTTACACTCCAATTTACGCTTGGCATCTTTATAGATATTTATGAGGTTGGAAGGAAGGAAGGAAGCAGTGTATTTCCTTCTTATATTACGTTGTTTTTGCTGCTTTGATTTATTTCTGTTCAGGCATACATTTTTAATGATGCTACCACTATTCCGTTTTAAATATATAGTTAGTTTGTTTGTTTGGTTGGTTTTTTAATTTAAATTTTAACAAAATACAGAATATAAAACATAGAAAACTTACAAATATTCTGTGATCTACCCAATTTTATAAAATTTTCAAGGCCGAAAAATAAGAGATTTGGGTCAATGCAAAACACACGTGATGTGGAGATGGTACAGTTACAGTTCAGATGTTAACAAAGTACCAATCTTTGACAGAGAAAATGAAGATGTGTTGTTATAACTTGTTGCTTTCGTTTATTACAAAACATTACGCTACTCGAGCGTGCTTCAATTAATACCATAACAATACTCTAATTGAGTACTTATATTGAATCAGAGAAACAAGTTTAAGCTGTAAAGAGGCCTTCTGACATAGTCTTTTACCACAGTCCTTTCAGTACATTTATTTAACCATGAAACCAAGGCATCGATCCCTACTTATAAGAAATCAGCTGGAGTGATATGTGATGAATTGCTGCATTTTCACCGCCAAATGCGAATCTCCTACAGGCAAGGTTTACTCTTCGTGGATCCGAAGAGATGATGCTCACGCAATCCACGTCAGAAATGTAGAAGCAAAATGATGCCTTAATGCAGCGAACCTGAAAGGATTGTTACATATCGTTCAATGTGTGACAAAAGTGCACAGTATTTGTAGTGCCAACTAGGCCAAGAAAACCTATAAGGATCACACTCTTATGGTCCCATAAGTCGGGGATAAGTTCCATCAGATGGACCGCCCTTTAAACTAAAAAACCGGAGGACACTACGTGCCTCAAAGTCTGATCATGTTTCCACAAATCTCGCCACCTTTAAGCTGAATTGGAACTTCGTGGCATGGTAGTTACTGTAGCCTCAATACATTGCAAAGAAGCAGACGACTGGTAGCAACGATCTGTCCCTTTAGACTGGTAACTACATAACGCGAGAGGTCGTGTTGCCTTATTTATTGAAACACCCTGGTACAAGTATAAATCGAACCGTTTAATATGGTGCTTTTTTAAACACTTTATTTAATTTGATACTGGCGTTGCTGGGACGTTTCAAAAATTTCAGTCCTTGATTCATTATGTTTCAGACGACTAAGGGAGCTGAACTTTGCACACGACCCTTTGTCGTAGTACTTAACTATTGACATTGATGGAACCTTGAATGATCTATCCCAAGCTTGCCATACAAAAATTTAAGCCAAAAAATTCATAGAAGTTTTCAAGGTTACTTCTGTGAAAGAATCAAAGAACTTAGTGACAAAGTACACAAACTTGTGAACAGGATCACAGAACTTAGTGTCGTTGTACACAAAATTATGAAAATGTTTCTACAATTATTACAAGTAGTAGCGTTGAGTAAATTCTAAATCCCCCAGCGACAACCTTCCCTCTAAAATCCCAAATGAGTGGAAATCGAAAGGAGAAAAGCCTGGAAGAAATATTTATGTATTTAAACAGTAACAACAGACAGCTCGAGCAGATATAATGACTATTTGTTGAGGTTTCTGTACTGAGCCAAATCAACTTTTATTATGTTTTCATATAGAAATAAGCCAGTTTTAAGAATCATGATAGTATGAAGTAAAATAGTCAATCAAATATAAATAAACATTACTGACTTTTTTTTTACTTTCCACTGTTGCCGTGAAGCTCAGTGTAGTGCCGAAGTCTACGTTGCCGAGCCACGTGTGTCGCCTCGGCTGATGTAAGCCCGTGCTGTTGTAGGATGTCTGTGATGTTGTAGGATGTCAGTGATATTGTAGGATGTCAGTGATGTTGTAGGATGTCTGTGATGTTGTAGGATGTCTGTGATGTTGTCTATCCATCTGCCTCTTGGTCATCCCCCTGCTCTGAACCCGGATGTTCATGTGCTGTAGGCAAGAAGTGGTAATATATCGGGCTTCATTCTCATGGGATGGTCAAACAACTTGATTTTCTATGTCTCTATATACATGATGCAGAATGTTGGTCCTTCTATTTTTCTGAAGTCATTACTTCTCATTCTGTTTCTCCTAGTAAACATTAATTGCTTTTTTAAGCATCTCATCTCACATGTGATTTTCTGTCCTGTACTTTGGTCAGTAACCGTAGTTGACACTGAAAGCAAAGAATTGGTAAGAATATATTATTTATCAGCTGCAGGGGTAGTTTCCATATTGATCTTCTGATGTTTGAGTAGTAATGACAGTTAGTAAGTCACTAAGATGCTTTTTGGCATCTTGTTTTCATTTCTCTGTCAAGTTTTCCATTTTCAGTAAAAAAAAATTGTCCTAGGTATTAAACTCTGGAACCTGCCTAAGCCTAACGTCGTCGACATGCATGTTAAGTGAGCTTGGTGATCTGCTAATCTTAATAGTTTCTGTCTTTGATGTGTTGATCTTCTTGTTGTTATTGTTAACCATAATCGACCTCGCTGCACTCCGGGCAAACCCATAAGTTCTCATTCTCCATCAGCAAATGTTGAAGAGTATGAATGCTAATTGTACCTGTAGCACGCTGGTTGTACATACGACGGATGCATCCTCTCTCACATCCATTTCTGCTAGCTTCACGTTTGATGCCAAACTCCAACAGTCTCAGCGTTGTTGATTCATCCATTGCAGTGTCGTTATTCAGCAGGCTATCATTAATTGCCCTTAGTATCTCTCCCTTATCCATGTCCAGTGTCCCCACTATGGGTGCTCTCGAGGCTAGTCTGTCAGCTCTCTCATTGCCACGTACTCCTGCATGACCAGGACAGTAGATCCACACCAGTTCTTGAAGACTTGAGGATTCTATTGATGTTTTCCATTCCTGCCGCAGTCATCCGTTCTGAACTTTCCGAAGCATGGCTTGAGAGTCTGACAATATAACTGCCCTGGTTGATGGAGTTTCAGACAGCCACTTTAGTGCTGCAGTAACTGCCACTACCTCCATTCTCATGCTGGATGTTGTTGTCATGTAGGCTCCATTCTGTTCAGCGACGACCCTGCCCTTTATTCTCGCAGAGAAGCCCCATTCTGATTTCTCACCACGCACTACAGACCCATCAGTGTAAACAATGGCGTCATCATGCCCAGCATGATCACTTACCAGCTGATTAATCTCCGCTCTGCTTTTCCATTGCCCCAAGATCTGCACTCTCTGCCAAGGTTAATGATGACCTGCTGGTAGTTTATCCAGTTCTCCCCTGACTTACTCCACTCTTCCCCTTTGGATACATTTTCAACCCTCGTCATCCAACCAATCGTTACCCCTGCCTGTGCCATCCATGACATCCCCCTCTTGATTTTTGCTCCTTTGATGTCAGCTACATTCTCATGTAGGGGGTGTCTTTTGTCGGTGGTTACCCGCAAATAGGCAGTTGCCTGGGCCATCGCATATCTGGATCTAATGGACAGCAATCCGAGCAAGTATCTCATTGTCACAATGGGGGTATCACGCGTGCAGCCCAAAACTAGTCGCATCCCTTCATTTTGAATGCGTTCCAGTCGTTCACATTGTGACACTGACAGTGTGAGTATTCCTAGCCCATACTTGATTAATGAAATCACGAGCTGACGATACAGGAGAAACAATAGTCTCTTTTCCAAGCGCGCAGCAGCCATTGTTTTTAAGGCTGCCAGTCCTCGCTTGCACTTCTGTATGATTAGTTCGACATGATACTCGAATGATAGTTCACAATCAAACGTTACTCCCAGATAATTCAGCCTATCTTGCCTATTAATGTTCTGTCCGTTGAAAGGGATGTCTGGAAGGTCTGCTTTCACTATGGAGTTGTTCAAAGAGCGCCACTTCACAGGCTTTGTTGGGACTGACCTTTTATCCGCTTTCCTCACACCGTTTAGAAACCGCCTGTAGTGTCTCTTGTATGCCTTGGACCATTTCCTACCTGTCTGAGCCAGTTCTGTACATGAGTATGTCATCTGCGAAAGTTAATGTTCGTCCCAGTCCTGTTGGTTGAAAGGTTGCTACTTTTGCTGTGTAGATGTTAAACAGCACTGGTTATAGTGGAGAACATGGGGTAGTCCCGGGCAAATTCGCATTGGTTCTGATGTCCATGTTCCCAAGCGAAATACAACTGATCACTCCATTAAGGCCGCTGCTATCCATCTTGTTATCCAAGGGTTTACACCACATGCCATTATACAGACTTTTAGGGTTGCAAAGTTCACACTGTTATAAGCATCCTCTAGATCAATTGCGACAGCCACAGTTTTTCTTTTACCCTGGAATCCCTCGTACACATCGCACGCAAACGTTCCGGCATTACCCCATGTTGTTTTCATGGTTCTGCTCTACCCAAGGTATCAGGAAGGATGTGTGCATTTTCGAGGTGGCTCATTACTTGTCTTGCAACTATTTTCAAGTAATTTACCATAGACATTCTGTAGTGTGATAATTTGATTGCTGCTGAGCAGCGTGGGGTCTTTGCCAGGTTTAGGAAGTGGCCGAAGGTAACTGTGTAGCCAGTCTTCCGACACCTCAGCATTATGTATGCTGCTATTGAAATCGCTCACCATATTTATAATTGCTGTGTCGTCGAGCTGTTTAATGAGATGGTATTGTTCACCATCAGGCCCCGGAGCAGTGTTTCTGCTGGTTTTCAATGTGTACACCACGTCCTCCTCAGAAATGAGATCGAAGTATATCGGGCCCCTTAGTGCATTTTCCAGAACACTGTCCTTTATTTTCAGGCGGGCAATTCTGTCACCTTTATCCGTTTGCTCCACATATTGACTGAATAATGCTCTTCCCTTCTCTTCGTCCGTCTCCAGGCTTAGTCCTGTAGAGCTTTAGCTATTAGGGGTGGGTTGGCTTGCATTTTCCTATTCATTCTTCGATGTAAGAACCAGAATCTTTGTAGGGTTTTTTTCCGTGCCCACATGTGTCACAACGTCCTCTCACACTTTATCCTTGGCCTCCCTTGCCAAGCTCTTGAATCTATTAACGGCTCTTTGCTTTTTCTCTTTCATCTCTTCAACCTCTCCCTCATTCATCATTCTTCTGTTTAGTGAATTTCTATGTTGCTCTTTCCTTTTCTATCCATGTTTTCTACACTGTCTTATTCCACCAGGGAGGTTGGGTGAAAGGTGTTCTCGTTGTCTTTTGTTTGGCATTTTGATCTTTATACATTAGACTTTGGTCGTCTGTAAAAAGTAACTTATTCAGTGGGTTGTATTCTTCAATTTCTGTGTGTTCATAGTCTTCCGGTTGTGCTTCTAGGTTAGCTTATTTGTTATTTTGCCCATATATTATATTTTGAATAGTAGTGGTGATCGTACACATCATTGTCGAACTCCTGTAGTCTTATTACCCAAAATGCTTCAGTAAGTCCATCAATTGTTCTTACTACACTTTGCACGTATGGTACAGAGCTTTCATATTATCTAATAAGTGTATCTGTATTCCGTAGTCTTCGAACACTGGCCAAAGTTTATTTCCGTTTCTCTATCGAAGGCCTTTTCCTTGTCTACAAATGCTATATTTAGATCAGTGTCAATCTCAATTGTTCTTTAACTTATATGTCTTAAGGCGAACACAGAATCAGTACATCCCATTTCTTTCTGAATCCAGATTGGGCGCCATTCAACTGTGGTTCGACGACGGGTCTAATTCTTAGCTGAAGTTTATTTTTGCACATAATTTTCCTGAGTGACGTAGTAATGCAATACCTGTCGCTTTCTCTTGTATTACCCTTTTTTCCAGAATGGTACTATTGTGACATTTTTCCAGTCTTTTGGGACTCTTGTGTCTACTTACACTTATTACAGTAAAAATTCTGTTCAGCCATTTGACTCCTGTCTCGCCGCAGACTTGAATTGCTTCTGCTGGTATTCCGTTCATGCCTGGGGATTTCTTTCGAGGACTTTTCTTTAGGATTTCTTCGATTTCACAAACCATTATTTTAGGTTCTTGCCATTCCTGATGCCTTGAGGTATACATAGATTTTCCCTGACTACCTGCTGGGTTTAGAAGTTGTTGGAAGTTCTTTCTATCAAGTCTTTTTTCTGTTTTCATTGAACACTGGTGCTCTTTTACTATCATTAATGATTATAGTAGGATTTAATCTTTTATCTCTCACCCTCATTGCTTTGATACTTTTGTAAAAAATCTCTTGGGTGTTCTTTGCAGATGACTGTTAGCTATTCACCGTATTCACGCCATGAATCTTCTTGTGCTTTCTGGATTGCTCGTTTGGAATTACTTCTTGCTATTCGGTATTCAATATAATCGCCTTGTGTCTTAAATTTTAGCCAGGCATAGTAAGTCAGCTAGAACCAATAATATTACTGCCAGTAGTGTAAAGTAAACCATTGTAAACAAGGGCTAAATTAATTATTTTCCTTCAGATATATCTCATTAGGCAAAATTAACGACGCGTTTACAATACATATACATATGTCTATCACACACTCATATCATCGGCCATGTAACTATACTTTAAATACATTTTTCCTTCGTTTCTGTTTTCTTTCTTATAAGTTTTTCATATGGGAACCTCAAGAGAGACACAGTTCATTATTTTGCTATTCTTCTCTTCTCCATGTTTGCTGCTAAGAAGAGTGGGCCAACACAACAATTGGCCCCCTTACAAGACGGCGACTTAAATGTAATTCATATGCTCTTTCTAGGGAAAGACACTGACACACCTGCGCGAAGCCGACGAGGCTAGCCACTGCGCGCTAGCAACTGTAATTCTGTGCCCAACACGTCTTATAATATAAGCCGCGTGTTGCCCGTCAGTCACAGCCCTTTCACTAGTACACCGAAAAACTCAACGTATTGTGGACTTAGAAAAATTCATGATGTTTTCTGTACCGCAGAGTTTACTGTCCCGAATTCCATAGCCCATTGCGGTTGTTCCACAGCCAGCATGATGCCTTTTCCGCAGTTTCACTAAGCCTCTTCAGTGCCCTTGTTCTCGACTGTCCCCTCAGCCCCAATAGTTTCAATAAATCATACACTGATGCAGCCACGAGCCCTCTTGCACCCACCTCAACAGCCATGACCCTTGCAGTGAACCTATCGTGTCTCAGATCCGCGGCCAGATCACTATACTTGGCCGCTTTGAACAAATGTTGCTCTTCCAATCTGGATTCAAATGGCACGGTCAGTTCAATCAATTTAACGTGGTGCGATGATGAAGAATGCAGCACTATATACGGCCGTCTTCGAGATTTCCTGATACTCTCTGGATATGCCCCTCGTCCAGGTAGGTCTACCGCCATCTCCCAGTCATTTGCACAGTCAAGGAGAGATGGTACACTGTTACCTGATTTACTCGATTTTGGGTGTGCTGACTTTCCTGCTCTCAGGAAGTAGTGTTTGCGGTGTTTTGCCTTACATTGCTATTCGCCTTCATCCTTGCCAGATCTATTGTCACAGCCAGCTCATTTAGCACTTTGTTGTGGCGCCATGTGTATCGCCCTTGCCCTAATGACACCTTGCAAGCTGAGAGCACGTGTTCAAGTGTCTGCCTCCCATGGCACACGGGGCACTGCTCATCATTCGACTTTCCCCATCTCACAAGGTTTGTGGCCGATGGCAGGAGGTCATACATTGATCTAACAACGAAGCTGAGCCTAAGAGGTGCCATATGCCATATATCATTCCATGTCAAGGACCTTTTCAGGGCTCCTTCCCATGTAATCCATTGGCCTTGTTGGGCCTGCTGCACTGCTTTTTGCAACCTCTTATCGTTCTCAGCTCCTCGTATCTCCTGAACTACTATGTCTCTACGCTCCCTGCTTGATGCCTTGGACCACCAGCGGATGTCTCCATGACCAAATCCCCGTCTATTCATTTGTGTGTATCCGATTACCTCCCTCAGTTTGAGCGACTCTTGGGCAGCATCAACAGCTTTTTCCACTCTCCACTTCCTTCCCGTTTTCAGTGTGGGCTGAATGGACTTAACCACGTCATCTGCTGATTCGCGTAGAATCATTGCAAGCCTTGCCTTTCCAACTTTGTACTCTTCAACAACTGACTTGAAAGGAAGCAGAAGTTTTGACTTTTTGCAGTACAGTGCTACATCTGACAGACCTGGTGGTACCCCTAGCCATTTCCTCGTGAACTTGTTGACCTTCTGCTCTACAGCTTCCACTGTACTTGTGCTTATTTCATATATTAGCAGTGGCCACAGCAACTTAGGTATCAACATGAACTGGAGGCACCACAGTTTGAATTTTCCTAGGAGTCTGCTTTGGTCTATGATCTGTAGCCCTCTGTCTGCCATTTCTATTGTCTGTTGCACTGCCTTCGAGTCTTTTAATGAGGCACCATACACCATGCCAAGACTTTTAACAGGTTCCTCAATGACAGTAGGGATTCTTTGGTTAGAAACCATGAATAAGATCTCTGCTATCTTCCCTTTCCTGACTGATAGGCTTCTCGACTTCTTGAGTTTGAAGCTCATTCTGCACCAGCTGACTAGTTCATCCAGGCGTGCTAACATCCTCCGGGCCTGATGTTCATCTGATGTCAGAATTGTTGTGTCATCCATGAATGCTTTGAGCGGTGGCATGTGACACATTTGCACCGAGCTTTGGGCCTATAGCCATTTCTTCAGCCGCATTGAGGATTACCTGTATAGCCATTACGAATAGTATCGGAGAGATGGTACATCCCATCGCAATTCCAACTTCAAGGCCAATCCACTTCGTTGTGTACTCTCTGGTTGAAAATCTGACAGAGAACCCTGCGAAATACAGCTTCAACATTGCTGCAATCTCTTGTGGAACATGATACATTTCTAGGGCCTGCCACAACATCTGGTGTGGAACGGATCCATAAGCATTTGCTAGATCCAACCAGATTACATGGAGGTTCGTTCTGTCAGACTTTGATTTTTGAATTGCTTCCCATATCATTGTGACATGCTCTAGACATCCTGATGTACCTGGGATACCTCCTTTCTGAATGGTAGTGTCAATGTACCCATTTGCCAGGAGGTAAGTAGTGAGTCTTTTCGTCATATATATATATATCATCATCATCATCTCAACCCATAACCCGTCATGGGTCGTAGGGGTGCCATGGTGGAAGCATCAGCAGACAGGGTCCTCCACTGCTCTCTATTCTCAGCAATGCGTACAAGTGTGGAGAAACCGTGTCCTGCCCATTCTTTGATGTTATCAGCCCAGGATTTTCTTTGCCTTCCTCTTCTCCGTTTACCTTCGACTGTTCCCTGGAGGATCGTTTTCGAAAGGGAGTCATGACGAGTTACATGCCTGTGGTAAGTTGGGATTATATAAATATTTATAGGGGACTTAGTGTACTGACTGAGATCAGCTGTGAAGGTATCTGTATCTAATAAGTGTAGTGTGTTACAGGTGACCTTACTTTGCTACCGCATTTAGATCTCAATCAGACTTATTCTGGGCTAATGTGATGACTACGTTGAATGTCTAGGGTTATGATATTGATGAAGTGTAAGTTCACAACAACAACAACAGACAGATAAACACTTTATTTAAGATTCACAACACTTTACAACACTATGACAAGCACATACATATACACTCTAGAAGACTAGCTTAAGTAAGTCAAGTGTTAACTTTTAAATTATGTATTAGTTTCTTTCAAGAATGGATATCCTGATCCAAATACAGAGTGAATCAGGAATCACAATTAAATGCAAACACAATGTCTATGTACAAAAATTATACAAAGGATCTTTGTCCTGTCATAGAATATTATTACAATATGTGTGTAGTGTGTGCTCTGGTATTAAGAGGTAATACTGGCTTTTGAAGCTATGTTTTTGTTTGTCATCACGACTTCGTGTGTTTGTTAATGGTGGAAATAATCTTGAAGGGTTCACAGTTTTTTTTAATTTGTAAAACAATAACTGTCCCTCTTGCTTTAGTATTACAGTCACTTTTTAAAGGTGGGTTATACAAGGATGAGCTACTCTGGCTGACGAAGTCTTAACTTATGAGTCGGCGGCAGAAAAACTATCTCCTCTGCTCGCTTGCTTCTCAGTTATCTTGAAATACACCACTGGTCAATATCTTGGACAAGGAGTCTGCTGCCTGCCCTCTGGATTTAGCAAACTCAGTCCAGGTGCTGCTCTAATACTTCAGTACCACGGTCCCTGAAATAAGAAGGTTGTACCTCCTTCTTCAAAACTTATATATAATATCTATTTCCACACTGAAGTACAGGCTTCCAGTGCTGCTTTATGCATGTGAAACATGGACTGTATACAGGCGCCACGTAAAAAAGCTCAACCACTTCCATACAGTCTGTCTCAGGAAGATAATGAACATCAAATGGCAAGACAAGATCCCAGATACCGCCGTTCTTGACAGAGCTGGTATCCCTAGCATCGATACTATTCTGATGCATTCACAGATTCGCTGGGCAGGTCATGTAGTCCGCATGCCAGACCATCGACTGCCAAAGATACTCTTTTATGGTGAGATGCAGAAGGGTAGACGCTCCCATGGTGGCCAGAAAAAGCGCTTCAAAGACACGCTTAAGGCTTCATTCAAAACCTTTGACATAAACCCAGACACATGGGAAGCTGCTGCGCAAGACCGAACTGCCTGGCGCACATCTCTTCGTAAAGGTGCGGTGGCATGCGAATCTTCCAGAAGAGCAGCAGCGGAACAGCGGAGACAAGCTAGAAAAGATCGTGAAATAAAACCTTCACATGAAGCAAACATTCCCTGCCCACACTGTCCGAGCTCCTTCCAAGCCCGCATCGGGCTCATCAGTCACATTCGTACTCATAAACTATCCTAACATCCTAATAATTGGATGAACAGAGTGGTCTTCATCACTTGTGATGGACGAACAACAACAAAAACAGGACATTACAAACACAGAGTTCAGCGCTGTATGCCAACTACTAACTTCTCATGTGACAATATACCAGTATTCCTCTCCCTAATGGTTACAACGCCTCTGCAATTTCAGCGTTAATTCCTTCTATGCAATAGGATAGGTGTCATGTTACTATTTGGCAATCCCATATATGCCTATGCAGTTATACTCCTCTCTGAAAGTCTTTTACATGGTGGAGCAATATCTAGGCTTTGCCTTCTGTTTGCTACTGAACCACACACATACAGACACAATTTATCAATTCATATTCAATTTTCATATTATATATATATATATATATATATATATATATATATATATATATATATATATATATATATATATATATATATATATATATATATATAGAGAGAGAGAGAGAGAGAGAGAGAGAGAGAGAGAGAGAGAGACGAAATATGTCTAGCTTACCACAATTCAAGGAAATATACACTAGTACGTTGACTGGCGATGAATTCTGGCACAATTTTGATCTGCCCTATCCCAGGCTTTTATTAGAAAAATATTAGCTTGATCTCAACGCAAGTGCTTCTCACAAAATGTATTTTCAAAACTGGCCCTGAACTGACGCTTCTAATTGACTATATCGAACGCTCTAACCAATGAGACCATGTTTACAAGAGCCTTTGAAAAAATGTTACCCATTCTACACGTTGCCATAACAACCATATTTGCATTTGCAGTTCGACTAATAAGGTTTCGCCTTACATATGACTACCGCCAATCAAATCGTATCTAACTTGTTGGCCTCATTTCCCATAAAGCAGTGTTGCTCAACATGCCATTATGGCGTTCTACAACACAGGTGTACGCTATTTAGGGAAAGCACTGGTCTTTCACCATTCTTCTTTCTTTCTATTGAATTACTTCGTTAGGCTTTACATTTATTTTCTCATTTATATATGTGGATTAGAATTTTTCACAAATTCTCCCCACTTAAAACAGACATCATATGTCAGTCCATAATTCTATATACACCTAGATAAATGCATTATTATTCCTGGTGATCATTGTGATTCTCATCACACGGATGGCGGCTTAGAAAATCCGCATCAACGTTTCGCTGATTTTATTTTTATCATGGATTAATGCATGTGGGTCAATTCAAAGTAGGCACGACTCAAGAAATCTGCCCCAGACCTCTGCAATCCAAGAATCCATTTCAGATATGTTACTGAACAGCTGCAAGTGTTACTGCTTGTCTTACTACTGCGTAGCAATCAATATTCACCATTTCTCTTCTCTGAGTCTGCTCAACGACATGTCCAGAGGAGATTAGATGTTCCTCAAATTGTACGTTATGAGGAGTGGATCTATATGGTGATATCTGAGTTGTGTAGTGGATCCAATAATTTTCTCATCAGCCTTAATAAACACTCGGACTATCCTCAATTCAAAAAGGCAACAAGGGAGACACTCTGCTCCTCCGAAATGTTCCCAACCAACAATTGGTCTGATCTCAGTCTTTACTGGAATCTGATAGTAGCCTTTGCTCAGATCCACTTTTGAGAAATATTTAGCTTTATTCAGCCTGGCAAACAACTGATTTGTATCCGGCAATGGATCCACCTGACCTTCTGTGATAGCATTCAGTCTCCTGTAATCTATACAGAGTCTATGTTCTCCAGAGGGTTTTCCACACTGGAACTATACGAAGATTCACTGTGTGAAATGATTCCTTCCTTCAACAAATAGTCTATCTCTTCCTTCAAGGCTTTCTCCTTAGCGAAAGGAATCGAATATGCCTTCATACATACAGGTGTGGGGTCTATAAGTTTCATATCATATTCCAATAAGTTTGTATGCCCCGGACGGTCCGTTAACACCTCTGTATGATCATCTAGAACCTGTTGCACTCTCTCCTTCTGATTTTTCGTTAAGTGTGTACTGATTTTCACATGTGCAGCTGTCTCACAGGGGTGTAATGGATATTCAAATGATGAAAGTGGTTCCTTTTTCATCTCCATTGCAATAGACAAGGTCAACAAGTGGGTCTCTTCCTGATTTTCTCTTTCCAAATATTTCTTCAGGAGATTCACATGATAGATTTTTTCTTTCCCCTTCTTATCTATCTTATAATTTGTTCTAGATACCTTCTCTAGAACTGTATATGGACCTTGCCATCCAATTTGCAACTTATTCTGGCTACCGGGTAGAAGAAGCAGTACCTTCTCTCCCACTGCCAATTCTCTGTCTTTAGCTTTCTTGTTGTAATAGGCAGCATGTTTTTTCCTGGCTTGTCTCAAATTTTCATTGGCAAGTTTCCAGCCAGTTTTTAAACGAGTGGTCAGCTCATTCACATATTGGTGTGAGGATGTAATATTTTCCTCTGCCTTTTCATCAGTCCACGTTCTTAACAGAGCTTCGAGTGGACCTTTTATTGGCCTTTCAAATAATAATGTTGCCGGGGCCATACCGGTTGAACTATGGGGTACCTCCCGATAAGCAAAGAGGGCGGCGTGAAGGTACTGGTCCCATGTATCTGGTTTTTCATGTGCCAACTTTCTCAGGATCGACATTAATGTCCCATTAAATCTTTCCACTTGGCCGTTTCCTTGGGGATGGTACAGACTACTATGGAAGTGTTTGGCTTGAAAGATCCTGAAAACTTCTTCTGTTAGTTTCCCCTTGAACTGAGAGCCATTATCAGTCAAGATTTGGTTGGGAAAGCCTAACCTTGTGAAAATTGTGAGTAATGCCTCTGCCACATGTTTAGAATCAATAGATGACAGGGCTACGGCCTCTCCCCACATAGAACAGGTGTCCACCAGAGTCAGAATGTAGCTGTTCCTCCTCTTGGTTCGAGTGAGAGGTCCCACGATGTCCACGGCAACTCTCTCAAAGGGTGTTCCCACTATGGGCATTTCCCCTAGAGTTGCTGGTGCAGTCCAATGCTTAGGTGCTACTCGTTGGCACTCTGGACAGGATTTTACATATCTTTTGATATCTTCAGTTATTCCTGGCCAGAAATAGTGACAAGCTATCCGCTGTCCTGTTGCGCTGATCCCCATATGACCACTGAAGGGAATCGCATGCCCTAGTTCCAACACTTTAGTCCTATATGAAGTGGGAAGGACCAGCTGTCCGTGACCATTAGATTCAGATCCAGCCTTCCTATAAATCAACTTGTTCTTTATATAAAATTCTCCCTTGCCTGGAGGTGTATGACATTTGGGCAATTTCTTGAAACACGGTTTGAGTGTTTTGTCTTCCGCCTGTGCCTTCCTCATTTCATCTGGATGAGTATTTATTGGATTATCCTCCTCCTTTTTAGAGGTCGACCTGACCTGAAGGGTGGCCATATACACAGGTTTCCTTCTGCAATGGTCAGTATCATGATTGTCCATCCGACAATTCTTACACCACCTCCTCCCTTGGTGGAAAGATCTTCTTTCATCAAATTTCCTTTCATCGAATTGTGGGGTTTTATTTTTATTTTCATACCGTGGCCTATCACACTGGTGCTTACCTTTGTTCTGATCTCTATGATCAAACGTATCAAAGTTTTGTGGTGCCTTAAAATAGTCTGCCTGTTTCTTTTTATTACTAGTTACCTCTGCCTGAGCTGCCTGATATCTCTCAGCAACATTTAGCAACTCACCCAGCCTCTCTGCACCTTGTTCCATGCGAAACTTTCTCAGGTCTGGAGCCATGGACTCTCTTAGTTGTTCTATAAGGATCATTTCCTTAAGATCTTGGGTTTTCCCCAGAGCCGTCCATTTCTCCAAGTGTGTCTCTAACCGTGCAGATAACTGGTGATATGTTTCACCTGACAGTAGTTTAGCATTCCTGAACTTTTTTCTATAGAATTCTCCATTCTTTTCATATCTTAACAAAAGAGCCTGCTTTAACATGTCATAATTGTCTTGATCATCTCTGCTCATTTTGGCAAAAACATCATAAGCTGTACCACGAAGCCCTTGTGATAACTTTAAGCTCCACCTTTCTCTCTCTAACCCATACGTGGTAGCTAACAGTTCATATCTATTTAGATAGCTCTCGATATCATCGTCTTTCTCAACAAAATGATCTAGATGAAAATTCATAGCTGAGGTTGAGGCTCCCTGACTAGCAGTAGCATCAGAGGTAAAGGGACTGGCACCATTTTCAGGAGCATGGCCTTGAAATTCCAACTCCCTTAGTCGTAATTCGTGCTCCCTTTGTAATCTCTTATCTTCTGCTTCCCTTTCGGCAGTCAATCTTTTTTCTTCTCTTTTTGTAGCCTGTCTTCTTTCCTCTGCTTCTCTTTCTGCAGCTAATCTCTTTTCTTTTCTTTCTGTAGCCTGTCTTCTTTCCTCTGCCTCCAATGCCCTAGCCTCCTTGTCAGCCTCAATCTGCAAACTCTTAAGTTCTTTATCTGCCTCTAACTTTTTTTCTTCAGCCTCAATCTGCAGCTTCTTAATTTCTTTTTCAGCCTGTAACTTTCTTTCAGCCTCTTTGTCTAATCTTTTTTCTTCGCGTTCAATGTATTTGTTACATTCAGTAGTGACATAAGCAATCATAACTTGCCCGTCCATTCCTAACTCTTTAGCAGCCTGCATAGCAGCAGATCGAAATTTTGCCAGGTCCGCCATTTTCTAACAGGCAAATGTATACAATATTTAACTAAACAATTTTATCTATGACTAATTAACTAAGGACAACCACAAGCACTGAGAGCTCAACCTTATTTTTCCACCCAAGAATACCTTTTTAATTTTTATAATTTCCAGAAGTGAATTACTCCCAATATATATGCTAGGGGAAGGTTCAATATCCCGGGAGCGAGACCCCAATATATGTGGTAAGTTGGGATTATATAAATATTTATAGGGGACTTAGTGTACTGACTGAGATCAGCTGTGAAGGTATCTGTATCTAATAAGTGTAGTGTGTTACAGATGACCTTACTTTGCTACCACATTTAGATCTCAATCAGACTTATTCTGGGCTAATGTGATGACTACGTTGAATGTCTAGGGTTATGATATTGATGAAGTGTAAGTTCACAACAACAACAACAGACAGATAAACACTTTATTTAAGATTCACAACACTTTACAACACTATGACAAGCACATACATATACACTCTAGAAGACTAGCTTAAGTAAGTCAAGTGTTAACTTTTAAATTATGTATTAGTTTCTTTCAAGAATGGATATCCTGATCCAAATACAGAGTGAATCAGGAATCACAATTAAATGCAAACACAATGTCTATGTACAAAAATTATACAAAGGATCTTTGTCCTGTCATAGAATATTATTACAATATGTGTGCAGTGTGTGCTCTGATATTAAGAGGTAATACTGGCTTTTGAAGCTATGTTGTTGTTTGTCATCACGACTTCATGTGTGTGTTAATGGTGGAAATAATCTTGAAGGGTTCACAATTCGTTTTATTTGTAAAACAATAACTGTCCCTCTTGCTTTAGTATTACAGTCACTTTTTAAAGGTGGGTTATACAAGGATGAGCTACTCTGGCTGACGAAGTCTCAACTTATGAGTCGGCGGCAGGAAAACTGTCTCCTCTGCTCGCTTGCTTCTCAGTTATCTTGAAATACACCACTGGTCAATGTCTTGGACAAGGAGTCTGCTGCCTGCCCTCTGGATTTAGCAAACTCAGACCAGGTGCTGCTCTAATACTTCAGTACCACCGTCCCTGAAATAAGAAGGTTGTACCTCCTTCTTCAGAACTAATATATAATATCTATTCCCACAATGAAGTACAGGACATTACAAACACAGAGTTCAGCGCTGTATGCCAACTACTAACTTCTCATGTGACAATATACCAGTATTCCTCTCCCTAATGGTTACAACGCCTCTGCAATTTCAGCGTTAATTTCTCATATGCAATAGGATAGGTGTCATGTTACTATTTGGCAATTCCATATATGTCTATGCAGTTATACTCCTCTCTGACAGTCTTTTACATGGTGGAGCAATATCTAGGCTTTGCCTTCTGTTTGCTACTAAACCACACACATACAGACACAATTTATCAATTCATATTCAATTTTCATATAATTAATATATATATAGACGAAATATGTCTAGCAAGGAAATATACACTAGTACGTTGACTGGCGATGAATTCTGGCACAATTTTGATCTGCCCTATCCCAGGCTTTTATTAGAAAAATATTAGCTTGATCTCAATGCAAGTGCTTCTCACAAAATGTATTTTCAAAACTGGCCCTGAACTGACGCTTCTAATTGACTATATCGAACGCTCTAACCAATGAGACCATGTTTACAAGAGCCTTTGAAAAAATGTTAACCATTCTACACGTTGCCATAACAACCATATTTGCATTTGCAGTTCGACTAATAAGGTTTCGCCTTACATATGACTACCGCCAATCAAATCGTATCTAACTTGTTGGCCTCATTTCCCCTAAAGCAGTGTTGTTCAACATGCCATTATGGCGTTCTACAACACAGGTGTACGCTATTTAGGGAAAGCACTGGTCTTTCACCATTCTTCTTTCCTTCTATTGAATTACTTCGTTAGGCTTTACATTTATTTTCTCATTTATATATGTGGATTAGAATTTTTCACGACAATGCCTAAACCAGGCAAGCTTTTGACGTTTCACTATTGACAAAAGAGGTTCTTGGTGGCCTGCAAAGGTGTTTATCTTCTTTCTAACATAGACATTTGTTTTGTGCTCTTTATAGCAAATGCGCAAAATTCTTCTATAACATTTATGCTCGAAAGCCTGAATCCTTCGCTCCGTATCTGCAGTGAGTGTCCAGCCCTCACACTCATACAAGAGAATAGATAATACAAGTGATTTGTATAATTTGATCTTCACAGAAAAACTGATGTTACTTTTCCAGATCACATTCAACCTTGTCATGGCAGCTGAGGCCATCTCAAGTCTTGTCTTGATTTCTTTATTTGATCTTCCATTACTACATATAGTGGACCCGAGATATTTAAAGGTGTTAACTTCTTCTAACGTTTGCCCATTTAACGTAATGTTGGTCGAAACATGTTTCTTATGGCTATTCACCAATATCTTGCTTTTTTCTATATTAATTTCCGTCCCATATGTTCTTGTTACTTTCTCCAGTCTAGAGGTAAGGTCTTGAAGTTCTGATTCTGTTCCAGCTATCAGATCAATATCATCAGCAAAACGTAGATTACACAGAGGTCGGCCTCCAATCGATATGGTTGATTTATAATCGTAGAGAGCCTCCTGCATAATATGTTCTAGATATATATTAAAGAGCACTGGGGACAGGATACATCCCTGGCGAACTCCTACAGTTGTTTTGAAAAATTCTCCAATGTCGTTGCTTGCAAAAACAGCACTGCTTGCGTCCTTGTATAGTGCTTCAATGATATCTATGATGTTGGTATCAAAATTGAATTTTCTCATTATTTGCCATAAGCCTTCATGCCAGACTCGATCGAAGGCTTTTGTGAAATCGATGAAGTTATGGTATAAATCATGTTGATGCTGGAGATGTTTTTCGATCAGTATTACTGAGTTGACTTTCCATCATAACATTTCAGTGGGCAAGAGGTTTGCTTGGCGGTGCCCATCTCCTCTCCAAGTATCCTTGCAGGTACATACAAAAATGTACCTGGAGCAGTAACAATAGCCCTCAATAAATCTGTAATGTTTTGAAACACTGTCCGGTTGACAATATATATATATATATATATATATATATATATATATATATATATATATATACATATATATATATATATATATATATATATATATATATATATATATATATATATATATTGTCGTTAATAATGAATGAACAAGATAAGATGTAATACTGAAAGACGAGTATAAAAGAATGTAGAGCTAGCTTTTCCTGGCGACGAGAGGGAGTAGGTCAGCGGGAGACTACAGAATTGTAATGTGTACTTCACGGCTCTACTCTGGGCAATCTCTCTCCTTCCCGCTCCCTCTCTCTTTCTTTCTCTCCCTTTCTCTCTCTCTCTCTCGCTAGTCTCTCTCTCTCTCTCTCTCTCTCTCTCTCTCTCTCTCTCTCTCTCTCCATCAATGAAGTTGTGATAAATAATTTTAAATATGCAATTTAAAAAAACAAAACAGAAAAAGTGGCGGGGTCATTAGAAAAAGTTGGCGGAAGATGCTGAAAATAGTCCTCTATATCAGCTGACTTGCTATTGCACACCCCATGAGCTTGAGTCACACAGAGCTTGAACTTACTACAGAAGATTGCTAACTGGATGTTAGTGTAATGTACAGCACAAACACCAAATTAAGATTATATGAGAGCTGTGTACTTTCTGTGCTTCTTTATGGTGCGGAATGCTGGAGAGTAACAGAGAAGGACATGAAGAAACTGTCCTCTTTCCATACAATGTGCTTAAGGAAAATTCACAGAATGTTTTGGCCGAATACCATCACCAACCAAGAACTACTTATTCGGAGTAACTAAGAGGACATCACAACGGGCTGATCACCCGTTTGCCAGTCACTTCGATTACGGAAACAACAGCAAATGGGTTGATTTGCCGTTTCCCTAAAGACGCCACTAGGCGTGATGGGAAACAATGGCAAAGAAAACCTATCTGCTGTTGCCCTAAGACGCCACTAGGCGTAATGGCCACTGACTGCTTTGACGGTCGGTGGCTAAGGACGGAAGACGAAGAAGAAGAAGAAGAGGACATGCACGCCATCATAGTTGGCAGACGCTGGAGTTGGGTTGGCTACGTCCTCATAAGGGACCCTGATGCCATTACAAGAACATCTATGCTATGGACCCCTGAAGTAAAGCGAAAGAGAGGCAGACCAAAAAACTACTTGGCGGAGAACTGTGGAGGCTGAGATGCAAAGAATGAACCAGAGTTGGGACACTGTACGAAGGATGGCCGCCGACTGAATAAAGTGGAAGCAATTTGTTGCTGCCCTACAAGACGCCACCAGGCGTGATGGCCACTGACTGCTTTGACAGTCTGTGGCTAAGGATCAAAGAAAAAGAAGAAGAATGTTAGTGTAATGGATGAACTGGCTATTTGCACGCATGAACATTTTGAATGTAACTTCGGAGGGTTGTTCAAACGTAGTAATTTTGCCAACTTTTATGAATTTTCAGACTTTCATTTACACACAAATAAAAACCACACAACCAACATTAACTATTGAAGGACGTAATGTGTCCCGCTATCTCATGCAAAAAATCAAACAAAAAAAAATTACAACTTTTCCTCTCACTAATTCGTGAAGAGACTAAATTACAGGAAGCGTGGATAGACTATAGGTATACAAAGTGTATCCATAATCACAACAAATATAACCACGAAATCTTGCATCGAAGTTCTGCTGCTCAGCGCACGTCACACACACACCAAAAAAAACTTGCTTCACCATTCCACACAGCCATATTTCCATATAGATTGACGGGAGGCCACAGTAACATCAGAGACACCGTTGCCTGGTTGTCGCCAGGTTCTGGTGCCTCTCAATGAATAATTTACCTAAGGTAAATAACATTCTGAACGCATTGCAAACTAATGGCCTCATTCGGAAAAAACATCGCACTAACATACATACACACACATTCATATATATATATATATATATATATATATATATATATATATATATATATATATATATATATATATATATATATATATATATATATATATATATATATATATATATACAGTACTTTGCAAAAAAAATGGCAGTCATATTGCTCAGCTAAATAAGCTAAAATCTAATTAAATATGCATGTTCTGCCCCAAATTTGCACTCCACTGAAGTGAGCAAACACTACCAAAAGTAAAAAAAAATTAGAGTAGAGTAACGTCCCTTGATAATAGAGCAGACGACAATTTCTAATGCTAGTGGCAGAAAATGGATACACAGTCAAAGTGTATGTTAATTTCACAGCTTTGGAATGAAGGAAATCAAACATGTTCCAACATTTCTAAAACCTTGAACATTCCTGAGCGGACTGTCTACAGAGTTGTGAGTAAATTAAATGCAGGTAATGGAATCGAGCTAAAAGAAGGTAGTGGGAGGCCAAGAATTTTGGACACAAAGGACCATCGGCGTCTCGCCCAAATCGTTCGGGCTGGGCCAATGAAGAGTGTAGAAAACATACGGCAGCGCATGATCGAGTTGGGAAGCCCAGAGGTATCTAATGCTACAGTCAACCGAGAGCTACACAGGATGAATTACACAAAAAAGCGGGTAATTTCGTCACCATTGCTCACAGAGACTCACAAACAGATGCGCTTGAATTGGTGCCACGAACACCAAAATTTGTCATGGGACAATGTGATTTTTTCAGATGAATGTTCTGTTTGGTCTTATCCTGCTAAAATAAATATTTGGACGAAAGGCTCTGTAACGCCTGTGTACCAGCGACCGAAACATACCTAGAAATTCCATCTTTGGGGAGGGGTGTCAGCAAGAGGTGCCACCCCACTGTGTGTTTTCACAGGAATTCTCACGAAAGAAAGGTACATCGACATACTAGAGGGACACCTTCTGCCATTTATGCAGGTCATGTACCCCGATGGTGTACATTTCAACATGACAATGACCCAAATCATACAGCTCATACCCCCAAAGCATGGCTGCAAGAGAAGAATGTGATAGTGCTGAAGTGGCCCAGCAACAGTCCCGATCTAAACCCAATTGAAAACGTTTGGGCACTACTCAAGAATCATTTTAAAAAGAGTGGACTCAGAGACGTTGAACAATTAAAGAAGGTAGCTGAAAAATACTGGGACAGTCTGACTCACAATTACCTACAAACATTTCTGGGAAGTATGCCTCGCCGCATCCACGCTTGCCTTGCTGGATAAGGCAACATTATATTGTACTGAAACCACTGTTAATAGATAGGGGAGATACCAATCTTCCTCTGGACATACAATTTTTATTATTATTTGCTTCTATGAGTGTGCTGCGTTGCGAAAATATGACTGCCATTTTTTTTGCAAAGTACTGTATATATATATATATATATATATATATATATATATATATATATGTATGTATNTATATATATATATATATATATGTATATATACATACATATATATATATATATATATATATGTATGTATGTATGTATGTATGTATGTATGTATGTATGTATGTATGTATGTATGTATGTATGTATGTATGTATGTATGTATGTATGTATGTATGTATGTATGTATGTATGTATGTATGTATGTATGTATGTATGTATGTATGTATGTATGTATGTATGTATGTATGTATGTATGTATGTATGTATGTATGTATGTATGTATGTATGTATGTATGTATGTATGTATGTATGTATGTATGTATGTAATGTATGTATGTATGTATGTATGTATGTATGTATGTATGTATGTATGTATGTATTGTATGTATGTATGTATGTATGTATGTATGTATGTATGTATGTATGTATGTATGTATGTATGTATGTATGTATGTATGTATGTATGTATGTATGTATGTATGTATGTATGTATGTATGTATGTATGTATGTATGTATGTATGTATGTATGTATGTATGTATGTATGTATGTATGTATGTATGTATGTATGTATGTATGTATGTATGTATGTATGTATGTATGTATGTATGTATGTATGTATGTATGTATGTATGTATGTATGTATGTATGTATGTATGTATGTATGTATGTATGTATGTATGTATGTATGTATGTATGTATGTATGTATGTATGTATGTATGTATGTATGTATGTATGTATGTATGTATGTATGGTTATGTATGTATGTATGTATGTATGTATGTATGTATGTATGTATGTATGTATGTATGTATGTATGTATGTATGTATGTATGTAATGTATGTATGTATGTATGTATGTATGTATGTATGTATGTATGTATGTATGTATGTATGTAATGTATGTATGTATGTATGTATGTATGTATGTATGTATGTATGGTATGTATGTATGTATGTATGTATGTATGTATGTATGTATGTATGTATGTATGTATGTATGTATGTATGTATGTTATGTATGTATGTATGTATGTATGTATGTATGTATGTATGTATGTATGTATGTATGTATGTATGTATGTATGTATGTATGTATGTATGTATGTATGTATGTATGTATGTATGTATGTATGTATGTATGTATGTATGTATGTATGTATGTATGTATGTATGTATGTATGTATGTATGTATGTATGTATGTTGGTATGTATGTATGTATGTATGTATGTATGTATGTATGTATGTATGTATGTATGTATGTATGTATGTATGTATGTAGGTATGTATGTATGTATGTATGTATGTATGTATGTATGTATGTATGTATGTATGTATGTATGTATGTATGTATGTATGTATGTATGTATGTATGTATGTATGTATGTATGTATGTATGTATGTATGTATGTATGTATGTATTTAGGTATGTATTTATGTATGTATGTATGTATGTATGTATGTATGTATGTATGTATGTATGTATGTATGTATGTATGTATGTATGTATGTATGTATGTATGTATGTATGTATGTATGTATGTATGTATGTATGACATACATGTCATGTTTGTATGAATTATGTTATGTATGTTGTTGTTGGAATGTACTGTACAGTATTATTTGGATATGTCAGGTAGGTTTCATTTTATACATATGTATGTATGTATGTACAGTATATTGTATTATGTATTGTATGTATGTACATATGTATGTACATGTATGTAGAGGTACATACCCATATGTATGTATGTATGTATGTATGTATTATACAGTACTTATAGGTATGTATGGTATGTATGTACCATACATAGATACATGTATGTATGTATGTAATACATGTTGTTATACATGCATATGTATTAATGTATGTATGTATGTACATGTAGTATGTATATGCTTACATGTATGTATGGTACAGACCATGTACATATGTAACATATGATTCAGTATGTATATGTACACAGTATGTATGTATGTATGTATGTATACATTCGTTATGTTATGCATTGTATGTATGTACATACTATGTACCATGTTATGTACAGTATGTATGTATGTATGTAAGTGGATAAGATATGTATATATGTACATGTATGCGCTTATTGTATGTATGTATGTAAGGGTCTAATGTATGTAACATTATGTGTATGTATGTATACATGTATGTATGTTTTATGTATGTATGTAGTATGTATATGTATGTAATGTATTGTTATGTATGTATGTATGTATAGTATTTTATGTATAGTCTGTAAGTATGTATGAATTATACATACATTATGTATTGTTTCTATGTATGGTGTATATTAATATGTATGTTATGTATGTAGTACTCTATGTTGTATGTTATGTATTTATATACCTGTATGTATGTACAGTATTGTATGTATGTAATGTAAGGGGATACATTGTATGTTATTTATGTTATTTATGTATACTTGTACATTGTACAATTTGTATGTTATGTATTGTTTTTGTTACATATGTTGATGTTGTAAATATTAAATTATAAGTATGTTATTTATGTATGTATGTATGGTAATGTATGTATGTATGTAAACAAAATATGTATGGGTAGGTACTTATTATGTAAAATGTATGGTTAAATGCTTACATAATTATACAGTATGTAATGGTGTATGTATGTATTGTATGTATGTACCAGTAGGCTAAAAAAAAAGTAAAATTATGTAAAAATTGATGTATGTATGTACAAATATACATACATGGCAGTATGGTATGTATTGTATGTATGTACATACTATGTATGTATACTTGGAAACATGTATACACATGTATACTTTACCATGTTTGTATGTATGTACATGTTGGTGGTATGTATGTACATACCAAATATAATATTGTTTGTATTGTATGTTTTAAGGTAGTATGTATGTATGTATGGAATTATGTACATGTACAACATACCAATACATGTACATGTACAACAGTATGTATGTATGTATGTATGTATGTATACAGTAATTATGTATAAGTACATTTTAGTGGGGATAAATTACATATGTATGGGTATGTATGTATGTATTATAGCATACATACATGTATGTATGTATGTATACTTGTATACAATGTTTATGTAGTATGACCCCAGCATGTATGTACATGTATGAATTGTATTAATGTATGTACATATTAATAGTATGTATGTATGTATGTATGTATGTAGTGTATGTAGTGTATGTGTGTATGTGTGTATGTGTGTATGTGTGTATGTATATGTATGTGTGTATGTATGTGTGTATGTATGTATGTATGTATGTAGTGTATGTAGTGTATGTGTGTATGTGTGTATGTGTGTATGTGTGTATGTATTTTATAATGTTATAATGTAATGGTATGTATACATGTAAATTAAATGTATGTATGTATGTAAACATATGTATAACACATATTATGTATGTCTGTATACTGTATATTGTAATGTATGTATGTATAATAATGTAATGTACATACATACATGTATGGGAATGTAACAAATATATATATATATATAACAGTGAGTGCATATAAGAAGTTCTTTCAAACGGACAATGAGTACACACTAAAGATTCTTCTAAACTAACAAGACACACAAACGTGAAAAACTACGGATAAATGGGTATGGGTCTGGCCAACACACAAAGGTAAGTTTCTTTGCAGTTTATTATCATTTAAGAATGGAGAAAACAAAACCCAAAGGTTGAAGGTTAGCACTCTGTTACAGAATGAACAGTAGTGGTACTCTATGAGACCCAGTAAAATAAACTAAAATTTAGACAAATCAGATATGTGGACAGTTTCCAGCAAACAAGGAAAATACTCACACACTCTCTCAAACAGTGACCACTCTCACACTCTTACCTAATTGCCTAGAGCAGGGGTCGGCAAACTACGGCACGCGTGCCAAGCGTGGCACGTGAAACGATTTTCAATGGCACGCTGAGTGAAAATCAAATACTGTACAATATATGATCTCATTTTTTTAAAAATTGAATTTTTAATTAAATAGAAGCATATAATTCTTTTAAAGCTATACCTGTTTTTACATCCCTTCAAAACGAAAGTTTTTAGACATTGGAGGTAAGAATGTGTGATCTGATGCAAACTAAAGGCCTGATCATACTATACTGCACGTAAATCTTCGTTTTTACGGACCGTTTCCGAGAACAAACATTCTTCAACGAATTTCAAGGGGAGAGGTTATACTTTGCGGCGCCCGCTAGTCTGGCGTCTACCTGCTACCGTAGTTTGCAGGGTGAGATTCTTGAAAAGAATCCCAAGCGAATTTTGACGGGCAAGTCCAGACGTAATATCATAATTACGCAATAGTATCTGGCTAGCGCCTGGACGAGCGTATTTATTTCGTTTTCGCTCGCAGTTTTTGACTCCCAGTGTGAGTTTGAAGCAACAATGACTGACCTCGACGAAGTTATATTTCCGTCCTATCCTTCCCCTCTCTCCCGACCACCACCACCTCTACAGTTCTCTCGGCTGTCGCATACTCATGCCCGTATAGTCCGTTGACCGCAGCACAAAAGTTGGTGTTGTTATTAAGTGATACGGTGCCGTTAAAATGACTCAAAAATGACAAAAACTTTATATACGCTCGTTTCAAGACTTTTGGACAAACGAATATGGATTCATACAACAAACTGATCGTGCTGTTTGTGCTTTATGTTATGTAAGTGTCGTGTGCCGTACGTCAAGTGTACAAAGACACTATCAAACTAAACATCAGTCCATGTTTAAAAACTCTGAGGAGAAAAGTGAAGCCATAAAAATGGCTGTTTCTGGCTACAAAAAACAAAGTAGTAATTTTAGTCAAGTACTTGGAACCAAAAATAAAACTACCGAATGTAGTTACAAAATTGCACAGTGTGTAGCTTCGAAGGGCAAACCTTTCACAGATGGATAATACATCAAGGAAACTTTTTTGAGCACTGCTGAAATTTTGTTTAGTGATATACCAAATAAAGAAACAATACTGTCTTGGATTCGAGAAATACCGGCTTCTGCGAGATCAATCGAGAGGCGCATAACTGATATGGCTGAAAATGTAACGGTAAAATAAACAACCGGGTTACAACAAGCTGTTGTATTTAGTGTCGCTCTTGACGAAAGTGTCGATGTGAATGACGTGGAGCGCCTAGCTATAGTTGCGCGATATTGTGACAACGACCGTATTTATTAAGAACTGTGCTGCTTGATACCTTTTGATGGTACAGCCAAGGGAGAGGACATTATAACTGCATTTGTAAGCTATTTCGAAAATCAGAACATTAACATGAATAAAATATTCTGTGTTACTACTGATGCCGCCCCTGCATTTGTCGGAAAGAACAAAGGATTTGTTAAACATCTTGAGGATCGTCTTGGACGTCAAGTATTGAGCTTCCATTGCATTATAAGCCAGGAGAGTTTGTCAGCAATGTTCGTTGGCTTAGTCGAGGTAATGTTTTGAACAGATTTGTATCATGTCTAGAAGCAATCAAGGTGTTTCTTGATGAAAAAGAACAACATTTCCCGGAATTGAATGAAGAGGACTGGCTGTGCAAGCTGATGTTTCTGGCTGACATAACTACAAATCTGAATGAATTAAACTTGCGTTTACAAGGGCAGCGTCAAACAGTACTTGATCTTTTAAACACTGGAAAGGATTTGCGTCAAAATTAGACATATTTTGCAGAGATATTACCGCTAGCACATACAAGTACCTTCCAAACGTAAAGGCTCATTCAAATCGATTTACTGTCAACAGAGATGAGCTTCATACGTACGTTGAAGCGCTCAAAGGAGAGTTTGCTAAACGAGGTCAAGACTTCAAAATTCACGGGCCCATGTTTTCTTATCTCATCAAGCCCGACTTAATTGATCATACTAACATCCCATTTGACCTATCTCTTTTCGAGTGGATGGATGTTGACAGTTTTGAGATGCAACACATCGAATTCAAGGCATCAGAGTTATGGACGATAAAATTTGTAGAATAGCGAAAAACTCTTGAAGGAAGCTGCTTGGAAAAGTCAGCTGCCATCCTCAACTGCTGGACATCCCTACCTGAAGCGTTCACCGGTTTGAAGAAAGTTGCATTTGCTCTACTTTCGGCTTTTGGGTCAACTTATACATGTGAACAAATTTTCTCACACATGAAAGCTGTTTTAAGTCTACAGAGAAGTCGCCTAACACCTGTGCATTCAGAAGCCTATGTGAAGCTGAAATTGACAAAATACACACCTGATATTGAACAATTAACCAAGGAGAAGCAAGGACACGGGTCGCATTAATTGATTAATGACTCAGTTCAATAATAATCAATGATTACTCATATTAAAATTTTAATAACGTGTTTTATGTTTGGTTTTTTAATTGTTTCGTTCTTCAAACTATTGGACTTTCTGTCTTAACAAAATATACATATGGCAATTTTATTATAAAATTTCAAACTAATGTGTTCAGATTAAATTTTGCAAAACATAATATTTGTATTAATATTTGTTCCTATTTATATTAAAATATTGAATAATCTACAAAGAATAGAATAGTTATTTAATGTATCGGAAACATGTTAATACAAGATCATTTTTAAATTGTTTCAATAATTGTTGTATATAAAAATATGGTGGTTTTAGGTTGGCACGCTGAGTGACTTTGCAACATTACTTCGGCACGACAGTACTAAAAGTTTGCCGACCCCTGGCCTAGAGTATGGTGGGTCTGTAATATCTCTTTGTAATAGAATTAGTCCATGAATATATTATCTATTTCACTTAATATTCTGTCACCCCAGTTGTCGCAGATCCAAATTGGCCCCAGTTCATCCCAGAACAAACTAGTGAGGTAAACGCCTAATATGGTGCTTCTCCTGGATATAAGAGTTACTACAAATAGTGAAAACTGTGAGAGTTCTTGAGGTTCACCCTTTCACGGGGAAAATACTTCCACTATTGGGAAACATCTGGTTGCTAAATATTGTTACATGTGATGATGATGGTTCTTCTATCGGCAAACTCTGTGTTAGAGCGCCGATTCTGCACAACGTATGTATCTAGGCAGATACACCACTGCGGCTGGTAAAAATATAAATCTGGATTAGGTAAGTCCAGTGGTTACATTTTTTTGTTCTCAAATACCATTTGGCGAGTGAACGTTTCTAAATGAAATTGGTAACGCACAAGCCAAGTACAGGAGAAAAGTAACAAACAGAAGAAGACCGCTGGATGCCCTTGTGATCAGGTCTGCGAAGAATACAAGAAAAACATTTATGGAAAAAATGCTACTACTATATATACACACAGACGGGGACAAGACAATCTCTTCTCCACTCCGTCAGTCATGACTAGGATTAAAATGCACACGGTGTTTCCTTACGCCTACACGCTAGCAGACGTCGCTGGCGCCGAGTTCGGTCGCGCTGAGTTATGTTAACTCGCCCGCCCTTGCTCGCGCCGGCGGTTAGCGTACAATGTTAATTATTGTTTAATTTCTCCATACGCGCTCCCTAAACAACGATCGCCTGTCATTAAATAGCTATTAAATTGTCGGTGTCTGTTAGTTTTGTCGTATGGTATTAAAATAATAGAAACTATAATAACAAATATACACAATGAAATATAACGTGTATTTCTATACTCCCACTATCAGTCGCTTTAATGCCTATACGTCCAGTCAGCTAAACCGACGGGTTTATCTCTCTCCTGCAGAGATTAAGTGTCGCCTCTGCCTATACTGTTGACCTAATTACCGTCTAAGGTATGTGGGTAGTGGGTGGCGTGATTTAACATTTTTATAGAACATCTGATATGAAATCGCTACGCGTTACTTTATTTCACTCGTTTTGCTAGCGAGAAAAATCTAGTGAAGAATAAATGTTAAAAGCTATCACTTTTTAAAATCATTAGCACTATTATCCTTTTACCAGAAATTCAGAATGAAACTCTCCACGAATACTAATACACCATATCCACAAGAATTGGATTCTAAGACTGCGCTCTAGAATATTCAAAATTCTGACTGACTTCTGATAGTTGGGTTAAGACAACATCAGTATATTATATATATATATATATATATATCATTAAATTGCTCTGATCTCTAATGTTGTTAATTTCACGCTACTGTGAGAACGAAGAATTCAGAAACTAGCGCTTCAAGATGAAAGCCTACGATTCGGCTACCAGAATCTCTTGTCTGGCGCTGTTGACCGACATCAGAAGCTTTACTTACGGCTAACGGGTTACTCTTTAAAATGCCCGTGTCTCGAGATCAAAGAGCACAGTGGATTATAAACTTCCCTTGAGTAAAATTCAAAAGGGCCTGTGTTTCGTCTTTCTCACGTGCTGTCTGTCTGAGAGGTATTATGATTGACAGATGAAGCTCGCGTGAGTGGACGAGGTAAACAAACCTGATTTGCTTTCCTGTTATGACTGACAGGTCACGAAGTTTGTAAACACTGTGTTAGCTCGTGTTAAAAGAAAAGAGGCGTGACGAAAGAGTAGCTGTGTAAGTTCAGACAAACAGTATAATGCATGTATTTAGCTAGCAAACCACAGAGCAGCTAGGAGGTTACAATAGGCTGTCAGATTACTGTAGGCTCTTTTTCCATTACACGTCACAGCTAGTAAAATGAATACTGAAAGATTTATTTGACTTTTACACACACACAAAACAGTCATATTTAAAGTTGTCACCATTATCAATAACTATGAATTGGCAGTGGTGCACCATTTCACATACCTGAGTTCTACCATCAACGACAAACTCTCTCTCTGAACACATAAATTGACAGCCACATTGGCAAAGCTGCAGCTAACAATGTCTGCCTCACATCGCGTGTTTGGGGAAACTCCAAACTCACAATGAAGACCAAAGCTGCAGCAGCATATAACGCCCGTGTCACTGTCGTAAAATTCGAATCTGTCTTACACCACGCTCAAATTCCCCGCCCCAAATTAACTTTAGTATTTGAAGCAGTCTAAGAACCCAGTCAAATTTACCGCCAAAAATGTATCTAGTGTATTTGAATTTGTCTAGGAACCAAGTCAAACGTTACCGCCCACCAAAATTTATCTAAGAGCATAGTACAAATTTAACAACCAATCAGAGTGCTTCTTTTTTTTGGTAAGGATAAATTAACCTTTTAACTTGGTAACGATGCCTATTTTGTGTTTTTGACCGAACGAAGATATTTTATTTCTTAACAGCTAAAGATAGTTGAACAGAAGGAAATATCTCAAATTATAGCGCTGATATTGCTTAACACATAAGCATAAATATTCAGGCATGATACAATTTTATTGTAGTAGAAAAATTTATTTTAGTGATATTTTCACATCAGGGTAAGGCCAAATTTAATTACTTAAAAATGACCCAGATTGACATGCAAAGAAATAACTAAAGAAAAACCATATAGAACGATAGAGAACAATAGGCCGTTTGATTATCACTTTTGATAATTAAAATCGGTCCACTAATAACTATAATATAAAATATTTAAAATTAGTCAGATTATACAAACACGCTCAGAACCGCATAAGTCAAGTCTCAAAAAATAACTTTTTGACTTTGCCTCCGAGTGGGTGGGTGTAGTTCTATAAATAGTAACAAGGTGGTACGATCTGGGCCATTCGATTCAAAATTCTGCACCGAGCTGACAGAAACTAAAAGACAGAACGACCAAGTCTTTGCCTTCTGATCTGAGAGCAGTTCTTGATCCCTTAGAAGGCCAGTTCAGCTTGTGTGTGTGAAAATATATTTACCTGAGGGTTACATCACGAAATTACCTCGTGGCTGCATTCACTTGAGAGGAAGTTTGTGGGAGATGAGAGTTCCTTATATAACTGGAACCAGACCCCATCTTCTCAGTCAGGAGCTATAAAGTTTGTGGTCCTGACTTGTGTATATGAGAATCAGCAGCAACATTCTAAGATAAGTCCTTTATAAAGGCAAGTGTCAGTTTATCCAATCATTCACCCAAGAGTAATCAAACTAGGATTACAATCCTTTTTAGGATGAATAGATAAGACCATCAAAATAATCAAGAGAACTTATAGCATAGTACTAGCAGTCGTTATCACTCATATGGACAGAAACTGTATGTGTAGTTATTCCAGTGAACACTCTACAAAAATGGAACAGTTTTTCCAATATATTTATTTTGATGTGTAAATATCATTTTATTGCTTTTGAGTATTCCTGACCTGAAAAGATTGAGGTTCAGGACAATTAAATTGTACATAAAATTTCATCCAGCCTTGCTTAATAATTTTATTAAAGTTAAAGTTCTGTTTGAAATTAATAACTGTTATACTAAATAAATTACCCTAGACAATTTGCCAAATAACACTACAATAAAACTTACATAAGGAAGGTACGGGGTTCGAACCCTGGGTAAGCCACTCACGTCTGTTGTTTTTCTTTTGTCCGAGTGTTCTACTTCTTTATTTCTTACGAGTGCCTGAAAACATACCTTTATGTTTGTCTAATATTAATTTACTGGGAACTTACATAGCTTGACCCCACTTTGATGTCTATACACCCTTGCTCTTTTCAGAGAAGGGGGTATTACTTATAAGACCAGTCTCTTATCTGGCACTATCCTGGTATCCTCTGATACACCTATTTGTCAAGGATATCCCATATTTTAGTAACATCAAAACCTCGTATGACAGTCACCAGCATACTTCTTTATTGGCAGCGAGACATGGACAACCTATGCAAAGCAAGAAAGAAGGCTCAATACCTTCCATCTACGGTGTCTACGCTACATCCTCGGTATTTCGTAAAATGACAAAGTCAAATGTAGAGGTGATGACACGTGCTGGCCTTCAAGTTATATATACACTGCTTAGCGCAGACTACGCTGGCTTGGCCATGTCCACCGTATAGAAGATGGTCGCATCCCAAAAGATATCTTCTACGGACAACTGAAAGATGGCAAAAAGTACACAGTTGAGCGATCGCAGTGAGGTTCAAAGATGTGTGGAAGAGAGACATGAAGGTACTGGACATAAATACAGCAACCTGGGAGGATGAAGGTGTCGATCGCACCAAGTGGCGATGTATCTACGGTGCCACCTCAGATTGGGCGAAAACAAGCTGTCACAACATGCAGAAGAGAGGAGAAAACGTCGAAAGGAACACCAGGAAAATGAGCAGCTGAGGGCTGTCACCTCTGAAGCGCATTCCCATAGTCAGTTTTGACTGAAGGGACTATTATTATTATCATCATTTTAGTTCCAATCTGACTTACTGACTCTTCCAGCGGTTCAGTGATGCCCTCTTCTAGGATAGTTTTCAATATTTTTTTGTATTTCTAGTTATATATTTATAGTTGTTAGTCTTACTGCCGTTACTGCGTCTTACTAAAGTCGTAATAGGCTTATCACGTTCGTCAAATATTGTACCATGTGATAATGCATGATATCTGTGGAGTAGTGTTAGATCCTGGGACGTGCTATCATTAGGCCAACTAGGCAGCCGCCTAGGGCGCAGACCACAGAGGGGCGCAGTACTGACCTGAGGAGCGCAGTACTTACTTTGAGGGGTACAGTTTTGTATAGATTAGTCTTTATTTTAACCCATGTAAAAAATACAACTGACGATATATATATATATATTGTTGTTGTTGACGTTTTTAGAATATCTAGCCCTTTTTGGTCCTATCATGAATGAACATGTGTGTAGAGTTAAAGATCAATACACAGTCGTTCGCTACCTAGGAAAAAATGTCCTAAATGAGTGAATACAGCTTCTAGCAGGTGCTATAAAGTAGAACACTTTAGCACATGCAAACTCAGCTAAATACTACTCAGTGTCTGGACTGCACACCTGATGTTAGTCACATATTGAACAAATGACAATGATTGTACGCTTTGTTAATGTAATCAAACTATCCGATAATGAGATGTCTGAGCCTGAGGTTATCATAAGAGAATATTTCTTGGCATTTGTTCCACTAAAGGTGCCTTCATGACAGAAACTCTTCTTGGACAGCTGAAGCAAATGGGATTACCAATTGAGAATCTACGTACTCACGGTGATGATGATGATGAGAATAACATTAAAGGCAAAGAAAATGACGTACAAAAGAGTGTCCTTGACATAAACCCAGTGCCTGTTTGTGCTCTGTAATGCACACTCTTTTAATTTGTTAGTTAATGATGCCGTTAAGTGTTGTCTGCAAGCAAATAGTTTCTTCAGTTTGGTTCAACAGATCTAGAATTATTTCTCTGCTTTGACTCAGCGTTGGCAAATTCTAACTAGTTTTTTTTTTCCCTCGCATGAGGTCGCATTTATTTTCCTCGCATGAGGTCGCATATTTTAAACTCGCATGAGTCGCGGTGGCGCACGCCCAAGCCCTAGCTAAGACACAATGGTCTTAGCCAATAGGCCGAATATCAAGGCGCACGTCTAGCCTCAAAAGATCAAATACATTAACACGTTAATGTCAGTGCACTTTGATCTTAGCCAAAAGGCCGAGAAGCGATCAGCAAATTCTAACTAGTCATCCTATATTGCTTAAATGTTAAGCCAATGAGTAAAAAGGATGGGAGAGTTGGATCTATACTTTGAAGCCACTGAGATACAATCTTGGTAACAGATATATATATATATATATCATGCTTTAATAGAGATCTTTGATGACACAAGCCTAAAAGGTTAATCTGGAAATACTTGCCGAATTGAAACTATGGACCTTGCTGCTGCAGTTTGTAAGTTCACGTGTGTGATGTCCCTTGTTACATGGTACAAAATCCTTTTTGAAGTCAATCTAACAAGCAAGTTACTGTGGCGGGGTGGATATTTAAATGTGAATTGGGAAGTCACATGTCCTTCACGATTTGAGTGCAAACATTAAAGTGAGATGCAAAAAAGAATTGATGATGGTGATTCTCTACGTGCGTGACGTTTAAAAACTACTATAACAGGTTACTAAGTGCCTCAATCTTGATTTCCACCTCTGCTCTTGTTTTAGTCGAAAGCACGCCTTCCCTTGTAACCGTACCCCAGGTTCATAAACCTCTGCTATAGGATGCATAAGAAACATGGACAAGTGACGTTAGTGAGTGAGCGGTGGGTTAGGGTTTGCGCATGCTACGTTCTTCTTTTAAGCGCTCATGTCAGGGTCATGTATAAATCAAACTGCTTATGCATATAAGCGTTATATTAAGTAATATTGACAAATCCTCACCCCACTTCCCCCCCCCCGTAACTACTGATCCACCCCCCATCGCCCCTAAGATCCTCCCAACGCCGCCAGGGTGGCGGTACCGCCCACTTTGGAAACAACTGCTCTACACCATCGTGCAGTCTACGACCATTAGAAAGATCGAGTCTTGAAAACAGTTATCGTTGTCTGATCCCAGTGCCAGCTGTAAGCTGTCTGGAATTTGCCTTTGTAGACAGTTCTACAGATGTCTTCTTGATAAAAGACAAATGGATTTGGTAAATGTCCTAGGAATTTCATAATTTATCAATATTGCTAGAAACCACCTGAGATCTATACTTTCAAAAGCCTCTGATGTATAGGGTATGTGTCATTGATTTGACAGCCCTGTTACAAATCTGAGCCTTACAATATCAACTGTGCCCAATTTTCATGTTCGGGATCTCACTTGTTTCTCCCTCGAATTTTTCGTCTAGGACCTCATTTATATTGTCAGCTTCACTTTTGTCAAAATTTTCCTAGCCACTGCCATGTGTGTTATAATTAGGTAAACATGGTCAAATTTCCTTTGTTGTGTAGCTTAACAGTGTGTTATTCCTTCCAGTTATCGATGTTACCCTCATGGCCTTTTGCGCGTCGGGAAGGTGTAGTTTCACCGAATAATCATTCTTGACTCTAGATTTTGCACAAATCAGAACACACTCAAAAGTTCTTCTAAAATAACAGTGAGTGCATATAAGAAGTTCTTTCAAACTGTCGCAGAGAGATTTATGATTAATAAATTTCTATATCTTTTCTTTATTCTACCCGTGTCTTCTACTTTAATATCGCTCTTTTATCCTTTATTTCGCATTCGTTTGATTGTGAAAATATAACTCTCTCGTTCATACCTGCGCCTGTCTCTTTTCTTATTTAACAACGCATTTTTATTGCTGTTAAGCTTAGTCCGTGATGAGACCGAATAGTGTGAAATTCGTTCTCGACAGACATATATGGCAGACAGTCGTCTAACATTTTCATCTGACACGGCGCTCTTGGTTAAGTTTCTCGGTGTTAGGTGTGAGAGGCGCCAACAGGCATCGCTCGGAGATGACCATAGTTAGCAGTAGTTGTGAAGACGCGCATTGGCAGTTTATGGCCGGCGTCTGAGTTAATGTGAAGTGTTAAGACGGGAACTATTTCGGATTTTCGAGAATTAGGAAATCATTTCTTTTCATAAGATATAAACCCCAGTAGTTAGACTTCATGCATTCAATCCTCCTAAGTTGCAGTAGACGGATCGCTCGTGCTAGAGAATAAGCTTGTATAGCGAAGTTCTTAGTTTTCTCGTCAATTTTTGCCGAGCTTCTAGAATACCTATCCAGTGAATAATTCTAGTCGTGGTGATCGCCTGTAGTGCTGTTTGGAGGTAATATTATATATCTAGTATTTTGTGAATGATTTAAGTGGTAAATCGCCTTTTTTTCACTAGTTAGATTTCTGTGCAGAGGGATTAAATTATAAGTCTGTTATATTCTCTAGTTGACGTGTTACAGTGGAAAGCAGAATAAATTATTATTTCTAGCTTAAACTCATGCAGCTGTAAATAAAATTTAGTTAAATTGCTAGTAACCAGTCCGAGTATATTGTAACTAACTTATAACTGCACTGAGTCATCATTGAGTATTGACGAAATACGTAGGTATTTCTAATTCATGATGATTGATTTTAAAAAAAAAAACGATCATAATTATTTCACGGGAGTTTTAACGTTAAGACAAGCTCTACGCTTGCAGTTATAATGTAAGTTATAACCGAAGCGAATATTGTGGTTAAGTATTTTGTACTTTTCTCTTCCTTATACAGTTTTGGGTCAGCCCAACTTTTCCAACGGTTTTAGTACAACTGAGAGAAGAAACATTTTTATCTTTAACCATGTGGGTCTACAAGTTAACACCTGTCTGACAGGGCGTTTGCCTCCAGAAATAGACAGAGTACAAATCTCACTAACGGTTTTAAAGACTAAATGCATATACTTGGCCTATTGCGCCAGGTTTTATTTCTGTACAAACTCTCATGTACATGCAAGCCCTGTGGCGAGAAAAATTACAAACCATTAACAGTCCGACATTTTTGACTAATTGTGGTGTGACCAAATTAAAATTCTATACTGAGAGAAGGCACCGACCTGACATTCCTAGGTACTAGAAAACCTAAGCTATTGACACTGTGCTTGCTGTTAACTTTCGTGCCTGGACAATTTTAATGTGACATAAACAGATATCCTAAATAATAATAACCAAGGAAACGTTCCCTGAAGTAGTGAATTCAACCTGTCTTTGCGGAGCTGTGGTTCTCTTGGCCAAGAATAACACCGGAGATTCTGTATGTGTATGTCCTAAAAATTGTTTTTCCAGAAGCTGCTACCAAAGCTGTAAGTACGAATGCAAGCGCGTGGCCACGGCTGACATGAATAGAGTGAATGCAGGACTGAGTGATTCCTTTATTGTTGTATTTTTGGCACCCATTTTGCTGGCTTAACTTCCTTTATGCAGTTTTGTTGCTAATGATATTTTCCTTAGGATAGAGTAGAGTATCCGTTCTGTTCATACCTTTAAAGGGAACTCTTAGACTATAGCGTATGCATCCGTGACTCTTTGGGGCTATCACATTTTCTTCTAACAGGACTGTGGGCTGTACATCGAGGGAAAAGATTATACCTATGGGTCTATCATTCTTGTAGATATTCATTACCTTATATGTATTTTCTATGCTTGATATTAACATTTATGTGCTGTGGTAAATTTTCCTTATGTTAATAAATTTACGTAAACTTTATTCAAGCGTGTCGGTCAGCTCGTTCCAAAATATCTATATTCCATTGTTATAGTTTTCACGTCTGTGCGTCTAACTGTCGTCACTTATGTGTGTGTACGTGAGTGGTATATATTTAATATATATTTTTTAAATCTGTCTGACTCCTCTAAATCTGTTGTAGAAGATAGGCTGAAAGAGAGAAGATTCTCGATTTCAGGGACAGACTCTATTAATGTCTACCATCTCACTCGTGAAAATCTATTTCTAGTATCTTCTCTCACTGTTGCTATCGTTTATTCTAATCTATTCAGAAGGGACCAACCCAAGTCTTAATTCCCCTATCAAAAATCTACGACACAAACGGACAATGCGTACACACTAAAGATTCTTCTAAACTAACAGTGAGTACACATTTAAAGGTTCCTCCAAACTGACAGTAAGTACACACTAAAGATTCTTCTAAAATAACAGTGAGTACACATTTAAAGGTTCCTTCAAACTGACAGTAAGTACACACTAAAGATTCTTCTAAACTAACAGTGAGTACACATTTAAAGGTTCCTCCAAACTGACAGTAAGTACACACTAAAGATTCTTCTAAACTAACAGTGAGGACTGTCACGGGTTGCCTCCCCTTTGCTCTGCAGTGATGGTCCAGCAATGGCCAAAACCTAGAGTATCTAATGTAGGTCTTCAAATGTATCTACCTTCGAACAAGATTACTCTTGGCAGAGATGGAAATAGAAGGATGATGAATCTTCTACCTTGAGGGAGTCTTCACAAGAGATTCAGAAATCAAGAACAATGCTGAATAGGTCTTAGCACAGTTAACTTATTATCTGTCCGACAACTTTTGTGAAGAAATGTATTGTATGATTTAGCTCGTTCAAGCCCCCAACTGATTTAATTCAGTGAAATCTTAATTTAGTAGCTCTGTTTTAATTATATTTACGGTGACTGAGACATACGAGTGCAGTACACTCCAAAGGATTAAATCAACTATAAATGTGTATATATATAAATAACAAATTTAATAATCAATCATATGTTACATTGTAAAATGAATAATTCTTCTTAAAAAAAGGTAATCATCACAGGTTGATGTTATGAGTAATTGAGGGTTGTCTGAAAGTTCACTTGGCAGCTTTTAAGTTTGTACTCAGCTGCCAGTAAGTTTGTTGGTTTCTGGTCCCGCCGATGTTTGGTTCTTTGCATGTTATGGACTGGTTCACTCGCGTCACTGGTCATGTCTGGAGGTTTTGACGCGTTCCAAGAAATATCAGGGAGTAATCACGAAGCTAGGCCAGCGTCTTTAAGACCCGTCTGATGATGGTGTCTAGCGTTGACAGCATGCCACTTATACCACACACTTTGTTCCAGAGATAGTACCCTCAACTGGTACTACCGTTTAGTATTACGCAAAAAGAGAAACAAATACCCTCCTGAGTGTTGGGTTTCCTGACACACAGTAAGGTCCCCCCCCCCTTCTTTTTTCTGTCGGTCAATATTACATCACCTGTCTACTCTCTCAGCAGGGATCATAAGGTAAACAGATATGATGAATTATTACAAAACGAAATGTAAACAATTACTCGAAAATACAAAATATTGTCTGAGGTAGGAAAATAGAACGTAAAGAGCACAAAATGAATACGGGATGGCCCAAGAAATGAAAAGTTTCGAGGTCATTCTGTAACACGTACACACTAAAAAGTTCTTCTAAATGGACAGTGAGTACACACAATAAAAGTTTTTCTAAACTGACAATGAGTACACACTAAAAATTCCTTGCAAACTGACAGTGAGTACACACTAGAAAGTTCTTCTAAACTGACAGTGAGTACGCACTTAAAGATTTTCCTAAACCGACAGTGAGTAAATACTAAAAAGTTCTCCTAAACCGACAGTGAGTAAATACTAAAAAGTTCTCCTAAACCGACAGTTAATACACACTTAAAGGTTTTCCTATAAATTTCTTCTAACCTGACAGTGAGTATACATTAAAAAATTCTTCTAAATGGGCAATGATTACACAGTTTAAAACTCTTCTGAACCGAGAGTGAACCATACTCTATAAATTTCTTCTAAACTGAAAGTGAGTACCCTCTATAAATTTCTTCTAAACTGACAGTGCGTACACACTATAAATTTCTTCTAAACTGACAGTGAGTACACACTATTAATTTCTTCTAAACCGACACTGAATACACACTATACATGTCTTCTAAACTGACGGCGAGTAGACACTTTAAATTTTTTCTAAACTAACAGTGAGTACACACTATAAATGTCTTCTAAACCTACAGTAAATACACACTATAAATTTGTTCTAAACTAACAGTAAGTACACACTATAAATGTCTTCTAAACTGGCAGTGAATACACATTATAAACGCCTTCTTAACTGACAGTGAGTACACACTATACATGTCTTCTAATCTGACAGTAAGTACATACTATAAATGTCTTCTAAAGTGACAGTGAGTTCACACTATAAATGTTTTCTAAACTGACAGAGAGTACACATTATAAATTATTTCTAAACTGACAGTGAGTACACACTTTAAATTTCCCCTAAATTGACAGTGAGTACACACTATAAGTGTCTTCTAAACCGACAATAAGTACACACTATAAATGTCTTCTAATCCGACAATGAGAACACACTATAAATGTCTTCTAAACTGACAGTGAATACACATTATAAATGTCTTCTAAACTGATAGTGAGTACACATCATACATTTCTTCTAAACTGACAGTAAATACACAATATAAATGTCTTCTAACCTGACAGTGAGTACACATTATAAATGTCTTTGTCGTAAGTTTATAGATAGGCCTTATATTTTTATGGTCCCGATCGAGCAGAGGTGAGATGGTGAGATCTAGGTGAGAGAAAGGTATGAGAAATAGTCCTGTTTACGAGGAGTACAGGTGTAGGAGAAAAAATACTGTCTTGGGTTGAGTAATTGCTCCACCTAACCTATCTAGTACGACACCCTTTAATAGAGACGTATTTTCTCACTAGATATTGATTTAAATACACTATCCTCTCGTACGCACACACAAACAATTTTGTGACATAAATACGTACATACGTAGAAACGAACAGGTAAACTATGGGGTCACATATAATTATATATCAGGGAACGGTTTTGACCAACACCAATAGCTTTAAGGTTTATTAAGTTTATTATATCTTTAGAAAATAGATCACAAGATAAAATACATCGTTATCATTACATCAATGAATTATCGTTACATAAGAGAAAGAGAAAACAATATATATATCTCTCATAGACCCTCCTCTGGTATGGAAAACTAGGACTAATCCATCCGAGGTTGTTTACCCAAAAGATCAAACAAATGATTATGGTTATTTAACCGCTCTCATGGGTTTAGAAGGGTCTCGAAACCTCAAATTTTGTATTGTCAAATGTTTTTGTATGTTTATGAACATATAATTTGGGATGCCATAAGCCATCTGAACATGATTCTCTATATAGTAAAAACCGTTGGATCGCCAAGGTATGACCACCTGTATAAAAGATAATATATAAAACAGGTAATTCTACTATAATTAATTCTAACACCCGCGTTTTATATAAGACCTGTAAAATCACTCCGGTATTTAATTATTTATATTAAAAGGACTACACAAGAGACTAGCTAATGTATCGTTTTAATTGACACTAGCTATGAACAGTTAATTACTCAAAATTTACGCAAGATGAAATAAAAATATATGGTTATTAAACTATTACGATCGCCTAGCGTTTAAACTTATGTACACATCTATTATCTCGGGAAATAACGGATAGTTACATCTTCGATTTACATCTGGAGAACTTTGCTATATGTTTATTTAATAGGTTTAAATTAATCACAAAAATCCAGGGAAATAAAATTGAAGAAACTAAACCACTGAATCACTCAAGACTAATATATTTTACCGCAGCACACAGAATGAATTCCCTCCAAGTATAGAGAAATCTTGTAAGATTCAAATATAAGCTAGGTACTTCTTCAACTCTCGTGGCGCGAATGATAACTGCATTTTTCAGCGCTTCCAATATATTGTTAACGTCAGAGACCTGATAGCCACATGCGAAGTTTCTCGCCTTTCTTGATCTTAGGGAACTATTTCGTTTCTGCGCCGCCAGTCCAAGCTCTAGACTTACCCGTTCGTCTCGTCCGCCAGCGATTTCCAACCCTCTTGACCAGTTCGTATGAAAGTGTCAACCGGAGGTGTTAAATCGTTCTGCTCGTTCCTATGGACTACAACCGTCTTTGATAACTGACCGCTTGCCGTTTCCTCTTGGCAACGCCTTCTTGAAGGGGTGGCAGAAAAAGAACTAGAAAATAGCTTGATGCTCATCGCTCTAGAGATAGACAGTAGGCGTGGCTAAACTAAAATTAAAGACAAAGCGATGTCCTGGCTGTCCGCATGATAACTGTTGCATACTAATTATCCCGTGTGGGGGAAATCCACGTGGAAATGATGCATACTAATCAGCACGCGTCGGGGGTACCACGTTGGCGATAAAATTACACGAAAATCCAGGGCAACGATGCTATTCAAGGGTACTTCTATTTAAAGGGTAGCTTCTATTTTCATCCTATCCGTCACCATTTTTCATGTTTCATTAATGACAATGAAGCTGCCCTGATCGGTAGCTTCTGGATGATTAGTGTGTTCGGTTTCTTCCTCTTCGTCCGTAGTCTGCTTGATCTAGTATGGTGAAGTCTCTAACCCTCCATAACCAGCTGTAAATGGGTACCTGACTCTGATCTTGAGTTAGAGAAGGCAACAGCAACGAGGACGGGAACAGGTGTCACGCATCAGTATAACCAGCTGTAAATGGGTACCTGACTCTGATCTTGAGTTAGAGAAGGCAACGGCAGCGACTTCCCTTGTTTCCTGTGTACCGTTAACTTGTAGAACTGATTCTTCTTCTTCTTTCTTCCTCGTTCGTCCTGAAAAGGACGTTGGTTGCGTTGTGTCCGTTTACAGCGAAGCTGCAGTATTTGCGCCTTTCGGCCGACACATCCGACTTCCGCACAGCATTTTTTGGGACCGGGTTTGCCTTCCCTCTTCGATCCCTACTCCTCAGCCAGACTGCAGTAATACAGCCTGTTTCCAGGACCACCACGTGGAGGTGGAGTAGGGTCTTGGTCAGCTCTGGTTCGCTGACCCTGACGCAGGCAGTCAAGCTATGAGGTCGCTTACTGCATTGCTCACTTTTGATGCATCTTAGGTCCCGAACTGATTCAATACCGTTTTATTGGTTTATAAACTTAAATAAAAATACGGGGGGGGGGGGGGGGGTTTGAGGGGGGGTCTGTCGTAAGCGTGTCATCTAAGAATGCACAAGGAACGCATTTTTTTTTTTTAACTTGCCCTCCCAAATCACAATGTGAAATGAAAAGAAAAAAAAAACATTTATTGACAATCATCTTAACAAGACAATTTCGAGAACTACACGTTAAATCGTTGAAAGTATTAAAAAAGAGACATGAAAATAGGTCGTATATCTTTATCATCACTGCCCTACAGATCGCAAAGGAGCATGATGATGATGATGATGAAAAAACGGTAAAGGTAGTCGCATAGCAGATACTGCCGTAAGAGAGTGAAGTGTTAGAGACTTCACTATACTAGGTCCAGCATCGAGAGGTGGGGGTGACTAGTTCCTTTCATCGCTGCCTTTTCCTTCCCTAACTGAAGGACAAAGTCAGGTACCCATTCACAGCTGGGACGACTGGAGCACGATGATACCGTGAATCGAACCCGGCACCTTAGTCGCAAGAGACCAGCCCTCTATCCACTCTGTCAATCGGACACTCATTAAAAAAAACATGATAACGGATACAAACAGAATGTTAAAAACATGAAGGGGAAAGGGGGAGGGGGGGGGAGGAAGAGATTTGTGACGTCGCGTAAGGTTGCGTGTAAAATGTGACAACTTCATGGCCTTGATACTACGATTTGATTTGCCGAACTGAAGAAAAAGTACGATGCTCCGTTTACCCTAAACATTTCACAAATTTTCATCGACGGTGAATTATCACACAAGTACCCCAGTTTCTACTCAAGAAATCTGCCCCGACGTTCTGTCTTCCCGGAATATATTCCACTTTGAAGGAGTACACGCTTAATAGCAAGGCCCAACGCATGATCCTTGCGTTAAATTCCTTATTTGCGCCAAGAAAAGCTAAGTGAGCGTGGTCTGTTTGCACCGTAAATGATGTACCGTAAAGAAATTCATGGTGACATCTTATGCCATGAATTAGTGCCAGACATTCTCTTTCAACTGTGGAGTAGTTACGTTCAGCCGTATTCAGTTTACGACTGACATACGCAACTGGAAATAACAGATTCGGATCGGTGTCATCTGCTTGAAGCATGGTTGACCCGATGCCCTGACCCGAAGCGTGGACCCGCAATACAAAAGGTTTCTTGAGGTCAGGTAGCCTCAAAATGGGGTATCCGGACAATTTTCCTTTTAAAGTGCAGTAAGCTTGTTCGCACTTCGAATCCCAAATAACCCTGTCAGGTCGCCCTTGTTTTGGTAAGGTCAGTCAGGGGTGCCGTAAGCCCGTTGAAATTTCGGATATATTTTTGATAATAAGCGCACAATGATAGGAAAGAACGGGTGTCTTTCTTCGTTCGGGGCCTTTCAGCTGCAACTATTTTCTCAACATTTTTGCTAACAGGCCACATGCAGCCTTGAGAAATAGTATGCCCCAGGAAGTCTAGCTTTTCAAACCCGATGAGACATTTTCTAGGTCTGGCTGTGAGACCAGTTTCCTGTAGTCTCATGAGGAGCATAGCAACCGTAGCAATATGTTCATCATAGGTTTCCGATGCGATTAGTATGTAACAGTACTACACTCGAACTGTAAGGAGATGTAGACTCACTGATAATTTTTGCTTGACGTAGCTTGTCTATTTCTCCGTGAAGTGCATCAGCTGTAGCGTACGGAATGGGGTAAACTCTGGTTCGTCAATTTCATATCAAATTCAATGTGATTTGTTCGACCAGGTACATCCGTTAAGACTGCAGCGTACTGTTTCAGTAGCGCCCTGGTTTCTGTCTGTTGTGCTTCCTAGAGATTTTCGCCGAATTTGACATCTTTAAAGGATTCTGTTTGTTGCAATGGATACTCCATGCAATTATCGTCATCTTCCTCGTCTTCCGGTGCTATGGCGACAGCCACGAGATACTCGGAGGACGGCACTGGTCGTTCCAAATATTTCTTTAGCAGATTAACGTGAAAGACCTTCTCCTTTCCTTTAATCGAGATCTTGTAATTAGTGTGGGAGATTTTTTTAAGGGCGGTAAACGGCCCTTGCCATCCGATGCGAAGTTTGTTGTTTCCGGTTGGAAGTAGCAACAAAACTTTCTTTCGTGGTTGTAGTTCTCTCTCTTTTGCAGCTTTATTATATCTTTGAGCGTGTTTTGCGCGCACTTTCTTAAGGTTGGTTGTTGATAGGTCCCATCCTAGTTGTAACCTTTCCTTGAGCTCTGATACATATTTGCTTGCTGAGACGACTGTCTCGTCGGCCTTTTGGTCTGTCAGGGACCGAAGTAAGGCTTCTAGTGGCCCCTTAATAAGTCTGCCGAAAAAAAGTGTAGCGGGCGGAAATCCTGTAGATGCCCGAGGAACTTCTCTGTAGGCGAATAAAGCTGCAGATATATAAAGGTCCCAAACTTCATGTTTCTCTTGAACCAGCTTACGTAACATCACCTTGAGGCTGCCGTTAAAACGCTCTACGAGCCCATTTCCGGCTGGATAGTAGGAACTTGTGTGGATGTGTTTGGCCCTCAAGATCTTAAAGATCTCCTCCATTAACAGGCTACGGAATTGGGATCCATTACCCGTCAAACCTTGTTGAGGAAATCCAAACCGTGTAAAAATTTGCACGAGGGCTTCTGCGACATGCTTGGAATCCGTGCATGTTAGCGGTATAGCTTCGGCCCACATAGTGCAAGTGTCAACTAAGGTCAGGATAAACCTGTTCCTTCTTTTGGTCTTTTCTAGGGGTCCAATGATGTCGACAGCGACCCGTTCGAATGGAGTCCCCACTATTGGCATTTGCCCCATAGGGACAGGGGGGGTGTCAAGTGCTTGGGTGCCACACGTTGGCACTTGGCGCAGGATTTCACGTACCTGATAATCTCAGAGTTCATTGCCGGCCACCAATAGTGAGTTTTTATTCGCTGAATAGTGGCGTTTTGTCCCATATGCCCGCTAAAGGGAAGAGAGTGCCCCATTTCTAAGATCTGGCTTCTGTACTGCGTCGGTACTAGGAGCTGGTTATTCCCTGTATCAGGGTCGCCCGTTCTACGATAGAATACGCCATCCTTCGAAAAGATGTCTCCGTGGTGTCTGGGGTCCTTAGCCATGGGCAGTTTTCTAAAGCAGGGCTCCAGAGTAGGATCCTTTTGTTGCGCCTCTTTTAGTTCATTCGTTAACAAATTTGGCGCAGGCTCCCGTTCCTTCTTGGTTTGCCCTCTTGTGGTTACCGCTGCCACAATCGGCTCTTTTGGTCTCCCAACAAACACATATCTACATCCCAGGATAACTGGGTAGATAGGATCATCCATAATGGCCGCTTTAATAACCCCTCTGACAAAATCAGAGTGTATTTCTACCAGTGCGATAGGAAGCGTCCTGGGTGCATCACTCTGAAAAACTCCACATAGTTTGACGGTGTCCTCTATCTCCTGATTTGGTTTGACTAGGTGCCTGGCGACAATACAGTCAAAAGATAATCCAGTGTCAAAAAGACAAGTAGTTGAGGTACCGTTCAATATTACAGTTCCTCGCGTTGAGGGTCTCTCCCTCAGGTTGAGAATAACTGACATTGACTCTTCCTTGCGAGGCTGTATGCAAGCATCCGATGCGATTAGGCCCGGTATGCTTGCCCTGATCAGACGTCCCTGCTGTAGGGGTCTTTCCCTTGCCTTGACCTTGGTGGCCGCGCTGCCATGTAGGCCTGGTGGTTTGATCAGGATTGTTGTTGTTGGTGGGATATCGGGTTTTGTAGAATTTCGATTTGTCGTGGGGAGGTCTCTGGGTATTAGTTTCTCGTTGGTTATAGTGCTGGGAGGAATTGGAAGAATGGAATGACTGTTCTAGATTTTTTTTTTGAGATGGCTCATCTGTTGGTTTGCGTTTAGTGCTGGGGTGTTCGGCCATTGCATTTGCATAACGTTCTGCCTTATTGAGGATGTCCTCAAGCTTGACTGCGCCCTGCTCAGCCAGAAATCTACGGGTTTCGTTCGACAAAGTTGATTTTATCTGTTCTACAAGAACAAGTTCCAGAACTCCCTCATATGTAAGAGGAAGTTCCGACGATTCCAGGCACTTTGTCAAATAGCCCGTCCAACGTGAAGAGAACTGTGGAAATGTTTCCGTACTCTCCTTTCGGCTGTTTCTGAACATTTGCTGAAATTTGCGAGTGGTCATTTCAAAACACTCTAGTAAGGCCTTCTTTAAAGTGTCGTAGTCATCTTGGCTGCTTCCCAGTTTTACATACACGTCATAAGCAGTACCTTTGAGGGCATGTGAAAGTTTTAGGCACCACCGGGAACTCTCTAACCCATACAGATTCGCCATTTTCTCGAATTTCTCTAGGAAAGTGTCAATTTTCTCGTTGGGGCTAAGGAAAGATTCTAAGGCGAAAGACATCGCTGTTAATTGGGAAGATTGAGTGCTGGAGAGATCCGTTAAATGAGACTGGGGTGAGGACGACTCTCCATTATTGGAATTAGAAGCACCCCGACTTTGGACTTCTAGAGTCTTAAGTGCCAATTCATGCTGTCTCTCCCTATCTCTCTCATTTGCCCTGCGGGCTTCCCTCTCTGCCTCAATTTTCTTGTGTTCCAATTGACGATCTTCCGCTTCTTTCGACCTAGCTTCTGCTCTCTCTTGTGCTTCCTTCCTCTCTGCTTTATCTTGGGCTTCCTTCCTCTCTGCTCTCTCTTTAGCTTCCTTCTCCTCCGCGTCATATCTGTCAAGTTCTGCGTTGACAAACGCGGTTGCTTCATCTCTTTGCAATCCTGTCTCCTTTGCCTCATCTCTCAACATCGATCTAAGCTTAACTCGCTCGGCCATGTCGAAGAACTGAATGCTACTAAGCCGAGAGAATAAGAAGAAGAAAAGAAAGGGGGAAACCAAAACTCTAAGCCGCTTACGAGAAAAACACAAAATATAAATTACCTGAGATACCTCCTACAGTTATTAATTTTCTAACCTATCTATGCTATTATCTGGCAATTAAGGCTATTAATGCAGTCGACTATGCCAACTAAATGGTAGGTCAAACAACTAGAAAAAATCTACTATTACTATCCGTAGAGACAAAAATATAAAAAAAAATTATTATATTTATTTATTTTTTTTATTTAAGGAGAAAAAAAAATTTCCCCTAAAAAAATTACGTCTCCACCACAAAGCTCGCCCGCCAAAGTCAGTTAAGAGAAGGGACGTTATTAACTAGATTTTAAGAAAAAACCAGAATAAGCCGTCCTTTGCTTAGCTCAACTCTGCTAACTTCCAAACCTTTTTTGACTGTTTCTACAATCACGCGATCCAACGGTTTTGCACAAAATTTTATCATTAACCATATATTTGACAGATGTTATTGTAAACAAGTTGTAAATAATACTATAATGCTGTGGAAAAACAAACTATAATTGTGTGTGGTCAAAACACCCTGTAACTAAGGTCGTTTGTCTAGGGGGAACATTTTTTTTTATTTCCTTATCTCACAAGACAATCACACCACACACTCTATCTAACTGAAAATTCAGATAAGATACCGTAACAGACGCTAGTCAATTACTAGACCTGGCTCCGAATTCCGGCGAGCAACACATTATTTTCGTAAGTTTATAGATAGGCCTAATATTTTTATGGTCCCGATCGAGCAGAGGTGAGATGGTGAGATCTAGGTGAGAGAAAGGTATGAGAAATAGTCCTGTTTACGAGGAGTACAGGTGTAGGAGAAAAAATACTGTCTTGGGTTGAGTAATTTCTCCACCCAACCTATCTAGTACGACACCCTTTAATGGAGACGTATTTTCTCACTAGATATTGATTTAAATACACTATCCTCTCGCACGCACACACAAACAATTTTGTGACATAATTACGTACATACGTAGAAACCAACAGGTAAACTATGGGGTCACATATAATTATATATCAGGGAAGGGTTTTGACCAACACCAATAGCTTTAAGGTTTATTAAGTTTATTATATCTTTAGAAAATAGATCACAACATAAAATACATCGTTATCATTACATCAATGAATTATCGTTACATAAGAGAAAGAGAAATATATATATATATATATATATATATATATATATATATATATATATATATATATATATATATATATATATATATCTCTCATAGACCCTCCTCTGGTATGGAAAACTAGGACTAATCCATCCGAGGTTGTTTACCCAAAAGATCAAACAAATGATTAACAATGGGAGTGGGGAGTAGGCAGGACGGGTAAAAGGTATGTCCTTAATTTAACTATCCCGTGGGTCTTCAGACTTAGTGAGAGATAGATAACAGAGAAGGTGTTATATTAGTAGTAACATTAAGAAAATAAATTCTTTCGTTCTGTTTCACGCTCTACATTCATTCCGTGAGCTCACGACTTTCGAACTTACCCTCTGCCGACACTGCATACATCCAAGGAATTTTAAAAAAACACAGTGTCTTTAAGACTATTATATGTCCTGATTGACCAGTTCAGTCCCAGAAAAGCTCCGTCTAGGCAATTGCTAATTTTCTCGGAGATTTCGTTGAATTGGTGCGTTGATTATATTTTTCCTGGATGGGGTTATTCCTCTTCCGCACTGCAGGTATTTGGTGGAGTTAAGTTTCTCTCTAGGTTTTTTTTTTCTGTCGTAGTGAAATGTGAAGATATTATCACACATCGGAATGTTACTCTCAGGCTGTTCTCTGAATGAAATAGCTGTACATGTTCTCTGTATATTTGGTGTTAGGAACACTGTTTACTGTCATATGGGTTTTCTTAAATAAATTTGTGCTGTAGGTTCTGCATAATCAGGCCAGGGAACTTTATATGATTTAATATTATATAGAAAATCTTCTGGCATTGTCCCGTTCTGGTTTAATATTTAAACACAATTGAACAATTGACCGTTCTGGTTATTTAACCGCTCTCATGGGTTTAGAAGGGTCTCGAAACCTCAGATTTTTTATTGTCAAATGTTTTTGTATGTTTGTGAACATATAATTTGGGCTGCCATAAGCCATCTGAACATGACTCTCTATATAGTAAAAACCATTGGATCGCCAAGGTATGACCACCTGTATAAAAGAGAATATATAAAACAGGTAATTCTACTATAATTAATTCTAACACCCGCGTTTTATATAAGACCTGTAAAATCACTCCGGTATTTAATTATTTATATTAAAAGGACTACACGAGAGACTAGCTAATGTATCGTTTTAATTGACACTAGCTATGAACAGTTAATTACTCAAAATTTACGCAAGATGAAATAAAAATATATGGTTATTAAACTATTACGATCGCCTAGCGTTTAAACTTATGTTACACATCTATTATCTCGGGAAATAACGGATAGTTACATCTTCGATTTACATCTGGAGAACTTTGCTATATGTTTATTTAATAGGTTTAAATTAATCACAAAAATCCAGGGAAATAAAATTGAAGAAACTAAACCACTGAATCACTCAAGACTAATATATTTTACCGCAGCACACAGAATGAATTCCCTCCAAGTATAGAGAAATCTTGTAAGATTCAAATGTAAGCTAGGTACTTCTTCAACTCTCGTGGCGCGAATGATAACTGCATTTTTCAGCGCTACCAATATATAGTTAACGAAAGAGACCTGATAGCCACATGCGAAGTTTCTCGCCTTTCTTGATCTTGGGGAATTATTTCGTTTCTGCGCCGTCAGCCCAAGCTCTAGACTTCCCCGTTCGTCTCGTCCGCCAGCGATTTCCAACCCTCTCGACCAGTTCGGTTGCAAAGGTTGTTATCGCCGGGAGTTGTAGTGAGGATAAGCTCTCACTGCAGATAAAATACTTCTATGGCACGCGCCTCAAACAGCCTCTGACAACCAAGTCCAGCTCCCGGCCTTCACGTGTGGCTCAATTTGAGCCCGGCGGAACTGTTTCCACTGACGGGAGAAGGGGCAAAGGCGAGCGACTGGCACCTTAAAACCAGCAGCTTCGGGCAGATAGGGCTCGTGATCCATGGTTGGTAGCTTATCTAAGAGAAGGAACTCTGAATTCAAACCACCGCTGCCTTGCGGGAATATTCATTTATGGAATTGGCTTCGGGAGTAAACCCTGAGGATAAATCCGGAGTCGGAGTCCCTAAGGCAGTCTAATGTCGATTCGACATTATTCTGGCAACTCCTGCGACATGGCTGGTACCAAACTGTATCGGCTACTGCCGTTCCTTTGGATCTACCGGCTGTGTGGAGAGGGGGAACATGCTGCATGGTCAACAGCTTGATCTCCATATAACTGTGCCCAAGCTCGCGCCCTGGAGAGGACACTCCAGCTTCACCCTATAGGTGTCGGCAAAACACGGGAAGTGGCAGTTACCGGTTATAAGCATTTTGCCCAATTGGCGTAGGGCATGGCGCCAGGGGCTACTTCCGACAGTGGGAGAGATTCTAGGATCTCACTGGACAGCTACCGCCCGCTTCAAGCTGGGCAGCCCCCAGTCAAGAAGGTGTTGTCCCGCCACTGTCTGCTTTCCCCATTGGGTGCATGGGGATTAGGGTCAAACCCGAACTGTGGACAGAAAATTTTGCACCAAGCAATTATCGAAAAAATAGAAATAAGCAAACTCTCAGATTGGGATGCTGGAACGTCCGGGCTATGTTGACTGGACTATCCGAAAACCTACAGGATGTAAACGATGTAAGGAAGACAGCCATAATTAATGATGAGCTTAAACGACTTCAGGTGGATATAGCTGCACTTCAGGAAACGCGCCTGGCGGGCTCTGGAACGGTGAGCGAGAAGGACTACACAGTTTATTGGCAAGGGAAAGATCTTAATAAAGCTAGAGAACACGGAGTAGGTTTTGCGGTCAAAAAATCGCTAACTAAAATAGTTGAACCAGGCGAGAATGGATCAGAACGCCTGTTAACACTCCGCCTGCAAACTAGCACAGGTCCCATCACCCTTGTCAGTGTGTATGCTCCTACTCTGTACTCTGCCTCAGAAGCTAAAGATGAGTTCTACGAGAATCTAACAGCAATTATCAAAAGCATACCTAGGCAAGAACAGCTTGTTCTCCTTGGTGACTTTAACGCGAGCGTGCGTACCGATAATGTTTCATGGCCTTCATGTCTGGGCAGGTTTGGTATTGGCAAGATGAATGAAAATGGACAACGGCTCTTAGAGTTGTGCGTCCACCATGACCTCTGCGTGACCAACACCTACTTTCAGACAAAACCCCAGCATAAGGTGTCATGGAGACACCCACGATCCAAGCACTGGCACCAACTTGACCTGATTCTCGTCAGAAGGCCATCCTCAGGTCTGTGCTCTCCACGCGCTCATACCATAGTGCAGACTGTGATACAGATCACTCCTTGGTTTGCTGCAAAATCAGAGCACAACCAAGAAAACTCTATCGTGTCAGACATGAAGGGAAACCACGCATTGATACCAGCAAGATGTCAGACCCTTTCATGATCGCTCAATTCACTGCGACCTTCGAGAAAGTGCTCAGTAGCCCTCAGCATGGTGATACTATTACAGAGAACTGGGAGCATCTACGGAACACCATTCAAAGTACTGCACTTGCCACCTTTGGTAAGAAAACAGCAAAGTCAAATGACTGGTTTGATGCTTCATCAGATGTGATGGCACCTGTCATTGAAGCTAAGCGCAGTGCTATGAATGAATACAAACGTTCACCGAGTGCCAGAACCCTACAGATCCTGAGGGCTACGAGAAGCAAAGTTCAACAAACTGCTCGACGCTGTGCAAATGACTACTGGCTCCAGCTCAGTGAGAGCATCCAGATCGCAGCGCAAACAGGCAACATTAGACAAATGTATGACGGTATAAAGAAAGCACTTGGCCCCCATAAAAGTAAGACGGCACCGCTAAAAACCATCAGCGGAGAGAAGCTAACCGATAAGGGTAAGCAGATGGAGAGGTGGGTCGAGCACTACTCTGAGCTTTACGCTAGAGACAATACCGTTACGCCTGCAGCCCTTGATGGTGTCAACAGTCTGCCAACTATGGAGGAGCTGGATGCCGAACCAACATTAGAGGAACTCAGCAAGGCCATTGATAGCTTGGCCTCTGGCAAAGCACCAGGCAGTGATGGGATTCCTCCTGATTTAATCAAATGCTGTAAGAGCACGCTATTACATCCCCTGCATAGGATGCTGTGCCAGTGCTGGGAAGAGACAACTATTCCTCAAGACATGCGAGATGCCAAGATTGTAACACTGTATAAAAATAAAGGACACAGAAGTGATTGCAATAACTACAGAGGCATCTCTCTTCTTAGTATTGTTGGTAAGGTTTTTGCCAAAGTCATCTTAATGCGACTACACAAGTTAGCTGAGCGCATATATCCAGAGCCACAGTGTGGATTCCGAGCTGGCAGATCAACAACAGACATGATCTTCTCTCTCCGCCAGCTTTAGGAAAAATCAAGAGAGCAGAAAAGACCATTATATATCGCCATTATAGACCTCACAAAAGCATTCGACCTGGTTAGTAGGGATGGACTCTTTAAAATCCTCCTGAAAATAGGCTGCCCTTCTAAAATGCTGGAAATGATAAAGTCATTCCATGACGGCATGAAGGGAACAGTCCAATATGCTTGAAGCACGTCACAGCCCTTTGATATGCGAAGTGGCTGTGTTCTGGCTCCGACCCTCTTCGGGATCTTCTTTGCCTTACTCTTGAAACATGCATTCAGAGATGCAACTGAAGGAATATGCCTTCACACTAGGTCAGATGGCCGTCTGTTTAATCTTTCAAGGCTGAAGGCAAAAACAAAAATCAGAAGGGTCACTATAAGAGACTTGTTGTTCGCTGATGATGCTGCAGTCGTCACTCAAAGCCAACAGGAGCTTCAGAGCTTGATGAATCGCTTCACTAAAGCATGCAAGGACTTTGGCCTCACAATAAGTCTAAAGAAAACGAATGTGCTGAGTCAGGATGTGGATGCTGCACCAGTTATCACTATCGATAACTATGAATTGGCAGTGGTGCACCACTTCACATACCTAGGGTCTACCATCAATGACAAACTCTCACTGGATACAGAAATCGACAGCCGCATTGGCAAAGCTGCAGCTACCTTTGCCCGCCTCACATCGCGTGTTTGGGGAAACTCTAAACTCACAATGAAGACCAAAGCTGCGGTATATAATGCCTGCGTCACCAGCACACTCCTATATGGCAGCGAGACCTGGACGACCTATGCTAAGCAAGAAAGAAGGCTCAATACCTTCCATTTGCGGTGTCTACGCCGCATCCTCGGCATCTCGTGGAAAGATAAAGTGACAAATGTCGAGGTGTTGTCACGTGCTGGCCTTCAAAGTATGTATACGCTTCTTAGACAGCGCAGACTTCGCTGGCTTGGCCATGTTCGCCGCATGGAAGATGGTCGCATCCCAAAAGATATCTTCTACGGACAATTAGCAGATGGCAAGAGAACAGTTGGGCGACCACAGCTGAGGTTCACAGATGTGTGCAAGAGAGATATGAGGGCACTGGACATGGATCCAGCAACATGGGAGGATGAAGCTGCCGATCGCACTAAGTGGCGATGCTATTTACGGCGCCACCTCAGATTGGGCGAAGAGAGGCTCACACAAGAAGCAGAGGTGAGGAGAAAACGTCGAAAGGAGCACCAGGAAAATAAGCAGCTGAGGGCTGTCACCTCAGGGGCGCATTCCCATAGTCAGTTATGACTGAAGGGGCTATTATTATTATGACCAGTTCGTATGAAAGTGTCAACCGGAGGTGTTAAATCGTTCTGCTCGTTCCTATGGACTACAACCGTCTTTGATAACTGACCGCTTGCCGTTTCCTCTTGGCAACGCCTTCTTGAAGGGGTGGCAGAAAAAGAACTAGAAAATAGCTTGATGCTCATCGCTCTAGAGATAGACTTTAGACGTGGCTAAACTAAAATTAAAGACAAAGCGATGTCCTGGCTGTCCGCATGATAACTGTTGCATACTAATTATCCCGCGTGGGGAAAATCCACGTGGAAATGATGCATACTAATCGGCACGCGTGGGGGGTACCACGTTGGCGATAAAATTACACGAAAATCCAGGGCCCCCAGTGCTATTCAAGGGTACTTCTATTTAAAGGGTAGCTTCTATTTTCATCCTATCCGTCACAGTCTTCTAAAATGACAGTGAGTTTACACTATAAATGTCTTCTAAACTGACAGTGAGTACACATTATAAATTTCTTCGAAATTGACAGTGAGTACACACTTTAAATGTCTCCTAAATTGACAGTGAGTACACACTATAAATGTCTTCTAAACCTACAACGAGTACACACTATAAATTTCTTCTAAACTGACAGTGAGTACACACTATAATTGTCTTCTAAGCTGACAGCGAGTACACACTATAAATTTCTACTAAACTGACAGTGAGTACACACTATAAATTTCTTCTAAACTGACAGTGAGTACACACTACACATTTCTTCTAAATTGGCAGTGAGTACACACTATAATCGTCTTCTAAACTGACAGTGAGTAGACACTATAAATGTCTTCTAACCTGACATTGATTACACACTACACATTTCTTCTAAACCGACAGGGAGTACACACCAAAAAGTCCTTGTAAACAGACAGGGTGTACACACTATAAATTTCTCCTAAACCAACAGTGAAAACACACGAACAAGTCCTTCTAAACCAACAGTGAGTACACACCAACAAGTCCTTCTAAACCGACAGTAAGTACACACCAACAAGTCCTTCTAAACCAACAGTGAGTACATACTAAAAAGTTCATATAAATTGACAGTGAGTAAAAAATCCCCAATGATTTACTGTAGGTAGACAGTCAACAATACGATTAAAGTGACAAGCACACACTCAAACTTTCGATGAGTTATAAAACCTGCTCATTACTAGATTCGTGTTTCACTTTACTGACATCAGACACGGTCTATCTTCCTCTCTCTCTCTCTCTCTCTCTCTCTCTCTCTCTCTCTCTCTCTCTCTCTCTCTCTCTCTCTTATCTGTTTTTCGCACTCTTTCACTATTCGCTGAAAACCTCGTACAGTTTGGTTAATTTACATAACACATTTAAAAAAAATTGTAAAAGTAGGTGAATGTCACACAAATTAATGAGGTGGCACGAATATGCAACATTAATTAATGACACGAGTATTCTCTCCCGCCTCTTTTCTCTACCATATTCTCATTCTAATCGCTCTCTCTCTCTCTCTCTCTCTCTCTCTCTCTCTCTCTCTGCCTCTCAATCGTACATACAGCAACATGCACAAGCACACACATCTTTCCAAGCCGATCTAAGTAACCCATCTTCCAATTGACTTCCGTTCTGACGTCCTTCAGACGACATTTGACAAGAAGCAGAGGAATGAGACATGATGAGATGGATGCTAGCTTCCAAAAGAGGCATGTTTATCCACTCTATCTTACTTTCTTATGCTCGACGCACATCACTTGCTCACACTCTATCTTACTTTCTTATGCTCGACGCACATCACTTGCTCACACTCTATCTTACTTTCTTATGCTCGACGCACATCACTTGCTCACACTCTACCTTACTTTCTTATGCTCGACGCACATCACTTGCTCACACTCTATCTGTCTCACGTATTCCATGCACATATACGTACACATATATGCACATCACCCATGTGTTACCGGGGACCGAAAGGGGAACAAAGAACAGTAACACTGAACCCTACCAGGCATGTCGTAAAAAGCGACTAAGGAGGGTTGGGCTTGGGGCTGGTTACCCCATCCCGTAAAAAACCTTTTACCACAAAAACTTCAACAAACATGGAAGTCAAATAAAGAATATAAATCAACTCAGCCGCCCAAGACAGAGGAAGGTCCTCTGGAAAGGAGGCGCATGAAGCAACCTAGAGAAAGCCGAAAGGAGTCTGGGTTGCCGACTAACCTTTTTTCGTCTAAGAAAATCTGCAGGATTGGCACCTGGAATATTTGCACTCTGTGTGAACAAGGGAAAACTGCACAGGTAGCAGAAGAAATGACAAATTACAGGATTGATATCCTGGGTCTCTGTGAGACACGGTGGAAAGGCATAGAGAAGAGGAGATTGATCACAGGAGAAATGGTGTTGTCCTCAGGACATGAGGAGGAAAAAGCCCACCAGAGTGAAGGGGTGGCTCTAATGCTGTCCAAGGAAGCACAGAAGGCACTTATAGAATGGGAAGCAATGGGACCCCGAATTATAACAGCAAGGTTTAAATCAGCCAAATAGAAAGTAAATATAAACATCATTCAGTGTTATGCACCAACAAACGATAAAGAAGAATCTGTGAAAGAAGACTTTTACACCAGACTACAAAATGTCTTGGACAATAAGAAAAGAAAGGACATCACAATTTTGATGGGGGACCTAAATGCCAAAATAGGAACAGACAACGCTGGCTTTTGAAGAAATCATGGGAAAGCATGGATTAGGTATGATGAACGAGAATGGGGAACTATTAGCAAACCTCTGTGCTTCAAATCAACTAGCTATAGGAGGAAGCATATTTCCACATAATAGAATACATAAAGCAACATGGATATCACCAGACCACAGAACTGAGAATCAGATTGATCACATATTCATAAGCAAGAAGTTTAGGTCATCATTGCATGATGTGAAAGTATGTAGAGGAGCAGATGTTGTATCAGACCACCATCTTCAGTTGGCTAAAACAAAATTAAAACTCAAGAAATTTACAACAGCATAGAGCTATAGACAACAGTATAAAGTGGGATATCTAAGAAATCAGGAAATAAGTGAAAAATTTTCAGTCACAGTATCCAACAAATACCAAGTACTCCAACAGGTGGAAGATGAAACAGATACGGAAGACCACTGGCAACAAGTAAAAAATATATGGATCGAGACATGTGATGAAGTACTGAAAAAAGAGAACATCAGCACAAAGCATGGATAACAACAGAAACCATTAGTAAGATAGAAGACAGGAAAAACAAGAAAGCAAAACCAGAAGCTCCAAAGCCAAGGCTCATGAAGTAAACAGAATCATCCTGGAAAGATTAAAAGAGTCCATAGACAAGCAACTGAGAGATGAACAAGCAGGTTTTCGACAAAATAGATCCTATACAGACCAGAAAGCCACATTGAGAATAATAGTTGAACAAAGTCTGGAATGGAATTCACCGCTATACATCGGATTCGCACCAACGGGCTGATCACCCGTTTGCCAGTCACTTCGATTACGGAAACAACAGCAAATGGATTGATTTGCCGTTGCCCTAAAGACGCCAATAGGCGTGATGGGAAACAATGGCAAAGAAAACCTATCTGCTGTTGCCCTAAGACGCCACTAGGCGTAATGGCCACTGACTGCTTTGACGGTCGGTGGCTAAGGACGGAAGAAGAAGAAGACATCGGATTCGTGGACTATGAAAAGGCATTTGACAGTGTAGACAGAGAATCGCTTTGGAAATTGATGAGGCATTATGGAGTTCCCATGAAGATCATTAACTTAATAAAGAAGACCTATGAAAACATGACATGCAGAGTTCTTCATGAAGGGCAACTTACATAACCGTTTAGGATTAGAACGGGAGTGAGACAGGGATGCCTCTTGTCTCCATTTCTTTTCTTCCTAGCAATAGATTGGGTTATGAAAACATCGACATCACACAACAGAAGTGGAATCCAGTGGAATCTGACTAAACAGCTTGATGATCTGGATTTTGCAGATGACTTGGCTCTTCTGTCCCATAACCATAATCAGATGCAAGAGAAAATGAAAATTCTCGATGAGAAGTCACAACAAGTGGGCCTGAAAATACATAGGGAAAAGACAACAATTATGAGAATAAATGCAAGAAATGATAACAAGGTTGAACTTGAAGAAACACCACTAAAAGATGTAGAACCGTACACATATCTTGGTAGTAATATAGACAAAGTTGGAGGGACAGACATTGATATAAAAATAAGAATACAAAAAGCAAGAGGAGCCTTCATTGCATTGGGAAACATATGGAGAACAAGAGAAATCGGATCCAACACAAAAATAAGAATCTTCAACTCAAATGTGAAGTCATTCCTATTGTATGGCTCTGAGACATGGAGAACAACAAAAACAACAACCAAAAAGCTACAGACTTTTATAAACGGGTGCTTGCGTAGAATAGAAGGACTGAAATGGTATGACAAAGTCACAAATGTGGAATTGATGACAAGAACCAGACAAGTGCCAGTGGAACAAGAGTTTAGAAGAAGACGCTGGCGATGGATAGGACACACATTGAGGAAACCTGTTGCAGAGGTAGATCAAAAAACACATGGAGAAGAGAACTGGAAACAGAGGTGAAAATGATGAGGAAAACATGGAAAGAACTTGAGCGGATGGCACAGGACAGGAAGACTTGGCATGTGTTTGTTGAATGCCTATGCTCCTTGGGGAGCTAAAGGGTATTGATTGATATGCAAATATAAACTGCTACACGTATATGCAAACACGGTATTTCTTGTTTTATTCTACAGGAAGCGCTGTTTCCATCAATTTCTAGACAGCTTTTCTTGAGCTGAGACACCGTATAATTGCTGCATGTTTTTGTACGGGTAACAATCAATCCACAAAACAGCAAAGAAAAGTCTAGTCTAGACTCTCGTTTATTTTATATAGTTGGGCTATATTAGTCCTTTTATAGTTTACTAACTTTCATCGGCGATCGTTTATATTTGCATTTTTGTTCCAAGCGTAACAATTATTATATTTCCGTGATTTTCCATAACCTGGTATTCAAACCGAAGAATAATCGTCTCCTATTGTCGGTAATCGAGTACTTGAACCCTGGTTCCAATGCCACAATAAAACAAGCCTATTTCCTGCCTATATTATTTCTCGCTTAGCGGAAATCGATGATTGAACTAAAAATGGATTGTACGTCTTCAGAATCACTCAACCTTCTGCTAGGAAGAGAAGCAGAAACGAGGCAGCCAATGATGGAAGAAGCCAGAAATGGAAGCGTATATAGAAGCACAGAAAAGACATTTTATTCACACACTCAACAGTTCCTGAATTAAGTGCAGTTGAAAGATTGCTAAAGCTGACCTGGCATTTGTTCTCTAAGAAAGCCCTTTTTCATGTACACTAGTGCATGCATACCTCTACACACATACACACACGTTGGTACTGCTTGTCTTTATTAACCACTTTGTAATTAACTTGGCTAGGCTGTTCTTTTGTCTTTCCATTCTTGAGTAAAGCGAAATGGGGACCTGAGGTTTGCGTGCCAAGTATGTCGCATTGGTTGCTGCGAGCCCGCGTTGTTGTAGGATTTCTGGAATGTTGTCTATCCATCTGGCTCATTGTCTTCACTGTACCATGAAACCAGATTTTCTACTGTTGTTGGCGCGTACTGGTAAATGATCGGTCTCCACTCTCAAAGATGACCAAACCACTTAATTTTCGTGTCTCTTTATGATGCGGGATGTTGTTCCTAAAATGTTTCTGATGTTATAATTTCTCATTCTGTCTCTCTTGGCAACATTAATTACTTTTCTTAAGCATCTCATCTCACAATACGTGATTTTCCTCTCCTGTGCTATGTTCGGGAACAATGTTTCACATTGATAGCCTTGAATGGTAAGAATATTCTATTTATCAGCTGTCATTTGATATTCGGATGTTGATTAGTGATGACAATTAGTAAGTCACTGCACCGGCTTTTGGACATCTTGTTTCACTTTCTCTGTCAAATCTTTCATTTTCTGTGAACATGCTTCCTAGGAATGTGAACTCTGGAACTCCTTATGAGGTTGAATGTTGTTGACATATATGTTAAGCTGACCTAGTGATCTGCTGATCTTCATAGTTTCTGTTTTAATGTGTCTTCTTTGTTCTTCCGCTATCTCTCTTACTCTGGGGATTCCAGAACAAGGACTGGTAATACTATCACAGGTTTCCTCAATGTATGTCCTATCCATCTCCACATTCTTTTGTACATGTGACAGAACAGGGCGGCGCCTCTCGATCTCTGTTTCACTCTGGCAGTAATCGGTGCATTTGTGGTACTGATTTTATTGCGTGCTTTCAATTGTCGCACTTTCTTTCTTTCTTTCTTTCTATACTATGTAGCAGATAGTTTATATGTTCAAGTATTTTTTCACTACTTTCATTATATTGTGTTTTGTCTGTTATCTGACACTCTTTGTGGCTGATAAACACCTCACATTTGCAGGGAGAGGTAGAGATAATATTACGAAAGGCAGGTTGGTAAAATTCCCTTGTACCAAGCTTGGCCGTGGCAGATTAACACGTACATCGCTCAGCGCTATCTGCCTAATCACCGATAAGACGGGTGCACGCATCACCAAGGCTAGGAATACGGGGAGACAACTTATGGACAGACACCGATAAGAGATTACTTTCTGATCAAGTAATGAATTGTTACTTTTGACACACGTTGTCATATAAGATTAACGACATGTTCGCGAGTCTGTACGCAAGGCATCGTATGTCTTATTGCCATATATGGTAATACGTGACCTTTTGCTTTACGCACCTTATTTCACGTGGAATATTTTGAAAGTACCACATTTATAACACATAAGGAAGGGAAACCCGAGGCCTGTAAACAGTAAATAAATATTAGACAAACATGAAGGTATGTTTTCATACACTCGTAAGAAATAAAGAAGTAGAAAACTAGACAACAGAAAAACAACAGACGTGAGTGGCTTACCCAGGACTCGAACCCAGGACCTTCCGTGCGACAACCCGCCTAGCTATGCAAGCGAATCACACTATCCTCCCTGCCATCTAAGCATCACTAAGTGAAAAATATACGCTGCCAAAATAAACTTCCATTGTAAGAATTCTATCATCTATCAATGATGAATCCTTTCTTGTAAACTTTTCAAATTGTTTTAAACTGTTAAAACTTAAGTGATTATTAAATTTTGTTATTTGTAATGTTACAAATTTAACTTCGATTTAATCATTTTAAAGTTACTGCATGTTTGTCTCAGTCAAATTACTACGAACACTCTAAACAGAGCTATACCAGAATAATAAGAATTCCACTAAGTAAATCAGAGGTGGGGGCTTGAACGAGCTGAAATTAATAGGTGCTTAATTCCTTCACAAAAGTTGTCGGCAGATTCTAGATTCAACGTGCTCAGCCAAAGCAGCATTGTTTTTGCTTATCTGAATATCCTGTCAAGACTCCCTTTTTAATAGAAGTGTTAATACCCTTCTATCTACATCTCTGCCAAGAGTAATCGTGTGCGAAGGTAGATACCTTTGAAACCCATATTAGATACTCTTGAGTTTTGGCCACTGTTGGACCACTACTGCAAAGCAGGGGAGGTAATACCGTCACAGTATAATTTTGCAGTTTGACCTACGCACATTAGATTTTGATTATCGGCCAAACGTAACTCATTTAGTGAGCCGTATTCTTCATTTTCTGGTTTGACTTCAGCTTCTGTATTTGATCCTAGGATTACTTCTGATCTTATTTTTTCCCTATAAATGTTGAACAGTAATGATGATAGCACACAGCCTTATCAAACAGTTGGTTATATCAACTATATCAATGAAACCATCAAATGTTGTTACTACACTTTTGCATGTATGGTGCAAAGCTCTCTTGTTATCTAATTGCTGCCCCTGTATTCCGTCTTCTAATACTGACTAAAGTGTAATCTCATCCACTCTATCGAAGGCCTTCTCCTGGTCTATAAAGACTATATTTATTTGATTGTTACATTCGATTTTTCTTTCACTTAACTGTCTTAAGGTGAACAAAACATCAGTACATTCCATGCCTTTCCTGAATCCACACTGGGCCCTACTAAACTGTGGGTCGACAATGGGTCTTTGCTCAAGTATTTGTCACGTGTGACTTAATAGTGAAATAGCTTTGTATATGTCACACTGCCCTTTGTGGCCCTTCTTTCTCCAGACTGTTATGGCTTTTTGCCAGTCTTCTTATTATCTATGCTACGGTAAAAATTGGTTTCAGCCATTTGACTCCTGTCTTATTTGACTCCTGTCTCAACTCAGAATTGAATTGCTTTGGCTGTTATTTCGTCTATGCCTATGATGTATTTCGAGGACTTCATGACTTCTTCGATTTATGGATGTAATATACAAGGTTCTTGCATGTCCTCATATCTTGGTGTGACTATAGATTTTCTCTGAGTCCTTGTTGTGTTTAGAAGTTATTGGAAGTATTCTTTCTTTCCATCATGTCTTTCTTCTGTTTTCATTGAATAAAGGTGTTCCATTTATACCATTAATGACTGTAGTTGAATCTCTCGTCTCTAATGACTGTAGTTGAATCTCTCGTCTCTATCCCTCATCTCTCTGCTACTTAGGTAAAACACTTTTTGGGCGTTCTTTTCAGATTGTTGTTAGCTTGTTCTCCGTATTTACGCCACGAGTCTTGTTGATTACTCTCTTCATTACTCGTTTGGCTTAATTTCCTATTGCTGTTCGGTATATCGGTGTATAATCGTCTTGCTTCTTGATATTAAGCCAGGTCATGTAAAGGTACTATTTAGTCCTTATTGTTTCCTTGACTTCATAATTCCGCCATGCTGTTCGTTTCTGTTTGCGTTGTCTTGTTTTCTTTGTTCCACATTACATGTTTGAAGATATTCCTTTCATTTTTTTACACGTCCTATATTTTTAGACAGTTGTCGCATAGAGATTATGATCAATAAATTTTCGATATATTCTTTCTTTCTTCCACCCGTGTCCTCTATTTTATTATCACTCTTTATTCTTTTCCTGTATTTTTCGCATTCGGTTGTTTGCGAAAAATATTTTCGTTCCCATTCTTACTTTACCGTTTTTCTTTCTCATACTGACTAGTAACCTTATTACATAACGTGTCAGTCCCTGCTCGAGCGTATAGTGTTAGAATACGGTCTGGTCAGACACAGAAGGCAGACAGGTGTCTATACTTCTCTCATGACACGGGGCTCTTGGGCGAGATGCTCGACATAAACCGTGAATATTCATCTATCTCATACATGAGAGCAGACAAATTGTCTACATTTGCACCTGTCACGCGAGTTTCCTTGGCTGAGTTGCTCGGTGAGGTGTGAATCGCGCCAGACATGCTCGCTCAGAGCAGACAGAGTGTCTAGCATTTCTCAGCTGACACGCGCGCTCACGCTCAGATAGTTAGACGGAGGTGTGAAGACACACGGTTGACATGTTATTGAACATGCGTCTAGTTAATGGGAGGTGTCAGAGAGAGTGAAGGGGTGAGACCTGCGCTATTGCGTGGTTTTGGAAATAGCGCACATCCTTTGTGTGTTTTCATATATCTTAACCTGAGTTTGAAACTTGATTTCACTCATTCTCCATTTGCAGTAGACGTGGTCACTTTGTTCTAGATACTTAAACTTATAAGTGACACTCTTAGTTTCGTTGTGATACTGTAGTTCTGTGTTGAGGTAAATATTATATATTAGATATCTAGTAATTTTGTGAAGTGTTTAAAGTGTTAAATCGCTTATTTCACTAGTTAGATTTTTGTGCAGAGGGCTTAAAAAATATAGTCTGTATTATTTTCTAGTGACGTGTTTCAGTGGAAAGCAGAATAAAGTATAATTTCTAGCTTAAAACCAGGTAGCTATAAGAAATTAAATTTAACTGCTAAATAATCAGACGAGAATATATTTTAAAATTAACTTATAACTGAAATGCTACATCAGTGAGTATTGATGGGATACGTATGTATTCCTAATTCATGATGATTGATTTTATGTATATAACTTATTTTACGGGAAGTTTTAAATGATAGGTCAAGCTGTACGCTTGCAGTTTAAAAATGTAAGTTATAACGAGTACCTAGTATGTATAATTATTTTATATGTGTTTTTCCTTTATTCAGTGAATACTGGGGTTAACCCAAACTTTGCCAGCGTTAAGTACTGATGAGTGATATCTGTGAAGAACTAAAACATTTTCCTTAAAAGCCTTGGTGCATAATCTTTACAAGTACTCTAAAGGCTAAATGAAGTAACAGGCCTATCGCGCCATATTTAATTCTTCCTGAGAAACAACTCAAGTACATTTTTAGCCTGTGTGGCAAGTAACATATCAACGTCAGTAACATTCCGACGGAGTTTTGACTAGTGGTGTGGTGACCAAATAAAGTCCTAACCGGGAAAAAAAGATACCGATCTGACATTCCTCATTTCTAGAAACCTAAGCTATTGACACTGTGCTCGTTGTTAATGTTCGTGCCTGGACAATTTTAAGGTGACCTAAACAGACATCCGAAAAATAAGAACACCCAAGGAATCGTTCCCTGAAGCAGAGAATTCAACCCGTCTTTTTGGAACTGGGGATTTCTTGGTCAAAGACTGCCATTGACGATTCTGTATGTGAATGTCCTAAAAATTGTGTTTCCAGAAGTGGCTATCAAAGCTGTGAGTATAAACAAATGCACGTGATCACGGCTGAATGAATAGAGTGAATACAGGACTGAGTGATTTCTTTATTGTTGTAATTTGGCACCCATTTTGCTGTCTTAACTTTCTTTATGCAAGTATTGCTAACTTTATTTCCCTTAGAATAGACCAGAGATATCAAGTCTGTCCATACCTTCAAAAGGGAAAATATTAGACCCAAATCATATGTATCTGTGACTTTTTGGGCTATCATCTTTCTCCTAACGGGACTGTGGGCTAAACATCGAGGGAAGATCATAACTGTGGGTCTACCATTTCTTGTAACAATTCCTTGATTTTTATGACTATTAGTATATGCTTGATGTAATATTTTATGTTGAGATAGAAGTTTATTAAGATAATTAAAATTTCTCGAAAACTTAATCAGCGCGTTGGTCAGCTCGTTTCATAATTATCTGGATACTCATTGTTATAGTTTCCCACGTCCGTACGTCTAACTGTCGTCTTGTATGTGCGTGCACGTGAGTGGATAGAACTATATATGTAATATATATATGTGTTTAGACTGTCTGACTCCTCTAAATATGTCGTAGAAGATAGGTGAAAGAGAGACGATTTCTCGATTTCAGAGACAGCCTCTATCACAGTCTACCATCTCACTCGTGGAAATCTATTGCTATTACTATCTCTCACTGTGACTATCACTTATTCAAATCTAATCAGAAGGGACCAACCCAAGTCTTAATTCCCCTATCAAAAATCTACGACAACAGTCTGAGCGATCTGTCATCTCGACTGTGTTTTGTCTGTCATAAATCTTTGACCCTCAGAATCTGTATGTTCCATTCATTGTAAAGAGCTAAAACTTTGCATACAGCTTCTTTCTTGGTACATTTTAATCTTTAATATTTTCATTTACAATATGTTCTCTGTAGATTGTATACATAGCTGAATCTCAATTTTTGCCATACGCATCTCGGTGTCTTGTATAAATAGTTGTTCCAACATATTGCCGTCTCTTTAATTTGATTTTTATACATTTTTGAGCTCCAAAATTTAGACGCATTTTTAATACGAGTATGTCTTGGTATACATAGTTTAGTTATGGCCCTTTGTCGTATCGGTTCTTTTAACATTTTTTTTTTTTTAGTTATCTAATTTTTAATAACTGCTTTAGAATATTTCATTTAACAGAATGAAATCAACAATGTTTTTTTCCTTGTTCAGAGTTTGTGTGTGTGTGTTTCAGCGCTGTGGTTGTTAAAGTTGTGTATTTGTTCTCCATAATGCCTTACTGACCGTGCAGTTCCTCACTTCAAAACCAGCCACTTGCTAAATTGTTGACCATCGTTTCCAGTTCGTCTTCTCACATCTGGCAGGTTCAGCTTTTCCCATGTAACTCCTCCCCTTCATCCAGGACAGTTTTGTTAACATATCCTTCCGTTCTCGCCTACGTCTAGCGACCTTTTACTAACATGTATTATAATTGTAATCTAGAAATGTTATTGTTTCTATAAACAAACCCCACTTCAAACAATGAGAAAATATAGCTTCCTACATTTTGTAGATTCTCAACGCTCGAAATATTTAAAAAAAAAAAAAAAGCAAATAAATAAGAGAGGAGTATTTTTATAGACATAACCACACACAGAACACGAAGAACGAACATTTTATAAAAACCTCCTATATAATGTTAATACATGTTCTGTGGTAGACAATGATGTCTTGATTCTTAAAATAGACAGCAACACAGACGATATGTAATCCATAAATTTGGTAGTTGCTAACTTCTAAATTCTAAAAGGCACTTCTATCATAATTTTGTTCTTCGTCCATCATGAAAAAAACATCAGAGTACATTACTTTGTACTCGTGTACTGCTGACAGAACGATACAGCGTAATAGTGAATATAATAATGGTATAAATAGGTACTGACAAGTTACAAGCATCTAATAGCTTGGCACATAATAATGGAGATATACTCGGTACATGGATTTGTAATCCAATAAACTCAGATAAATTTGACATTACAGAATTAGAAATAACTCTAGAAAGTCATGTACCAAATACAGAATGTACGCGTTTTAGGTTAAGAGCGTAGAGAAATGTCAGCTGAAACTGAAGTAGCCATTGAATTCAGTTATGCCGTGCAATACTCTACATCTCACTGTAGAACATGGGCCTTTAACAAGATAATGCCAAGTCTGCCTGTCCTATGTCGTCTGCTTAAGGTCTTTCAACGTCTGCTTTATCCATTTTAAGTGTGTATCCAATTTCCTTATCTGCGTGTTTTTCTGTCTAATTCTGTTTCTCTTACCCTAAGGATTACGAAAATAGCACGGTCATATTATTATAAACTGATTTTCTCTGCGTATGTTCATTGTAACGTCAACGTCTTTTTCTCAATTATAGGTTTACTTATAGCTGTCTAATCCAGTGGTATTCATACTCTTTTGTTCGCGTACCCTCAGATATAATTTATCTTTAACTATGTACCCGCAAGGTTATTGAATCAAATTTCCAAGTATTCAATCTACCTATACATGAAAACAATTCTAGGGCATAGGGCAAGCATCTAAAATAAATGATATAATTTACATCCAATATAATAAATTAACGTTTAATACGTTCAAAGTTTAAAATTTTTAAATAATTAAACAAGAAGTTTTAATTTTATTTTTGTTCTTCAATTTCCCGTTTCCTTTTTATAATAAATGTTGCAATATGTGAAATGACAATAATTATTACTGTCGACGTTGCAAGAATAAGTCGAGGTGACTAATATATGCTTTTACAATTGATCAAGGACAAGAGAGCCATAGAGTGCTGATGCGTGATAAACAAATGAATAATGATAATACTAGTCAAAATTAATGTTAAATAAAGTAATTGAAGTATTTGTGGACATTGAGAAATTAATATGACATAACACAATATATTACAAAAACTAGTTGCGCCAAATAATCTCGCCAAGCTGCTGCACCGCTACAAGCCTTTAACTTTACTCTCGCCGTACCGCTCTCACACGCACCACGCCACACATTTATTACGAGCGGCAGGGAGTTAGAAGCGGGGAGGGAGTAGGACAGGATTAAGGACGCATATCAGAGTAAACAACCGAACTATTGCTTCAAAATAAAATAAACGAGAAAAATAAAATAATAAAATAAATTTCTCTTGCCACAACAGGTTATTTTTTCAAAAAAAGTTTTCAGTACTCAAAGTAATTTACTTAAAATAATGAAAAATAAGAAAACCCTGCGGCAATGCATTGGCATATTTTTTTCCCATGTACCCCCTTAGATGTCTTTACGTACCCTTAGATGTCTTCACGTACCCTTAGGGGTACGCGTACCCCAGGTTGAATACCACTGGTCTAATCCACATCAGTTTCTAATCGTTGTCGGTGTCGTCGATTTTTGATAGGGGAATTAAGACTTGGGTTGGTCCCTTCTGCATAGATTAGAATAAGCGATAGCAACAGTGAGAGATAATAATAGAAATAGATTTCCACGAGTGAGATGGTAGAAGTTAATAGAGTCTGTCCCTGAAATCGAGAATCTTCTCTCTTTCAGCCTATCTTCTACAACAGATCTAGAGGAGTCAGACAGTCTATTATAATATATATTAATGTATATCTCCACTCACATACACACACACATAAGTGACGACAGTTAGACGCACAGACGTGGAAAAACTATAACAATGGAGTATAGATATTTTGGAACGAGCTGACCGACACGCTTGAATAGAGTTTATGTAAATTTATTAACACAAGAAACATTTACCACAACACATAAATGTTAATATCAAGCATAGAAAATACATATAAGGTAATGAATTACTACAAATATAATAGACCCATGGGTGTAATCTTTTCCCTCAATGTTTAGCCCACGATCCTGTTAGAAGAAAAGTGATAGCCCCAAAGAGTCACGGATATATACACTATAGTCTCAGATTTCCCTCTAAAGTTGAGAAACAGAATGTATACCCTAATCTATCCTAAGAGAGGAAAACCCCGCATTTAGCAATAATTTGCATAAATGAAATTACAAAAAATGTGAGTGCACCAATCATATCATAAAAGAATCACTCAGTCTGCTTTCACTCTGTTCTTTCAGAGGGGCCCGTGTCTCACTTTTCTTACCTAAAATCTTGCTGGTGTTCGCCGTCTGGCGCATGTTAGTACACACACACCGTTTAATCTGTCTGTCTTTTTGATGAAGCGGATCCCAGCTCTGCAGATTTTGGTTTCATCCAATGGGTCCGGAGAGCGTCCTCTTCATGCGATAGTTTTCTTTTTCAGATTTCAGTTAGTGTCAATTTACTCAGTTCAGGTAAGAATTAGACTTAAGCGGGCACACAGTGTCAGAATCACGAGGTTTCCCTTATTTGGGAAAATGACCGGTTGGTAACTTCTCTCAATAGATAATTATTGGTCACACCACAATTAGTCAAAATATCGGAATGTTAATGATTTGTAATTTTTCTCGCCACATGGCTGCATGTACATGAGAGTTTGTGAAGAAATATAATCTGGCTCAATAGGCCAGTATAGGCATTTAGTCTTTAAAACCGTTAGTGAGATTTGTACTCTGTCTATTTCTGGAGGCACACACACTGCCAGAAGGTGTTAACTTGTAAACCCACGTGGTTAAAGATAAAAATGTTTCTTCTCTCAGTTGTACTAAAACCGCTGGTAAAAGCTGGGCTGACCCAAAACTGTGTAAGGAAGAGAAAAGTACAAAATACTTAACCACAATATTATACACACCTCCTATCCTCGCGTAAAATATAATATTATATTCATAAAAAATCAATCATCATGAATTAGAAATACATACGTATTTCGTCAATACTCAATGATGAATCAGTGCAGTTATAAATTAGTTTAAAATATTCTTGACTGATTACTAGCAATTGAATTAAATTTATTTACAGCTGCATGAGTTTAAGCTAGAAATAATAATTTATTTTGCTTTCCACTGTAACGCAGTAACTAGAGAATATAACAGACTTATGCTTTAATCCCTCTGCACAGAAATCTAACTAGTAGAGAATAAAATAGTCGATTTACCACTTAAATCACTCAACATTACTAGATATATATTACCTCCAAACAGAACTACGGCGATCACCACGAAACTAGAATTATACACTTATATCGGTATTCTAGAAGCTCGGCAAACATTGACGAGAAAACTAAGAACTTCGCTTTACAAGCTTATTTTCTAGCACGAGCGATCCGTCTACTGCAACTTAGGAGTACTGAATGCCTGAAGTCTAACTACTGGGTTTTATATCCTATGAAAAGAAATGATTTCCTAATTCACGAAAACCCGAAATAGTTTTCGTCTTAACACCTACATAAAACTCAGACGACTGCACTGAAACTGCCAGACGCGTTTCACACCTGCCGCTACCTATGGTCATTTCCCAGCGATGCCTGTTGACGCCTCTCACACCTAACACCGAGAAACCTAACCAAGAGCGCCGTGTCAGATGAAAATGTTAGACGATATGTCTGCCATCATGTCTGTCGAGAACGAATTTCACACTATTCGGTCTACTCACGAACTTGGCTTAACAGGAATAAAAATGCATTTCTACATAAGAAAAGAGACAGGCGAAGGTATGAATGGGAGAGTTTTATTTTCACAATCAAACGAATGCGAAAAAAAAAAAGGATAAAAGAGCAATAATAAAGTAGAAGACACGGGTAGAATAAAGAAAAGATATAGAAATTTATTAATCATAAATCTCTCTGCGACAGTCGGTTTTTTTTTTTGTCTTAAGATTTTAATTCTCATATTCTGCTGAGCACTCAATTAAGAAACTCTAAATATTAGTTGGCTGTGTTCTTCTTCCTCTTCTTGCTCGTAAACATACAATAAGACTGCTTTGAAATTGGAGTGAACAATATTGATTTTGTGTTGGTGTTGATTTCTTTAGATTTCTATATATTTCTCTACACATTGAAAACTCCTTTGGCCTTTTGTTTTCTTATTTTGCTCTCACCGTCTGCTTCTCTAAGGTTGTCTGTAGTGCTGCCAAGAAACATGTGAGTTCACATCTTATAGAGTTATTTTTCCAAGTGTAGCTTAGCTTTCACGTGTCGGATTTATTCATAATGTTTGTATCTATGTATTTTTAACCTCTCAGCAACTATTCTCGTGCTGTCTTTCATCTGGTTTCGGTTATGGCTCGGAAGAGCCAGGTCACTGGTAAAATCTCAAATGTTGAGAAGGTTTATTAGAAGATACTTTTAACTCATCAACGACGAAGATTATATTATTTTTTAGAACATTTCAGCTGAGTTATGAACCTTTATCCTCACTTCATAATCTCAAAGCCTCATCTTTCATCCACGATCTGGCAGTCCTAACCTGATTTCATACTTCCCCAGCCTTACATTTTCATTTACAATATTGCAGTGCTAAAGGCCTTTCATAATCTGCCAGCCTCATCTTTCATCCACAGTCTCGGATTCCATAATGTGATTAACTTCATTCCATAATCTGAAAGCCCAGCCTTTCATCCACAGTCTCGCAGTACTAGCCTCATTCCATAAACTCAAGAGTCCAAGCATGGAAAATGTGTCACTGAAAATTATAGGGGGAAACACACACACACACACAAGCGTACCAGAATCTTCAAACGCACCGGATCCACTTGAAAAATTACAGTATTTATAGCTGTCCCGTTCAAATGATATTTATACAAACGTATGAAGACGATCGCTGTAAAAAAACAAAGGTGATAACTTAAGCAAACAGCGCGTAACATATATGTAAAGCTTAAATTCTGTTGAATATATAACGATATTTTTCACCGTTGTAGCTGACAATTTTATGTACCCTGACAACACGGTATACCGTACTTTCTCCAAGGTTCGGTAACTGTCTTCTACGGTGTCCCCCATCAGCTGACAGGTTTCCCCTCAATGAATGAGTGGCTCGAGGTGCCGGTGACTAAAATTGTTCTTGCTTGGGCACTGCATTTTTCGGACATATGACAACGTTTCTTTATAGATACTGTAATTCACCTGATGTCTCAACACTTTATTTGATAGTAAACGTGTGCTAACTATTTTTTCTGATTTTTCACTTTAAAATATGTGAATGTAGTATAAGCGCACGTTTTCATACCTATAATACATAATTCGCAAAATGAATTGCGCGCATTTCCAACAATCGTTATTACAGTCAAACGCAGTGTTGTGTTCATTTCGTATGAATCGACATAAAATTAGTAACAATTTCACCGGTTAATTGCTGCGTCGCATAAAAGACTATATATTTATTTTCGTAGATACATATTTTGTCTGTTTTTCGCGAATCTCCGAAGTGATTCAGATAAGAGATTTCATAATTGATTCCTTACATGGTTGTCTTATTTCGTTGCTACAATTGTTTAAAATTGCTATTAGATTTCTCTTGTTTCTGTTACATGATTTTTTTCCCTGTTGCTTGGCTCTTTGTACTCTCTTACATTTTCAATAGTTACTTGACTTTCTGGTTTTTTTTTTTTTTAATTCCATGCACTGATTTGTTTATTATTACCTGGCTCCTTAATCACCATACCTAGTTGCTGTTGCCAGATTTCACTATTATCTTACTTAGTTTCTTGTTGCTGGATTTCATTTATTATCTTACGTACGATGTCGGTGCTAGATTTCATTTTTTTTTTTAAATCTTGCGTGATATTTTGGTACTTGATTTCATAAATGATCTTACAAAGTTTGTTGTTGCTAGGTTTAATTTCTTATGTTGTATAGTTACTTGTTACATTGTTTCATGTATATTCTTACATAGTATATTTTTGTTAGATTTTTTTTGTAATACAATTTTGCCTCGTTTTGGCGACGCGCGTCCCGTTCAACCTAGTCGGTTATATTAGGGCGCATTAGTTTTGCTAGATTTAATTCCTTATCTTACATAGTTTATAGTTAGTTGATTTCTTTTATAATCTTAAGTAGTTTGTTCCTGCTAGATTTCGTTTCTTATCTCACAGGATTTTTTGTTACTTAGTTTCATTTATAATCGTATGTAGCTTGTTGTTCATTCATTCATAACCCTCCACTCCCAAAGGAGCATACGCCTTCAACAAACACATGCCAGGTCCTCCTGTCACGTGCCATCATCTCAAGTTCTTTCCACGTTCTCCTCGTCATTTTCACCTCTATTTCCAGCTCTCTTCTCCATGTGCTTCTTGGTCTACCTCTGCCTCTCTTGCCCTGGGGGGTTCCGGAACAAGGACTGCCTTGTAATGCTATCAACAGGTTTCCTCAGTGTTTGTCCTATCCATCGCCATCGTCTTCTTCTCATCTCTTGTTCCACTGGCATTTGTCTGGTTCTTGTCCTCAGTTCCACGTTGGTAAGCTCGTTGTTGCTAGATTTTATTTGTTATCGTAAATAGTTTCTTGTTATTTGGGTTTCTTTATAAACGTACGTAGTTTGTTGTTGTTAGATTTCATTTATAAACGTACGTAGTTTGTTGTTGCTAGATTTCATTTATAGAAGTACGTAGTTTGTTCGTGCTAGATTTTATTTATAAACGTACGTAGTTTGTTGTTGCTAGATTTTTATTTATAAACGTTCGTACTTTGTTCGTGCTAGATTTTATTTATAAACGTACTTAGTTTGTTCGTGCTAGATTTTATTTATAAACGTAAGTAGTTTCTTCGTGCTTGATTTAATTACTTATGTTACGCAGATTTTTGTTACTAGATTTCATTTATAATATTCTGTCGTTTGTTCGGGCTAGATTTCGTATCTTGTCTTAACCTGATTTCACTTATGTTCATTTATGATATGTAGTCTGCTGTTACCAGATTTCACGGTTATCTTACAAAGTTTAATGTTACTTGATTTTATTCAAAATCTTTCGCAGTTTCTTCGTTCTAGAATTTAATTTCTTATCTTACAAAGTTTCTTGTTACTTGATTGCATGAATAATCTTACTTACGAGTTTATTGTTCCAAGATTTCAATTGTTATCTTCCACACTTTCTTGTTACTTGGTTTCGTTTATAATCTTACATAGTTCTTTTTTGTTGTTGTTGCCAGATTTTATTTGTTATCTTACGTAGTTTGTTCTTGCCAGATTTCATTTCTTGATCTTACATAATTCTTCTTTCTTGATTTCATTAATAATCTTACATAAGTTGTTGCTGCAGGATTCGATTTGTTATCTTTCATAATCCTTCTTACTTGTTTCATTAATAATCTTACATAGTTTGTTGCTACCATATTTCATTCGTTATTTTGCATAGTTTCTAATTTCATAAATAATCTTGCGTAGTTTGTTATTTCCAGACTGCATTTGTTAATTTACATAGTTTCTTGTTATGTGCTTCTACTACGCACATCGATATCGGGATATACCATTTTTTTAAATATTGGAACGATGGACTCGATCATTTAGCTACAATATTATCATTTTAACTTTGACTAATCGAAGAGTGTTCTGTTGCGTCTTGTCTTTTCTCAGACCGTAAACATTCATCAGGACCTCGAACTTTCTATCATCTTATTTTAATTCTTCCAGTGTAAATCTCAAGGGCGTAATGGTATTATATTTCTTAATGTTCCCGATCGTCCTCCCACACGGTTCTAGCATGTGGCGACTTTTTTTTTTTAAATGTTCTATTAAAATACTATTCCTTTACTTTAAAAAAATTTCATTTTCTACCTGGCCAAACCACATCACTTCAAACATTTTATAACTGAACAGTGTAATTTTACTGATGTTAAACACGCCATTATGGCAGCTCTGCTCATACATAAAGAATGACATAATTACAGGCTGCGAAGTTTCGATTTAGCGTGAGAACAAAATAATAGTCAGGTTCAAACAATCGTTACTTGAATCTGGATAGAACTGTAGAGTTGTCCGCCGCTTGCAAAATTTAGAGATATTGTGTAGTTGTTAAAACAGACTTCCACTTTCCAGTAACGTGGTGCAGGAAAGGTAAACATTGCTGTGTCCAACCTGTTGATGTATGAATATGTCTGTATGTCTGTCTACATCATCATCATCATCATCAGTTGCCATCTCCACAACGAAGATTGGCTGTAATGGATCTCCAACGTCTTCTATCTCTTGTCTTGGTAGTGCACTCTGATAGACTCTTTCCTGTCCATCTCTTGATGTTATCTTCCCACTTATGGCGCTGTCTTCCCCTTGCACGTTTGCCTTCAACTCTCCCTTCTGTTATGATCTTCTGCAAGGTGTTATGCCTTTTTATGTGGCCAAAGCATTTTAGCTAACGAACTTTGATCTCCCTCATTAGTTCTCTTTTCATACCTAGATTTTCCAGGACCTTGATAAGGGTGGATTTAGGGCTTGCTCCTCTTTGGTGATAAGGCCGCTATCGTGTTGCTTCATAAATGATAATGGCAGAACTGACCACCATGGACGTTATAGATATAAGTCCAATTTCGTTGGAAAATCTTTAGCCCCGTCACAGTACCTTCCCTATCGACACCAGGTATTATAGTTCAAGATGTAGGGTGTCTTATCTGGTTTTGTGTTGTTGTTGTTGTTGTGTATAATAGTGATGTAGTTCATAAAGTTACAGCACATAGAGTACGACATGTGAAGTCATAAATGGGCAAACTGCTCTTGACGTTTTCATCATTTATTTCTGACGCCACAAGCACAGGTACGTTACATCCAGTTCACAATAGAGCAAAGTCATGACATTCACGAATATCAGCATACATAGTTCATCAATGCATTTGGCATATTCTCAAAATGATGATATGGCGCCAAGGAATTATATTGTTGGCTCCAAATACAAAAGTACATCAAAAAATCCTCCTACTGTTCAGATGTGCTAAATGAGTCAAATCATAAGTCGCACGAGGATGGCATTCCAGGAGTGCAGGTCGAACTGACCTTTACAGGCATTCCTAAGTCTAACCTTGACGTACGCGTAATCGCTGACACACAGCGACGTTCATAGAACATAAGACTGTCCTACGGGCTGAGTATGACCCGTGTACATATAGATCTCAGGTATGAAGATACCTAGGGCGTGACTTCTAATAGAAGAACCTTCCTTTCTGTAAAACATACGTGAGCAGAGATCGACCATTGTCAAACATAAAGTTAAGTTACAGATTGGATGTAAATGAGGCATTACCTTCGTTCGAAAATCCACACCACAGAAAACATACGCCTCCAGGCGATTTGAATACTCAAGGGAAGGACCTTGTAAGCTAACTAACTCACAATAAGGCTCCTAATTCCCTAACAAAATCACAGAGACGCCGGAACGTGTCTTCTCTGCTTCACAACTTTCCATCCACTCCGAAGATAAAGAAACTTCTCAGACGCCTCGCGTCCGGACATGCGCAGAACCTATACACTTGAATAGCAATCAAACAAGACGATCTAGGAACATTCCAGATAAAGATTTAACTAGATCGAGCCTTATATGGACATGAACAGAGAACCTCAACACTGGTTTCAGACATTCCAACAACAGTTGACCGATACTACCAAATAAGGAGAATGGTCACACTTCGTTCAAAAAATATGGACCGAACGTGTCTCGACACAAGAGGAGGTAACATCATATTAAATGATAATCTCAATTATCCAGAGTTATGTAGCTTTGACCAAAAAAATTAAAGTGTACATTTCAGTCAATCTAATTACACAATGTCTTTAGCAAAAAATGATCATACAATGTCTTGAGAAGAAAATCATCATACAATGACTTTAGGAAAAATGATCTGTGCGTAACATTACCGCACCCTCCCGGGGAAAAAAATGAAACACATTTTTTTTTAAATCCTGGAGCCGGGAAAAAAAAACCCTAGGCTCCTAACGCACGTATGATGCGCGGATATGTTGCCTAAAAATGAGGCTAGCTCGCCGCAACTGAGATTATATCTCAGATCCTTAGAGAAAAAAAATTTACCTAAGTATACGCGTATATATTCCAGGAAGGTGCCACCAACACACGCCATAGTGATGGCAACATCATAATGAAAGTCAAATTATACTCATACAAATCTATGAAATTAAATATATTATCATAGTATTATACAATGAAGTGTTGTGGAAACAGCGGTGTAATATACCAATATACCGCACTATAATATTACACATATTCAAACAAAGAGTACATTATATAATGCATTATCAATCATTACAACTACATGCGCTGTTCGTCGTAGACATAAATATAATCGATAGAAGAAGATGTGGACATCATCCACTCCAACCTAGGACAGGACTTGATAACTTCAAAGTTCCACAATGTACATAACCTCGCAGGCTTCAATGATGTGCTGCGAAAATATCAATAACACAAATCTTTGAGACAACTGTTAAATCTCTTAATACAATCATTAAAATATAATATCTAAATGTGGCCATGTGATCTTTTGGCCCGTATATCGCTAACTAAGCCTTCTTCTGTTATGATCAAATCGGTAACAGAAAAAAGGAAATTACATGGTACAATGTTATAAATTCCCAAAAAGTTAGAAAATATATGCTAATGTGTCATTATAGTATTGGACTGTATATCAGGAAATATATATGACAGAAGAATTATGTGGAATCGTGTGGGCACCTGGACATAATGTCTGCCATCACATTATCCGAACCACGGATAGCTCGCACTGTGAAATGAAATGGTTGAAGAGCTATGGCATATCGAGTGGACCTCGAGCTCTTCAAGTTTTTGCTCTGAATAGCAGTAAGAGCTTTCTGGTCGGTTTCCACAATGAAATGTGAGCCTAGAAGAAATCTTTGTAACTTCAGAATAGACCATACCATAGCCAATAATTCACGGTCTAAAACCAAGTAAATTCTTTCTGCAGCATTTAATTTCCTAGAGATATACATCACCGGATGCAGAGTATCAGAATACTCCTGCATAAGTGCTGCCCCAATCCCAATTGACGAGGCGTCACTTCGAAGAACAAAAGTCTTCTCAATAGTAGGTAACCTAAGGATAGGTGGAGATGAAAATAGAGTTTTAACCTGGTCCAGTGAGGATTGACATTCTTGAGACCAGCGGATCAGATTAGGTGATCCTTTCTTCAATAAAGTAGAAAGCGGTGCCATAATGGAGGACAGATTCGGAATGAATCGTCCGTAAAATTGGATCAAACCTAAGAGACTCCGTACTTGTTTTTTTTCATAGGGACAGAAATGTTAAGTATTTTTGAAACATTGTAGTCCTCTGTCTTTAAAAGACCATGACCAACACGATGACCCAGGAAAGAAATCTCACTAAATCCTATAAAGGCTTTAGAGGGTTTTGCAGTCAAGTTATATTCGCGAAGAGTAGACAGCAATTCGTATAAACCCAAATAGTGATCTTCCCAGGAATCACTTAACAGACAGATATCGTCTAAGTATGCTATGACATCTGTACGATATGCGAGAATTCGCCGCATCATGCGTACGAATGTAGCAGGGGCGTTCATAAGACCGAAAGGCATGAAATTCCATTGGAATAGACCCCTAGGTGTAGAAAACGCTGTAAAAGGTTTGGCACGTTCAGTTAAAGGAACTTGCCAATAACCTTTAGACAAGTCTAGTTTGGTAAAGAATCTAGAATTAGAAAGTTTATTTAGTAGCTCTTCCAATGAAGGCATAGGTTCAGCATCGAACTTTGTAACTTGGTTCAATTTGCGATAACCTACGCAAATGCGAATGTTATTATCCTTCTTTCGAACAATAACCATAGACGAAGAGTATGCTAAAGTGGATGGTTCAATGATTTCCAATCGTATCATTTCATCCAATTCTTTTTCGACTTGTGATTGAAAATGGATAGGTATTGGATAGGGTCTGACTCTGATAGGATTATGGTCAGTTAGTATAATGTCATGTTCGATGACATGTGTGTGTCCCGGGATGTCTGTAAGGACATCCTGAAATGTTTGCAACATCGAAGAAACTTGTCGATGTTCCTCAGCGGAAAGATTAGGAGAAACGGTAACGTTTTTCCAAGATTCCGTCGAATGAAGTGGGACCATAGGAAGTGGAAGATTGACATCAGAAAAAGTAGTTTCCTCATCCTGTATAACTGACAGGGATGAGTAATGACCATGAGGTACTTGAGAATTGTCCGTTGCCTGGAAAATAGGCTGCAAATAGTCAGGTCTTTCATGAAATTCCGTGAGCATATTTATGTGGAAAGTTTTATGCTTTCCATCAATATCGACAACATAGTCGACATCGGAAATTTTGGAGACTATTGCATATGGACCTTTCCATGCAATAAGAAGTCTGTTCTCCCTTGAAGGAAGTAGAACGAGAGCTTTGTCACCTGGACAAAGTTGTCGTAGACATCTATTTTTATTTGCAAACTGCCTTGCCTTTTCTTTAGCAAATTCGGATGAAGAAGTTGCTAGTTTGCAAACCTCGATGATCTTTTGCCTAAGAGCAATGACGTACTCATAAGAAGATTGAGTCTCATCGCTAATATTATCGGCAGTGATTAGATCGTGAAGTAAAGACATAGGGCCGCGCGGTTGCGCGCCAAAGACAAGTTCAAAAGGAGAAAACCCTGTGTGTTCATTGGGGACCTCTCTATAAGCAAAGAGAGCCGCGGGTAAAACCCTGTCCCAATCCTGAGGATGATCCTCAGTTATCTTCCCAAGTAAAGTTTTTAGAGTCCTATTCAAACGCTCAACTAACTCATTAGACATTGGGTGATAGATACTGCTGAGAGACCTTTTAATATGTAGCATAGACATTACCTGTGACATAGTGTCTGATATAAGTTGAGTGCCATGGTCTGACAATATTTCTCCGCGGAAACCCAAGCGAGAAAATATCAGCCAAAGAGCGTCTGCGATATCAGCAGTTGAGATGCTCTTGAGAGGTATAGCCTTTTGCCAACGTGTGCACATATCGACACATGTAAGGATAAATTGATGTCCTCTGGCCGACTTAATTCTAAAAGGACCGATAATATCTATTGCCATTTTTTGAAAAGGGCGAATAGGAATGTCAGCAGCCTGGATAGGCGCAGCATGTCGTGGTCCTTTAGATTTGACCTCCTGACATACTTTGCAAGAACGACAGTAAATTCGTATGTCCTTGCTCACAAATGGCCAAAAGAAAGCCGCAAGAACCCTCGACTTTGTACGGGAAAAACCCATATGTCCAGCACATTGCGAGTCATGAGCATGTTGCAATATTTGCAATCTCATACTCTTAGGCACAAGAATTTGTGAATGAGTGGACGTAGACGAGTCTTGTACCATACGCACAAGTACGCCGTTCTTCATAGAAATCCAAGACTTTCTATTAGTATTCTGATTTGGATCACCTTTTTTTGCTAGAATGAAGAATTTTTGTAAAGAATGATCTTCTTCTTGCAATTTTATAAATGAGTCACGTGAAATAATCAAGTGACTATCTTGGCTATCTACTTCATCATTATCAGTTAATGAAGTTTGAGGTGGATCCAGAGCATGTGCTCTTGTGACCACCGCATTGGTAGCTTCCATGTTTTGCTCTTCCCAAACAGCAATTTGCTGTGGGGTACATTCCCTAACTCCGCGAATACGACCAATAATAAGGTCCGAAATAGGGTTTGGAAGAAGACACGCGTGGACATCTCCCGTAAAGAAAGGAGTAGCAATATGTATTATGGCTGTAGGATACTTTTCCAAAGTGCCACCAAATGTGACACATTTGATGACCTTTCCTGTAGCACAGGATGGATTTACAAGAGATTGCCTAACACCAGCAGTAGTACATCCAGAATCAAACAAAACTGAGACTGGATTACTATTTACAAGACCCTTATGTAGTATAAGAGAACCTCTCCCGTCATGCGCAACATTAGCAGGAAGAGCGGGAAGAGGATGACCACAGCTTAAAGTAGTTACGGTAGTCGGGTCAAATAAAGTACTGCATTGGATACATTTATTTGCTCTACCAAAATCAAAAGATGAACATCCGATAGCATTATGGTCTTTATTATCATTACCCTGTTTATCTGCTCCCTGAGATTCTTGTTGTACAGAGTTTGTCTGTTGATATCTTGTTCTTTTATGTTGCGATCTACCGCGACCATTATTGCCTCTGCAATTATCATTAAAGTCCCTACTGTAATTGTTATTCTGGTTTGAATTCCAGTTTCCATAACTGTCATTACCATTTCTATACTGTTGAGAACCTCTATTATATTGGTTTTGAGGTCTTCGAGAAAAAGATTTGCCTCTATACTGATTACCTTTGTGAAAAAGTCTAAAATTACAGGGAGTAGTATACCGTGGAGTATCAGGTTGTCTCCAGTTCTGCGAAGAAGAATCACCCTGAAATTGATCGCTATGATTCTGAGCATAATTACGGTTACTCTTCTTATTAAAATTTTGTTGGCTACCCTGAAATTTACGCATGAAATTTGGGTCATAAGGTGCTGCCGAAGCAACTGGCAGACCTTCTTTTACTTTAGAGTTGCTAATGGTTACGTGAGGATGCGCAGTGACATACTGGCAACCGTATTCTTCCATTTCTTTTATGTTTTTAGGCTTACGCTCATGAAGAAAAGAAAGAAAAGATTCATTGACAGAAGACATAACCTTGTCTCTAAGTAGTAAGTCCATAAGAGCTTCATATGTATTTTCTGTCTTAGACAACTCAACCCATCGTGAAAAAGTAAGACGTATCCTTGAGATGAATTCGGAGAATTCCACTCCAGTTTCTGGCAACATATTTTTAAATTGAAGACGATAGCCGTCTTCGTTAAGTTGGTACTTCTTTAACAAGACTGCTCTGACAACCTCATAGTTGTTCTTGTCAGGAACATCTACCATGCCCAACATAATCAAAGCATCACCTCTAAGTATCTTGGACAGATGATAAACATATAGTGTTTTATCTATGTTATGCACCTTACATGCACTTTCAAATCTGTCTAGATAAAATGTTTTGTCATCAATGGAGGCATTAAATGCTGGTAGATTAAGCTTGAAATTATTATCATTAGTCTTATCTGACACCTTATCTACATTATTAGCATTACCAGTGTTCAACAATTTCATCTTTTCTAACTCTAAAGCTAAGAGTTTTTCTTCATGCTCCATTTTTGCTTTTTTCAGCTTCTCTTTGTAACCTTCTTTCTTCAGCCTCTCTTTGTAACTTTTTCTCTTCAGCCTCAGCCTCTCTTTGTAACTTTTTCTCTTCAGCCTCAGCCTGAAGTCTCTTATTTTCAGTCTCTAATTCTAGTCTTTTATTTTCAGCATCTTTTTCAAGTCTTTTCTCTTCAGCTTCTGCTTCTCTTTTTTGTTTTTCCATTTCCATTTCGAATCTCTTTTCCTCCACCTGCATCTGCAGTTTTAAATTCTCAGTATCTATTTTCTTTTGTTCAGTTTGTTCTTTCATTTTCTTTTCTTCCGACTTCAATGCCTTGGCATATTGAATAGTCGCAAATTCTTCTAATTTATCACCAGTCTTTCCAAGGGATTTACCCTGCTCAATAAAGTACTCAAATGTAGACATGTTGTCTAAAATATGAGTCCAAAACCTGAAATAATTAATTATCTTATTTCAACCTTAATAGTAACAAGACTTAATAAAGTACTTGTATAATCCCAATGTTTAACCCAATCTCAGTGGGAAACAAGTCTTTGACACCAACTTGTATTATCAAATGTATAATATCACAAGTTACTTTTTAATCATGAAGGCACTACACAAATCAGTGCATAACCATCAGTTATTTATCATAACTGCATTACAATAGTGCGTAAGCAAAAAACCACCAGTTAGTTATGATAAGTGCACTATATAAACAATAGTGAAAGCTAATTACCCAAGAACCATGTAAACAATAACAAAGAACAAAGACAATGTAAACAATAACAAAGATCAAAGTCAATGTAAACAACAACAAAGATCAAAGTCAATACGAAAACATTCGCATAAGTCAACTAAATAAACAGCAGAACTAAAAGAAAGTATCACAAAGAATGTGAATGACAAAATGCGAAAAAGTAAACAAACCAATGACGTCACAATGTATAAACAAAAATTGTGTAAAGAACTGAATAATAGAAAAGAGGAGACCTACAAATACAAACAAATCAAAACAGAACTAAAGAATGCGAAAAATAACAATAACAACACTAACACATGTCATCACAACTAATAGAAATAGCAACAAAAGTCGCTTAGCAAATTTCACTATAGGAAATTTGCATACCCTACAGAACACTCTCAATAGAAACCCTCTGTCACGTGGTATGATCTATAGGAGTCACCACCCATCCAGACCCGCTGAAATATAAATATACATATACAAATAACATATAACATGTAAACATGTAAACAAATAGCAAAAAGTGTGTGAAAGAATTCAGAAGGCTCAGCTAGAACATAAGGGCACAGTTCACAAACAAACAGGCCACTTAACTTCTATATGTCCCAAACGTCAGCACGGTGCAGAACAGGATGTGATCAGCATTCTTAGGATAAACGATCCAACGTTGATCGACATCTGCTCCCATGTACAGCCATGACGCAGGAAAAAGAGCTTCTGATACTGGAAATACGTTACGGAACTTGACCTTCTAGATTGAAAGAAATCGATTCAAACGGCACTTGTCCTTCTAGATGTAGACAAATCGATTCAAACGGCACTTGTCCTTCTAGATACAGACAAATCGATTCAAACGGCACTTGTCCTTCTAGATGCAGACAAACTTCGACAAACTGCCGAGCAGCGCCGGGTACTTTCAAAATATCTCTTGAAGGAAGTGAGTTGAAACCGCAATGTTGTATGATGAAGTATGCTATCTGGGTTTGATGATTCCCTTGACTGCTGGTACCAGAATTAAACCAACATCTGGCCACCATAAAATGATAAGGGTGGATTTAGGGCTTGCTCCTCTTTGGTGATAAGGCCGCTATCGTGTTGCTTCATAAATGATAATGGCAGAACTGACCACCATGGACGTTATAGATATAAGTCCAATTTCGTTGGAAAATCTTTAGCCCCGTCACAGTACCTTCCCTATCGACACCAGGTATTATAGTTCAAGATGTAGGGTGTCTTATCTGGTTTTGTGTTGTAGTTGCTGTGTATAATAGTGATGTAGTTCATAGAGTTACAGCACATAGGGTACGACATGTGAAGTCATAAATGGGCAAACTGCTCTTGACGTTTTCATCATTTATTTCTGACGCCACAAGCACAGGTACGTTACATCCAGTTCACAATAGAGCAAAGTCATGACATTCACGAATATCAGCTTACATAGTTCATCAATGCATTTGGCATATTCTCAAAATGATGATATGGCGCCAAGGAATTATATTGTTGGCTCCAAATACAAAAGTACATCAAAAAATCCTCCTACTGTTCAGATGTGCTAAATGAGTCAAATCATAAGTCGCACGAGGATGGCATTCCAGGAGTGCAGGTCGAACTGACCTTTACAGGCATTCCTAAGTCTAACCTTGATGTAGGCGTAATCGCTGACACACAGCGACGTTCATAGAACATAAGACTGTCCTACGGGCTGAGTATGACCCGTGTACATATAGATCTCAGGTATGAAGATACCTAGGGCGTGACTTCTAATAGAAGAACCTTCCTTTCTGTAAAACATACGTGAGCAGAGATCGACCATTGTCAAACATAAAGTTAAGTTACAGATTGGATGTAAATGAGGCATTACCTTCGTTCGAAAATCCACACCACAGAAAACATACGCCTCCAGGCGATTTGAATACTCAAGGGAAGGACCTTGTAAGCTAACTAACTCACAATAAGGCTCCTAATTCCCTAACAAAATCACAGAGACGCCGGAACGCGTCTTCTCTGCTTCACAACTTTCCATCCACTCCAAAGATAAAGAAACTTCCCAGACGCCTCGCGTCCGGACATGCGCAGAACCTATACACTTGAATAGCAATCAAACAAGACGATCTAGGAACATTCCAGATAAAGATTTAACTAGATCGAGCCTTATATGGACATGAACAGAGAACCTCAACACTGGTTTCAGACATTCCAACAACAGTTGACCGATACTACCAAATAAGGAGAATGGTCGCACTTCGTTCAAAAAATATGGACCGAACGTGTCTCGACACAAGAGGAGGTAACATCATATTAAATGATAATCTCAATTATCCAGAGTTATGTAGCTTTGACCAAAAAAATTAAAGTGTACATTTCAGTCAATCTAATTACACAATGTCTTTAGCAAAAAATGATCATACAATGTCTTGAGAAAAAAATCATCATACAATGACTTTAGGAAAAATGATCTGTGTGTAACAGACCTCCTTATTTGTTTTCATCTCTTTTCATGAGGTACGCCCCATTCTTCTATATATCCACATTTCAAGAGCCTCAATTCTTTCTTCCAAATGCTTATTCATCGTCCATGTTTCCGCACCATACAGAAATGCAGAATATATATAACACTTTATGATTCTCAGTTTTAATTTGTGAGATAACTGTTTGGATGTCAGTATATGTTTCATGTTGTTGAATGTAGCTTTGGCCATTCCTATTCTCTTCTTGATTTCTGTTTCACATCTGCCATCTTCTGTTATTACGAGGTATATGACCAAGATATACGTAACTCTTGACTTGTTCCAGGATTTTCCCATTAACGCTTATCTTTAATGTGGGTTTATCGTCTGTTTTGCTAATTATCATAGTTTTTGTTTTCTCAATATTAATGTCGAGTCCATATTCATGACTTATACTGTTCACTTGCTTCACTAGTTCTTGTAACTCCTGTTCGCTTTCAGCTAACAACATGGTATCATCTGTATATCTAAGGTTGTTTATTGACCTTCCACTGATGTTCAGTCCTGATATTTCCTGTATCTGTTTGAAAATTTTTTCGGTGTATAAATTAAATAGGCAGGGGAACAGCTAACAACCTTGTCTGACACCTCTTTTTATGTCTATGTATGGTAAATAATTCCTTTCAGTTCTTACTGTGGCAGTTTGCTCCCAATAAAGGTTACCGAGTATTCTTATATCTTTTCCATCAATACCTATGTCTTCGAGGCATTCAATTATTTTCTCATGATGGACTCTGTCAAAAGCCTTCTTATAGTCAATGAAGCACATGTACATACTTTTTTGGACCTCTGTCTACATATCTACCTAAATATCGATCAGTGTATCTATCTATCTATCTATCTATCTATCTATCTATCTATCTATCTATCTATCTATCTATCTATCTATCTATCTATCTATCTATCTATCTATCTATCTATCTATCTATCTATCTATCTATCTATCTATCTATCTATCTATCTATCTATCTATCTATCTGTATATCTGTCTGTATATCTGTCTGTCTGTCTGTAAGTCTATCTGTCTTGTCTGTCTGTATATATATATATATATATATATATATATATATATATATATATATATATATATATATATATATATATATATATATATATATATATATATATATATATATATATATATATATATATATATATATATATATATATATATATATATATATATATATATATATATATATATATATATATATATATATATATATATATATATATATATATATATATATATATATATATATATATATATATATATATATATATATATATATATATATATATATATATATATATATATATATATGCCTGTTCGTCCGTCTGCCTGCCTATGTGTCTGTTTCTCTATCTGTCTAACTATATGTCTGTCTGACTGCCTGCCTATTTACCTATTATTTCTTTTTTTCTGTGTGGCGTCACTAGGTGCACAAAAGAAATTAAATGGTTATTTCGACAACTAGGCGTGTCGTAAGAGCAACTACCGCGAAGGTGTGAAAATGCGACCAATCTTCCGGAGCTTACGTCATTGCTTGTGTGGAGACACCCGGTGTTTATTTGTCAGATCTATGTTTATCTCAACAATTAGCTGCAGAAATTCATATCGTTTGTTTATGCATTTAACGTACTTCACAATGTCCTTTCTGTATTGGTGTCTCGCGCCTTTACCGTGATGAAGACCTTCTGGTCATAACATGAGCGTTTTTCTGTATCTATATGACCTACCGTGTTTCCGTTGACCACATCATTCTACGAATGTCAGGAGACTCTTTATAACGAACAACATTCAGGCACCGCAGGGCAAATGAGTGAGAAGTCCCAAAGAGACATAGGGACGCTAATATAAATGTTGACAGGCTGGGGTCTGTCATGAGAAATGAGAAACAGGTGGATGTAAAACGGCAGACCGTCGTCTATGGACAACCATATGCCATGGGCTCAGGGGTGTAAATGGAATAAATGAACGGAGGACTATTTACGGTATGCACATATGGTACTGAATGAATGAGTCGATGACTAGATGCGTTGGGTACTTCATGGTATTGACTAATGAATCGCAGGATAAGATTTGTTACGTTTTCTGTGTACACTGAAATAAGATGCCAAAAAGCCAGTGCAGCGACTTAGCAACTATCACCTCTACTCAAACATTCGAATATCAGCGTGAAAAATAAACGACAGTTGATAAATAGTTTCTTATTATTACCTATTTGCAGTCAGTATCAAACAAGGTACCTAGCCAGAGCACGTGTTAGGAAAACCACATCATGCCAGATAAGAGGCGTGAAAAGAGCCATTAATGCTACAGGAGAGACGTCAGAAAAATTGTAACAAATGCAGGGAAGAAATGAAGTAGTTTGGCCATCTCATGGACCCCGATCAGTTACAACTAGGGGCCTACAACAGCATAAGATCTGGTTTCAGGGCACTGAGAAAGCCAAAAGGCAGATGGATAGACATTTTAGAAAAATTCAACCACACGAGCTCACAGCAGCTAATGCTTCACACTTGGCTCAAGAACGCAAACTTCAGCTTCCCACTGTCGTGAGTTGGTCTGTTTTCACAACACGTCCTTCTGTATACTCTGACGAAACCGCGCGCCATACTTTATGATAACTGCTTGATACACTGACCAATCGGAAGGTACAGTTCTGCCGTGTTTACTAAAGCATTGAATAGACAAAATGGCTAGGACTAATCCGTGCAACCGAGTGAAGGATGCCATTTAATTACATAAGTAGGAAAGAAGTACCACCGGGAAGAGGTCTCTAATTCTACAACGTGAATGTTGCTCTGCACGTCTGTGCAGAGACTTTCACGATCAGTAGTATAGGACGGGAGAAATCTTTGGTTGAATGCATCGAGGCCTCAGGTTAGTCCATAATTTGGCTGTTTAAAGTACGCATAGAAATAAATGCATTTAGGAAAGTAACAGATTAGTAGCTAGGAAGGTGTAGAATAATACAGAGCGTATTTAAAGCTTTAGATGAAGAAATTCGCTCCAGGAATAACGTAGATAAATAAAATCAAAGTTTTCCTGATTTGCACAACAAGACAGATTTTACAAAAAAATTTCGGATGCAAATATTAGCGAGCAGAGAAACCCCTCGGACTCCCGACCTCACACTATAAATAACGTGTATGCTAACGAAATGGGGCGTCATTTTAAGAAAAATCACGGTGAGCGGTAACACAAGTGTTAATGCGTAGTGCCTTTGCCTTATGTATCTGAGAGCAGACCATTGCAACCGTTAACAGCTCGACTGTATGTGCCTGAGGGTAAGAAAGAATGTATAAATATATATATATATATATATATATATATATATATATATATATATATATATATATATATATATATATATATATATATATATATATATATATATATATATATATATATATTGTAAAGGGCAATTTTTACTATCTTGCAATATAATACATTTATATACTTATTATGTTCGCAAATATTTTGTAAACAAAGGATTTCCTTTTTAAGTGCTTGAGGAGAAGTCATTTTTGAGTTACTTCCCTTGAAAGCAGTTCCGTCATCTTCGATCGGACTCCGCGGACAAATTTAGGCCTACTGCGATTTATTCTTTGGCTGGGTAGGAATAGATTATTCTTGCTTCAGTATATCTATGGCCTGAATTTATACGTAGTGTTTGTATGAGTAGGACGAGTCTGTCTTATATATGGATATCTTTACATTTCTAAGTCGAACTATGTTGGTTGTCGCTAGAAAAGGTCAAAGGCTATGCAGCGGAAGTATCGCTAGCAAGGGGTGTGATTCATGGCTGTCATCCTGTCTGGATGTAGAATTTTGATGTAGCCGGCCTATCGCCGAAAATGTGATCTATAAGTAGATGGGGAAAAGTGATAGTCATTTAGACATGTTGTATGTACTTTACCCCAGTGTTTATTCTCTTTTGCCAAGGAATGGCAAAGTTATATTTTCGCATAGAAAGGTAAAACCACAATTTATTATGAACTTGGGCTTCGCCATCGTTGTCGATAAACAGATGCACAGTGGTACTTTTGAAAAGAATATTTATTCAAAGGAAGATGACATTCCTATGTATCAGCACTAGATTATATGATATTATTCAATTACCTCTATGACAGAAGTTATGAAGAAATGAGGACATTTAACGAATGACCAATTTTGGTCTGGATCCTATAGTGAGTGAAACTCACGAGAGAAGAACAGCCATGTTGAAATTCATATACTTTGTATTTATCGAGTGAGAAAAAGGGATGCCTGTACTATCGCTCGATGAACCAAGAGATCACTGCTACATGTGAGAACCCATGTCTGGGATTCCTATATCTTTATGGAAAAATATATATATTGAACTTTACATGAAGGGATATTCGCTAGACGAGATTAGGTCTAGGAGCCTTCCTATATATTGGTTATGGTCTGACGTGCCCAGTCAGTAAAGCCAGATGATTTACATGATGGAACTCTGAATGCTTATTTACGAATGCTCCATTATGATATTTGCCAAGCATGAATGCTAACTTAAGATGATATGCCTGTGATCAACATTATGCTGTCTATGTCGACATTTGTTCCTGTAACCATACACGTACTGTCCAAGTGTGCGTCTCATTAAATGTTATAAAAAGACCACCGTAGTTCCAGTACTTCTTGAATTCGAACAGTGTGAGTATGAGTGATGTACTACCAACTTGTCAACTCTATCGAATCATTCTACCATTCGCGTTCTGACATTCATATACACACTCATTGTCTACACTCACATTCTTGTCGGAGCCTCATCACGTTCCAGGACAAGATGACCTGTATGACCAAAACTGTGCTGGGTTTAATGAGTTGACAATCGTTACACTTTACTACACCAGTCCCAACATCTACATTTATCAACTGGTGGACATTCACGTCATTTAACAAATAAAGCGTGATTCAACAACTAGTAGCCAGTATGTGTTAACAACAACAATACAGAGTTTATCAACTGGGGGCCAGCTTCCTGGGTCAACCTGCACAGTGACCATATTGAGAAGTAAACTTCTGAGACCAGACGTTCCTTGGGGTCTGTTACGACACACAAATACATCAACAGTACAACTCTACAGTGATGTCAGCGTGACCTGTCCTGTCGAGAGTATGCGGTAACTAGGTCAGCGTTTGTTGACATTTGGTTCGTTGGACATTTGCCATACAACTGACAGTGTTACACAGCAAGCTTGGTTGAAACATAGAACATTACACATCAGGACTGGAGAATATTTGACAGTGTTTGCGAAAGGAAATGTTATTGAACTGAGAAGTCCTACATCGATTGTTATCATTCACATCAACGATGGAACTTCTATTTCTGTGTTGAATTTAAAATAATTAGACCAGAAGTATTTGTTTAATAAAGTACCACAGTACTGTACTATTAGGCAGTGTAACTGAGCCTTCTTTACAACACATTCTTTCTGCAACACTCTATTTACATCATATTGCCATACTATTTATGCATTTATGTATTTATGTTTAAATATTTATATGTGATATTTGTCACACAACAGAGTATCCCACGTAATAGAGGGTCTGATGTGTGCGTTTCTATAGGTGCAATTTTCTTGATTGAAAATTTGCTGCGACAGCTGTTGCTATTAGTGTTAGCTGTGAAGACTGTACTCATTGTTGTTTTTGTAATATTTCTCTGTTCTTTAGTTTGTTTTGATTTGTTTGTAATTTGTTGGTCTACCCTATTCTATCTTTCAGTTCTATTCTCAATTTATATTTATATACTGTGGCGTTATTTGTATTTGTTATCCTCTTGCGGGTTATCTTTTATTGTTTTTCCCATTTGATTTATGTCATTTCCGCAAATGTTTTCATGTTCTTCTGTATAACTGTTTTGTTTTGTGCCTGATCGACATACACTATTTAAAATATAGTTGATCATATAAATTGATGTACAAGAATCAACTGATAGTTAATTGCTATTACTAAAGGTACACAGTTGATGATATAAAACACACTATTTCTGGTGCACTGCACTTATATTATAAAGTGAACCAGCAACTTATAGCTGTTATTATATAAGGATTTATACAAGACCTTTGTAAGGCTTGTTTCCCACAGTGATTGGGATAGTTAAGTACTATTTTCCACAGGTTAAAAAGTTATCATACAAGGTCTTTGATTAAGACTAAGAAAGTGAATTTATTTACTTTTGCAAATTACTGATCTTATTAGACAACATGTCTACATTAGATTATTTTATCACACAAGGCAGGGCTCTTGATAAGACTGGTCAGCAATTAGAAGAATGGGCAGTTGCTCAATATGACAAAGCATTAGCTGCTGCTGCTGAAGAAAGAAAAGCATTGATTGAAGAAAAGAAATTAGCAGCTGAGGAGAAAAGATTAGAAGCTGAGGAAAAAAAATTACAAAGAGAGGATGAACAAAAGAAATTGCAGATACAGACTGATGAAAAAAGATTCCAGATGGAAATGGAAAAAGAGAGAGAAGAAAAGATGAAGCTGCTGCAGAAGAGAGAAAATTACAAGCTGAAGCTCAAGAGAAAAAAGCAATAAGAGAACATGAACACCAAAAAGAACTTTTAGCATTTGAGTTAGAAAAGTTAAAGTTAACAAACATAAGTGATGGTAATCAAGCATCTGGTGGTAATGGTAAACCCTTTACTTACAAGGTCAAGGTACCAGCGTTCAACCCTTCCAGTGATGACATAACATTCTGGCTAAATAGATTTGAACGCTCGTGTCGAGCCCATAATGTGGACAAATCACAATATGCTAACCAGTTATCAGAAAATCTGAAAGGTGATTCTCTGACTAGTTTAAGTTTGGTTGAAGAGGCTGACAAAGATAACTATGATGTTATTAGGGCAGCCTTATTAAAGAAGTATCAGTTGTCTGAAGAGGGTTATCGGAAGTTGTTTAAGACAATGGTGCCTGAGGAGCAGGTGTAGAATTCTCAGAATTCATTGCAAGGACACGTCTTACATTTGATCGTTGGATTGAGCTATCCAAAACAGAAAAGACTTATGAAGCCCTTATGGACTTGATACTCAGAGACAAGATTATGTCAAGTATAAATAAACCTTTCCTCGAATTCTTACATGAGCGTAAACCTAAGTCTCTAAAAGAAATGGAACAGTATTGTACCCAATACGTCACTGCACATCCGGACGTAGCTATTAGCAACAGTAAGGTTAAAGAAGGTATGCCAGTTGCTTCTGCAACACCATACAACCCTAATCACTCTCACAAATTCCAAGGACCTCAAAATAGGTTTAATAAAAAAGGTAACTATTACAGTTATCAGAACCAAGGTAACCAATCATTTCAGGGTTCTTCTTCGAATACCTGGAGAAGAGCTGACAGCCCTCGATTCAGGGGTGGTCATAATTACAGGAACTTCCGCAAAGGAAGTCATTCTAGAAACTATCCAAGTTTTCCTTCATGGAGACAACAGGATCATAATTACCGAGATACTCATTATAATGAATATGATGATAGTAACCAAAGGAGCTATGATTCAAACCCGAGTAGGGGTTATAATAGTGGAAACAATGATAAGTACAGAGGCAATAATAACAGAGGTAGAGCACAATTCAAAAAACATAAAGCTCATTACCAGGCGAACTCTGCACAGCAAGAGTCCCACGAAGCCTATAAACAAAATAAAGATAATGATGACTCTAATAATATGGCATGTGCCGCTTTTGATTTTGGGAGAGCATCTCAGTGCCCCCAATGCCAAACATTATTTGAGCCAACCACAGTGTCTACTTTAAGCTGTGGGCATCCTCTTCCCGCTCTTCCTGCGTCAATCGCGCATGATGGGAGAGGTTCTCTTGTCTTACACAAAGGTTTAGTAAATGACAATCCAGTCTCAGTACTTTTTGATTCTGGATGCACAACTATTGGGGTTAGGCAGTCACTCATAGATCCTTCTCATTCTACAGGCAAAGTAGTCAAATGCGTAACATTTGGCGGCACATTAGAGAAATACTCTACCGCTATCATTAGGATTGCTACTCCTTTCTTTACAGGAGATGTACACGCATGTCTTCTTCCGAATCCGATCGCTGACCTCATCATCGGTCGCATTCATGGAGTCAAGGAATGCACTCCGGAGCAAATTTATAGTCCGGGTTTGGGAAAATCAACTTTTGTTATATGCAATCTGCTCAACTTCATTGGCGAATGCGGTAGTCACTAGAGCTCAAATGCTCTCAAATATGCCTGAAACTACTTACTTCATCTGTTGAAGATAAATGAAGTGCTATAAACCAAGATTTGAGATGATCCCTTGGTAATTTTCTCGTGAACTCGTTTATAAAACAAAAGAAAGAAGAAGATCCGACTCTTAAGAAATTATTCTCGTCACTCTTGTAACGAAAGGTGATCCGAAATAAAGATTCAAATTGTGTAAATCTTGGATTACATACAATGAAAAATGGCGTACTTGTACGTATGGTGCAAAGACTCCACTAAGTCAAAGTCATTCTCATGATTCTTGTACCCAAGAATTTGAGAGTTTAAAGATCTTACAACATGCACAACGACTCTCAGTGTGCTGGTCAATGGGTTTTTTTCTACAATTTTTTTACAAAGATCAAGAGTTCTAGGCAACTGGGCTTTCTTTTTTTGGCCTTTTGTGAACAAGGACATACTACGGATCTATTTGGAGTCGATCCTGTGTTTACTAGTTTGTCATTATGTTTCAAGTCAAATCCAAAAGGTCCTCGTTAAATGTCATGCTGCGCCTATTCAGGCTGCAATATTCCTATCGTCCATTCCAGAAATATTCAGGCAATAGACATCATTGTCCATTTCAAGATCAAATCCTAGCTATAGACCCTGAGGTCCTCAGTTTATTGTCTTAAACGTGGTGTAGGACATACATGTCACACGTTGGCAGAATGATCCTATAACTGCTCTGCCCTTACGGACCATCATCATTGCAGATGGACGTCTTTGGAATTTATCATAAGTTTCTCGATCTCTACACAATTAAATCAGATCGCCCCATGACATGCACCCCAAATTCTGGCTAGAGAAGATCAGAAGCTATTTTCATCACACCTTTAAAAATTTTACCTCAACAGCGATGTGTTCTTCTAGTACGTTGCATCAACTGGGTCCTTGGCGGCCAAGGCAAGGTTCTGTGAATTGTAAATCCTGTATGTTAAGGGAAGTTAAACTTCTGCAGCAGATTGATTTGGTTTTGACCTCGTGCTTCTTCCCTATGGTTTGGTCCTCTAATAAAGTGATTCATTTGGTCGAGTTGACCAGGGTTATGTTGATACCCGGAGAAAATCATATTATCAGATTTTCATGGCACACTTCCAACTGATATCGGATACCACTGTCGCTCATTCAAGTAATGTTTACTCTACAGATTTTGTAGAGAGATCTTTTGAGTAGCATCTATCCATCCTATGTCCAATGGGACTGGATGGTATCCGAGCGATAACAATAGAAACATGACTTAAGAAATAATCTTCTTATTAGGGAAGATAACTGAGGATCATCCTCAAGATTGGGATAGGGTTTTACCCGCGGCCCTCTTCGCGTACAGAGAGGTCCCCAATGAACATACAGGGTTTTCTCCCTTTGAACTTGTCTTTGGCGCGCGACCGCGCGGCCCAATGTCTTTGCTGCATAATCTTATAACAGCTGACAATATTGACGATGACACAAAATCTTCTTACGAGTATGTCATCGCGCTGAGACAGAAGATTATCGAAGCATGCAAATTGGCAACGTCCTCTTCTGAATTTGCTAAGCAGAAGGCAAGACAATTTGCTAATAAGAAGAGAACTTTACGACAACTTTGTCCCGGTGACAAAGCCATTTTTAGTTTTTGCTATACCTTGTCGTGAAAATAGACTCCTTATTAGTTGGAAAGGTCCGTACGATATAATATCGAAAATTTCAGATGTTGACTACATCGTCGATATTAACGGGAAGCATAAAACCTTCCACATCAATATGCTTACGGAGTTCCATGAACGTCCTGACTATCTACAGCCTATTTTCCAGGCAACGGACGATTCTCATGTCAAACATGGTCATTACTCATCACTGTCTGTAATACAGGATGAGGAAACAAGTTTTTCGGATGTTAATCTTCCGCTTCCAATGATCCCACTTCAATCTAGTGAATCATGGAAAGACGTTACTGTTTCTCCTGATTTGTCTCTAGGAGAACGGCGACAAGTTTCGTCTATGTTACAAACATTTCAGGATGTCCTCACTGACATCCCTGGACAAACTCATGTCATTGAGCATGACATTGTTCTAACTGAACATACTCCAATTAGGGTTAGACCTTATCCTATCCCTATACATTTCCAAACACAGGTTGAAAAGGAGTTGGATGAAATGATAGATAATATTTACAATTAATCGAACCATTCCACTTCTGCATATTCTTCGCCGATGGTTATTGTTCGAAAAAAAAGACAAATAACATACGTCTTTTTGCGTTGACTATCGCAAATTGAATCAAGTTACGAAGTTCGATGCTGAACCTATGCCTTTACTAGAAAGCTACTTACTCGTCTTTTCTAAATCGCATTTTTTCACTAAACTTGATTTGTCTAAAGGATATTGGCAAGTTCCATTATCCGAACGCGCCAAACCTCTTACCGCTTTCTCTACTCCCAGAGGCCTTTTCCAATGGAATTTTATGCCTTTCGGCCTTATGAACGCACCAGCTACATTTGTACGCATGATGCGTCGAATCCTATCGTATCGGTCAGATGTCATTGCTTATCTAGACGACATCTGTCTTTTCAGCGATACTTGGGAAGATCACTATTCAGGGTTAGTTGAATTATTATCAACTCTGCGTGAGTATAACCTGACAGCAAAACCATCTAAAAAATGCTTGTATTGGCTTTAGCGAAATTGCTTTCTTAGGCCATCGAGTAGGATCTACGGTTTTCTTGAAGAAGAGTGAAGCAGGTAAGACCATAATATCACTAAGATACTTAACATCTCTATCCCTAGGACTAAAAAGCAAGTGCGAAGTCTTTTAGGTCTCATACAATTTTATGGACGTTTCATTCCGAATCTGTCCTCTATCATGGCACCTCTCTCTACACTATTAAAGAAAGGGTCGCCTAACATGGTTCACTGGTCTCATGAATGCCAATCTTCACTAGAGAAGATCAAAACTATGTTTTCATCACCACCTATTTTAGTGTTACCTACAACAGATAAGACATTTGTTCTTCGTAGTGACGCTTCATCCACTGGGATTGGAGCGGCACTAATGCAAGAGTACTCTGGAACTCTGCATCCTGTAATGTATATATCCAGAAAACTTAATGCTGCAGAAAGGAATTACTCGATTTTAGACCGTGAATTATTGGCAATGGTTTGGTCAATTCTCAAACTCCAAAGATTCCTTCTGGGCGCGCATTTCGTAGTGGAAACTGACCAAAAAGCTCTTACGGCTATCCAAAGTAAGAACTTGAAGAGCTCGAGATCAACTCGATATGCAATTGCTCTTCAACCTTTTCATTTTTCGTCTGGTTCTACACGGAAGAAGTCACCGCTGTTCTTTGATGATGGTTTCTTCATAAATCATAAATTTAAGATTATAGTGTGAATTTTTGGTATGCATTGTATAATTACCAGAATTGTATTATACGTACATCACACCTTCCTGGAAACATTTATTCGTAGAGAAACAATTTCTCTCAGATTTTGAGATATATTCTCACCGGTCATATTAGGAATTATAGTTATTCCTGATATTTGCATCTGCGCAGTATTCTTGCGTTTTGAGCCTATTGTATGGTGCTCCTAGATGTATTTAAAAAAAAAAAATTTTTTTTTTTTTTTTCCCGGGAGGTGTGGTAAGACTGTAAAGGGCAATTTTTACTATCTTGCAATATAATACATTTATATACTTATTATGTTCGCAAATATTTTGTAAACAAAGGATTTCCTTTTTAAGTGCTTAAGGAGAAGTCATTTTTGAGTTACTTCCCTTGAAAGCAGTTCCGTCATCTTCGATCGGACTCCGCGGACAAATTTAGGCCTACTGCGATTTATTCTTTGGCTGGGTAGGAATAGATTATTCTTGCTTCAGTATATCTATGGCCTGAATTTATACGTAGTGTTTGTATGAGTAGGACGAGTCTGTCTTATATATGGATATCTTTACATTTCTAAGTCGAATTATGTTGGTTGTCGCTAGAAAAGGTCAAAGGCTATGCAGCGGAAGTATCGCTAGCAAGGGGTGTGATTCATGGCTGTCATCCTGTCTGGATGTAGAATTTTGATGTAGCCGGCCTATCGCCGAAAATGTGATCTATAAGTAGATGGGGAAAAGTGATAGTCATTTAGACATGTTGTATGTACTTTACCCCAGTGTTTATTCTCTTTTGCCAAGGAATGGCAAAGTTATATTTCGCATAGAAAGGTAAAACCACAATTTATTATGAACTTGGGCTTCGCCATCGTTGTCGATAAACAGATGCACAGTGGTACTTTTGAAAAGAATATTTATTCAAAGGAAGATGACATTCCTATGTATCAGCACTAGATTATATGATATTATTCAATTACCTCTATGACAGAAGTTATGAAGAAATGAGGACATTTAACGAATGACCAATTTTGGTCTGGATCCTATAGTGAGTGAAACTCACGAGAGAAGAACAGCCATGTTGAAATTCATATACTTTGTATTTATCGAGTGAGAAAAAGGGATGCCTGTACTATCGCTCGATGAACCAAGAGATCACTGCTACATGTGAGAACCCATGTCTGGGATTCCTATATCTTTATGGAAAAATATATATATTGAACTTTACATGAAGGGATATTCGCTAGACGAGATTAGGTCTAGGAGCCTTCCTATATATTGGTTATGGTCTGACGTGCCCAGTCAGTAAAGCCAGAGGATTTACATGATGGAACTCTGAATGCTTATTTACGAATGCTCCATTATGATATTTGCCAAGCATGAATGCTAACTTAAGATGATATGCCTGTGATCAACATTATGCTGTCTATGTCGACATTTGTTCCTGTAACCATACACGTACTGTCCAAGTGTGCGTCTCATTAAATGTTATAAAAAGACCACCGTAGTTCCAGTACTTCTTGAATTCGAACAGTGTGAGTATGAGTGATGTACTACCAACTTGTCAACTCTATCGAATCATTCTACCATTCGCGTTCTGACATTCATATACACACTCATTGTCTACACTCACATTCTTGTCGGAGCCTCATCACGTTCCAGGACAAGATGACCTGTATGACCAAAACTGTGCTGGGTTTAATGAGTTGACAATCGTTACACTTTACTACACCAGTCCCAACATCTACATTTATCAACTGGTGGACATTCACGTCATTTAACAAATAAAGCGTGATTCAACAACTAGTAGCCAGTATGAGTTAACAACAACAATACAGAGTTTATCATATATATATATAATTACAGTGTGTGTTAGAAAGTGTGTAGAACGTGTTTGAACTGCTGTGTAATTTTCTGGAGGCAAAAGCCAAGCTTGTGAAAATATTCAAATCGATTGAGAATGGTAGCAAGGTTGTGTCTATAGTTTTAGAAAAGTAGTTAAAGAATTATTTCTTGATGGAATGGATCACATACCAGGAACATGAGGGGGGATGAAAGGAATTGTTTTACTGCATTCATTAAGATATCACTTGGTATTTTTCCACAAAACCTTATAACTTTATGGAGGCGAATCATGGACAAATAGCTCTAACTAGGGATTTGAAGGAAAATTGTATTCACAGTGAACTGAATTATATTAATGCTGACTTGATGTGACCTGTGCGTCTACCTGCACTCTGTTGTCTGAAAACTATCTCTCATCTCCTACTTCTGTGATAGGGAACGAACGAACGAACGAACGAACTTTATTTTCGAAGGGTAAAGAATTGGGCGCGCAGGCCCATCTAACATTCTGCCCTTCCACTCTCATTAATCTTGCATACTATATCCTTTCATTCCCACATGATGCTTTAAACATTAATTTAAAGGCATGCAACATTATAAAGTTACCATAACAGCATTCATTTACAGTATGCAATCATAATAAAAAAAATGAGTAGGGTTTTTTTGTTTTTTGTTTGAAACAAACAAGCTAGTAAATGGGGGAAAAAAGTAATAATAAAATAAAATAAATAAAACAATAAATAAAAATAAATAAATTCTGTATATCGACACTCACTCATGCGGTCAATCCGTCTACAATTAATCTGTATTTTTGGTATGCGGGTACATTCTCGGAGATAGAGATAGGCAATGCAGTGATGAAATTAAATATATTTTCAGGTTACATCCTGCAATTACCTGCCACCTTTAGGAGCCAGACTCCATTATAGGATTCAGAGGTGCGAGTGCCCTTTAATGATACAGGCCCGGTCACCCAGATTCAAAAGCCTGGACGAGACAGTCTTCTTGCCAGACCCAAAAGGGAACAGACTACCAAATCAAGACCTCAAGCTAAGTAGCCACCCAAGGCTACTGTATAGTTTATCACAGCATCACCACAAACTAGATAGACTATGATGAATAAACAGTGCATTTTCGCTAGGCAAACGTCCTAGTCAGTGGTTACTTAATTCCAATAACTGTGAAGAAGATAAAATAAATCATAAAGTACAGACAGTCTACACCTACAGTGATTTCAGCCCAGAAAGGAGAACGTTCATACAAAGATAAAAGACTGTAAATAATTTTAACGATTTGCAAGTGTTTTTATTTATTTAATTTTGTAATCAACTTTTGAATTCAGTGAAAGATTTTCACAAGAAAAGAAAACGTGTAAAAATAAATTGTAAATATTTACCAGCAGACTTACTTAAATTCTTTAAGTTAAGTTACAGTTTCTGTTGGTAGATAATTAAGTTATTACCCCTAGCAGAGTTACTAATAATAATAATAATACAATTAACAGAGGAGGATCTGGAGAGGGAACACGTAGGGACTCGTAGAGAGTAATACATTACCATCTTCTCTAGGAACTTATACAGTTTGATCCTACCTTCGATGTCTATACACCCTTACTCTTTTCAGAGAAGGGGGTATTTTTTATAAGACCAGACTCTTATCTGGCACTATCCTGGTGTCCAGGATACTAAAGAATGTCAATAACATCTAACCCTCACATGACACCCACAACGCTTTGCAGCAAAAAGCGGACAACTAAATAAAAGTCAATTTTGTTCACATATTAGCTTGTACATATATTAGCTTGTACATATATTAGCTTGTATATATATTAGCTTGTACATATATTGGCTTGTACATATATTAGCTTGTACATATATTAGCAAGAGTTTCATTGCAACATGATTCGCAGATTGTATACCGACTGAGTCCCGAACTCGACACCCAAGAATATATTTTCAGCTAATTACGGACAGATAAGAAAACGAAGAGAAAGACAAATCGACGGCTTCATGTTCGCCATGTACACCAGCGTGTATAAATTGTTTATGTCCGATTGATTGAACGGCATATAATTCTATTACGATGAAATTGATTGGTCCCTGCTCGCTACACGTCTGTACGCGAGATCAATTAGGTACGCTTGGAACAATTTGTCGCTCTCTCTTGCAATAACTCTCTCTCTTTCTCTCTGAACTTTTAATTGGCCTCTCACACTTGTTTTCTTTTTCTAGGATGGCAGTGCACTCACCTGTGTAATATTACTTTGATTATTTTAATTTATCGAGCGCATTTACCTGGACATCTGATTTATTTTTATTTTTTTTAATTGTAAAGCTCGTCTCGTTGTCAGTTTATCATCTAATAACGGTATTCCCTTTCTTTCCTTAGCGTTAATCACTGTTGGAGGTTATTTGGATCCTGAATTGTTAAGAGTGTAAAGGACCAGGGGTCCGTGGACCACACTTTGAGAACCATGGCCCAATACGATGCTTCCAGTTGTACTTTGAGCACTTTCTTATTGCTGGAAACTTTGAGTACGTTTTTGTTGGTGCTTTGAATAGCTTATATGCGTGCCTACTGTTTTAACTATGAACAAAAGCTACTGTTAATTCTTTCTTTATTATTATACCTTTAATTATGATTTGTATATGTGTTTTGCCTAGACCAATATTAATTTAGTTTGTAATGTCTACCTTTCATGCGAGGGAGCCTTTCTTGGTATCTTTATCTGCCTTTCCCATTCCTTCTAATTCAACATGTGAATATATCCATGCTATTGGAACTGAACATTCTCTGCTATATACATATTTTCTTGCTAGGTTTTGTGCGTTGTATTCGTGACTTGATCATCCTGCTGTATCTCTGAGAGCTTTCGATCTTATTTGTAATATCCCTATGAGAAGGTAGTGATCTAGTTCTACGCCTGTTTCATTTGTTTTTAACCCTAACACCATGCTGACAGTCTCCATTTCTTGTATGTGAAGTGGTCAGTTTCGTTGTGTGTGTGTGTGTGTGTGTGCGTGCGTGTGCGTGTGTGCGTGCGCGCGTGTGTGCGTGTGTGTATGCGTGTGTGCGTGTGTGCGTGTGTGTGTGCGTGTGTGTGTGTGTGTATATATAGCGCTTGCGAGTTCCATGAGATCGTGTGCACATTCTTGACTTCTTCAATAACCGGTTCGTTACAATTGCAGACAAAAAAAAACATATTTCTGCATGTTCTGGTCCCTGTCCTGTGCTATTTTTTTCCTATCTTCAGTTCATGGTTGCTGCTCTTTGTTCCAAATATTGCATTCATATCTCCGCGTGGCCGTCTTAATTCCTTGCCTTGGTGCTTTGTCTAATGCTCCTTGCAGAATACACTGAATATTTATTTTGTAGAATTGTTTTTTCTGCGTGTGATGCGTAGAACTTGGTTACTGTGATTATTCTTCGTTTAACTTGAAATCTTGGCATCATTATTCTGGGTGATATGTTGTTCCACTCTGTCAGTGCATGTGGTTGCTTCTGGTGAAATCATAAAGGCAACTCCCTTGAGTTCTTCGTCTTCATGTCCAGAATAGATTAACCTCAAGAGTTGTATTTTGGAGAGTTGTATTTCCCTGGTCACTTGTTCCGTTTTATGTGTTCATTCTCTGCTCTTCCATTCCGTGAACCTTCTCTACATTTAGCATTTAAGACCACAAGATTAGTTTGTGGTCTGTCTTCCAGTATCTTTCTTTCATCACCATGTTCTTTTTTTTTTTTAACTATGCTTAGATTGTCCGCCGTAGGTCGATACACAGATCTGAAGGACACGTTTTGCTATTATTGTCTGGCCTTACCCCTATGCCCTTTACTGCATGTTTTAATCTGCCAGGAGCTCAGATCTCCCGCTGCCATTACTCAGGGTATACAGAAGTCACGCAAACCGTCTTATTATTTCAAATGTGGAGCATATGGGACGAGAGCAGGGGGTCGTTCTGTTTAATTTCGTCATTTCTATGGAGAGTCCGATCAGCATAGTAGTTAAAACGTTTGCCTCTCGCGGCAAAGCTACAGTATTCAGGGTTCACTTCTGGTAGCATCACGTACAGTCAACCCAGTTGCAAATGGATACATGACTACGCTCTTGAGTTAGAGAAGGCAAAGGTAGCAAAGAAAATAATCGATCACCCCATCTCATAAAACCGGATCTATCAGTATGGTGAATGTCGTAAATTTATTTTGAGAGAAAGAGTCTTAGAGAATAGTAGTCCGGTTTAGAGTGTAGAATGATGGTGAAAACTCAGTGATAGAAATGTAGAGATTAAATATGATGCTCCACAGAGTGCTGGAGGAGAGTAAAGACAGACTTATTTACGACAAATCGTTTCTCTCAATCTTCTCTTCCACTCTCCTGGTCAAACAATTATTTGCCAGTTTTCCAGATACACACCTGCTCTCACACCGATTTGGTGCTTCAAACACACAGACGACGTGGATACAACTATCTTAAACAAATAGGGGACATTTTATGGGCTTTGGGTAGTCCAACACCGTAACGATTAAGTTTATGTTGTTTATTAAAGTTAAAAAGACAATCACTACAATAATCATATGTTTACAACAAAAATTATCAAAATTACAGAAAAATGCAAATAACAAGGTAGGGAGGGGGTGAAGAAGATTGGTATCGACTAAGCCCGTCCCGCTTATTAGACAAAAATAAACCCAGTCCAAAGATAGATAGTTATCAGGAACGTAGGTAAGTTAACCTAACAGTGAAGTTAATTACTCTGAAAGAGGTGTTTCAAAATTAGGTATAGGTGGTAGAAAGAATCCTGTTCTTCCCAATTGTTCTTCCCTTTACTAAGCAAATGAAAAGGAAGGGGTTTTAAACAGAGTTAACAAATTATCAACTATCCAGCTTAAAGGAACAATGTAGGGTATACAGAAAATTATATTACCAGGTAAGCAAGTTAACAAAATGGTTACAAAAGAAGATTAAATTTCCTGTCATTCATACACGCGCTAGTAAAGGCCTTCACTCATCTTGCTCTCACTTACCGATTGTGAAAAAATCTGGCACTCCATAGAATAACACAACAGCAGTTACACCTCAAACTAAATGTATGAGTGTTTGTTCAAGTTCTAGCCCCAGATTAGCGGGTAGGCGGTCAGCACATAAAAAGGATCCCGTAATCGCTGGAAAATGAATCTGTAATTGTGTCTCTTTTCTTAATAACAGTTTCTATGGGAGGGCACGGTCTCTGATACCGGGGTGAGGATGGTGTGGTCTATTTGACTTTGCCGCTGATAATAAAATTCTTACGCGTGATGGTACACTTTATCCGTGAGGTATGGTTTAAGTCCAGTGAGAAAACTAGTCACATCACTGTTCAGGAAAATATGTATTCTCTCTCTGTGTCAGTAAAGTAACAAAAGCTCGGGCCAGTGTTCTTCTTCCCGTTACGACTTAATTGGCTTGATGGTGGGTTAAATTTGTCTTTGGGTGTGCTTTCTTTGCTATAAGTTAGATAGCGGAATTCCAAACATAGAATCGCCTCAAAGATTAAAAATTTACCCAGTCTCAACAAGTTCTGCGTCAGGGGAACTCTACACACTGTTTATGCTTTGCTTTGCTTAGATTGATTTCTTTATTGCTTTCTTAATGCTGGGATCGCACAGGTTACGATCACTCTGTATGAAAGAAAAAAAGACATGTAATATACCGAAAAACAAATAACCTTCTAAAGCGCGATGAATTTCCCGTTAAGACTATTTTATATACGCTCGCGTATTTAATTATGTATTTAATAAAACACTGCGCGAATTCTAATGGTTAAAACACACTCTTATAAATATATGACTTAACTAAATTTATTAATTATAAATTCCTTCGCGACTTTAAAAGTTAATTTAAGCATTTAACATCTATTATCTTTTGGAAATAATATAGCAGGTATATCATTACATTTACAACTGGAACTATTGAGATGGTTTAATTTAATAGATTTAAATTAACACAAAATCCAGTGAAATAGAATGAATGAACTAGACCACTGATCACTTTACACAATATATATTACCGCTTTGCACAGAAATAGAATTCACTGCTAATATGTATAAAAATCCATGGGATAATCTAGCAAGATTTCAAATATAGCTAGTGCTTCTGTTAAGTTCTGGCCAGCGAGTGATAAAGTGTATTTCTACGTGGTCTGTATATATCTAGAATGAAATAAAAGATGAGTGGGACATGAGAAACTTGACAGCTTTTTAGATCTCAGAAGACTTTTGGGGATCTGACCGCCAGACCAAAGAGAGAAGCCGCCCCAGGCCTCTCGTATCTTCGCTCGCTGCTTGCGTCGGCTTTCCCCGTTCGCTCCCACTGCGATCGGTTCCGTGTTTAACACCGAGATGCGAAATCGTTTCAGGGACCACTACTGTCTTTGATAGCATGCCGCCCGTCCTTCCTGAGATCTCCCCCAGTGTCTTTCTTCTGACCGCTCTGGTCCATCTTGCGAGCGGTTTAGTGTTCGCGCGGAGATGAGAACTACCTGCGAGAAACTAGCTTCTCTGCTCGGGGATCGTCTCAGTGTCTTTAGATCTCATGCCGCATACTAAATGAGTCCCGGTGGAATCGGTTCGCTCTGGCGAAACCAAAAAGTTACAACAAATGTTCAGGGGTTCTAATGTTATGAAAAGCTAAAAGTCCCTTTAATCATCCATCAAATCAGGGAAAATTCACTTGTCGAACTAGACGTACGTCACAGTGAAGTCTCTAATACTTCACTCCTTTAGCTCAGTATCTGGTATGAGATTTTAACTTTTTTTAAAAAATTTTTTAATGATCTTTATCTTGTCCCGAGTAATAACACTATAATGTTGACAGTCTTTTCACAATTTTTTCGGGTCACGGTATTTACTTACTTACTTAGTCGTACCCCTTCTACCGTGAGGTGTAGAGGTTTGGAAGAGAGAGCGCCAGACTATTCTATCAGCTGTCTTCTTCCTGGCCTGGTTCCATTCTAGTCCTCGGTCCTTCAAAGATTGTCTAATGTTGTCCTCCCAGCGGACTCTGGGTCGTCCTGGGGGTCTGGATCCCTGGCTCTTTGTTTCCCATGCTTGTCGTGGTAGCCAATCTTTTCCCATTCTGCAGACATGGCCAAACCATCTTAGTTGGGACTGTTCTACTTGGGTCTGCAGGGGGTGGGATTTTAGGCCTTGACGTATCGTCTGGTTGCGGACCATGTCTCTTCTTGTTACTTCAACCACCTTCCTCAGATACTTCATTTCTGAGGTTTGGATCTGGCTTTTGTGGGTTGTAGTCATTGCCCATGACTCGCATCCATATGTCAAGACTGGAACATAGGTGGAGTGGTATACAGCCATCTTCGTTTTCTTACCAACCTCTTTCTTGCTGAGGAATCCTCGATTTATGGCCTGAAAAAGTCTCCCAGCCGCTGCTTTTCGAGTGGCCAACTCTTCTTTGATGCATCCCTTTCGGTCTATAATAGCTCCGAGATATTTGAAGTGGTCGACCTGCTCCAGGACCTGTTCTCCCAACTTAATCTGATGTCTTCTTTCTTCTCGTGATATCACCATGGATTTTGTTTTAGAGCTGCTTATGACCATCCCTCTCTTCTCCAGCTCTTCCTTCCAGACTTGCAGATTGGATTGGAGATGTGTCTCTGATTTAGCAATCAGGACAACATCATCAGCAAATGCTAGCTCTGAAATACAGACCTGTCTCATCTTCCAGTATCCCACTGAATACTTTCTTGTTCTCTCCTTACATGCCTTGATGACATCGTCCATGAGGAGTATGAAAAAATAAGGTGACAGGATATCACCTTGTCTTACACCAGTGGTGGTCCTGAACTCTTCTGACTTATAGTTTGCTGTCCTCACATAATTTCTGCAAGACTTGTAGAAGCTCTGTATAGCATGAATCAGAGGTGCTTGAATGTTCTTCCTTGCCAAACAGTCTCAAAGTTTTCTCCAGGGACCCTGTCAAACGCTTTTTTCCAGATCTATGAAACAAAGATGGATCTCACTCTTGTACTGAAGGGCCTTTTCACTCAGCTGCCTGAGTGTGAAGATATGGTCTTGAGTACTTCGGTTTGCTCGGAATCCACACTGGACTTATCCAATTGTGGCTCAGCAAGGCATCGAAGTCTCTGCTCTAGGATTCTAGAGTAGATTTTACCAGGGACACTGAGAAGGGATATGCCTCTGTGGTTTCCACATTGTCGATTGTCACCCTTTTTGAAAATCGGTGTTATGATGGCAATTTCCCAATCCTTTGGTATGGCCTTGTTGCACCATGCTGCCTGTAGGACCCTTAGGAGTAATAGGTCTCCTGATGCTCCCATGTACTGAACCATTTCTGGTGTTATACCATCATGCCCTGCTGCTTTGCCCATCTTGATTTTCTCCAGTGCTGCCTTCAGTTCTTCCATCTTTTATGTCACGGTATTTGCCAGCCTAATATCATTATAGTATTTGCCAAGTTTTTGTTGTTGTTGTTGTTGTTGGCTTGTCCTGACTGATGTCATTAAAGTCTTGGCCTGCTTTCTGGACTTCGTTTTCTGCCATGGTTGTGTTAAGAAAACTATCATTTTTTATGTCTTTTACCTCTTCTGTCATATTCTGGTCTTGCTAGCTGATTTTGTAAATTCCTTTATTTCATTCTTTCTGAATGTTTTCATGTCTAGTTGATAACGTCTCAATTGCAGTCATTGTTTCTGAATGTTTTCATGTCAAGTTGATAACTTCTCAATTGCCGTCATTGTTTCTGAATGTTTTCATGTCTAGTTGATAACGTCTCAATTGCCGTCATTGTTTCTGAATGTTTTCATGTCTAGTTGATAACGTCTCAATTGTTTCCCTTAATAATTTTAAGTGACTGGGCCTGGTCAGTGCCAGTGCTTGACTGAGACTTAAAACAAAAAGAGTCCATTATGTTTCTCCATTCGTCTTGAACAAATGAAAATGTAGTCAACCTCTAGTGTCTATTCCGTTATTCTTTTATTGATACAAGAATCTGCAAGGCCCAGATAATCTTAGAATAAACTAATAGTTATTTATTAGTCTCAGCAAACAAATTTAACTCATGACGACCATCGGTGTTGTATATTTGCATTGTTGAATGGTCCGACCTCACGGCTTTTTTGTTTTGTTTTAGTGTTCATCGTATTTGGACCATTGTTCTATAAAAGTTTTTCCTTGCAAGTAAACTTGCTTCTTCATGCACTTTGTTATTAGCTCCTTGCATTTCCTTTTTTTTTTTTTTTTTTTTTTTTTGTCACACTCTAGTCTACACAGCTGCAAAATTGGGTTTCTGACTCTGCTCTTGAGTTAGGGATGACAAAGGCAGCGAGGAAAGGAAAGGTCATCCAACCTCATAAAACTGAGGTCTAGTAAATGTATGGTCTATAACACTTCACTCCAGGGGCGTAAAAACGGGAGGGGGATGCGAGGGAGACGGTCCAACCAGGATGATAACCAGGAAGGGGGTTGCCATCGGACACTATTAAAATAGTGCTTACTGTTAAAGTATACTCGCATACTCGCAAATGTGTTTCTTTACACGGAAGAAGGGTGTCAAAGATAAGATACGCCCCGGATGCCAAATACTTTAGAGACGCCTCTGCTTCATTCCACTACCGCTGAATCTGATGTTGGGCTACCCTTACTTTAACAATTTTCCATAAGTATCATCACGTTCAAAAGTAGGTCAGTATATTCCAGTATTGTTTATTTCAATTTCCATCTGAATGTGGGTTAAGAAGTGGTCTCTTAAAGACTTTGTTTTTGTTTTCATATTTTTGTTAAACAAAAGAACATTACTTTGTTTTTGTTTTCATATTTTTGTTAAACAAAAGAACATTACTTTGTTTTGGTTCTCATATTTTTGCTAAACAAAAGAACATTACTTTGTTTTTGGTGTTCATATTTTTGCTAAACAAAAGAACATTACTTTGTTTTTGTTTTCATTTTTTTTTTTGTTAAACATAAGAACATTACTTTGTTTTTGTTTTCACATTTTTGTTAAACAAAAGAACATTACTTTGTTTTTGTTTTCATATTTTTGTTAAACAAAAAAATATTATTTTGTTTTGGTTGTCATATTTTTGCTAAACAAAAGAACATTACTTTGTTTTTGTTTTCATATTTTTGTTAAACAAAAGAACATTACTTTGTTTTTGTTTTCATATTTTTGTTAAACAAAAGAACATTTCTTTGTTTTTGTTCTCATATTTTTGTTAAAGAAAAAAACATTACTTTGTTTTTGTTTTCATAGTTTTGTTGAACAAAAGAACATTACTTTGTTTTTGTTTTCATAGTTTTGTTAAACATAAGAACATCCAGCTCTTTTCTGAAGTAATTTCGCAAGCATACCGATGAATGTAAATATTTTATAATAGCAATTATTGTTAATACGTTACAGAACTACCAGGCAACCAGACAATGCCTCCCTGGGGAACATATACCAATTACCTCGCGTCTCTGTTAGACTCTTCTGTTTCCCACTTCTCTTTTCTCTTTCCGTGTGTATAAACACACTAGTTACACTTTCTCTTCTTTATATATTCCTTGTTCTTTCACTTGTTCTCATTCCCTGTGTTTCGTGTTAGTGCCTGGAGAGTCAACTACAGACCAGTCTTGTAAGATCACGTGACACCCAAATTCACCCCAACTTCATTGCAATTGCCTGTTGCTCACCGGGCTGTTATTGGGTGCCGTCCAAACAATGTTTCCAACGGTTCTAAGAAATACCAGCTGTGGGGTCTGTCACAGTTTGAGTCTTTCGTGCTCACTGCTAAAGTTGTTTAAAAAAAAGGTGTAATAACTCGTCAACCTTGTGCTGTACATGCTGTCATAAAAAAGCGTCGTTGTTCCCGAGGTATTACAAGAATATGTCAACTTTACGACAAATTTGTTCTCTTATTTAACTTTGTAATTTCAACGAAGAGCGTTCCATTGACAGAGAGTGGTCAGGTAATTTCAACGAAGAGCGTTCTATTGACAGAGAGTGGCCAGGTAATTTTAACGAAGAGCGTTCTATTGACAGAGAGTGGCCAGGTAATTTCAAAGAAGAGCGTTCTATTGACAGACAGTGGCCAGGTAATTTCAACGAAGAGCGTTCTATTGACAGAGAGTGGTCACAGCGCTGGCCTCTCCAGGCAAACGTGCCGGATTCGAAAAACGATGGTGTCACGCTTCAGTCTACCCAGCTGTAAAATGGTATCTAACTCTGCTCGAGAGTTAGGGAAGGAAAAAGCAGTGAAAAATGGAACTGGTCCCTCTATCTCTCAAAGCTGGACCTATTATAGTGAAGTCTCCAACACGTCATTCTCTACGGCAGTATCTGCTATAGGACCACCTTTACCGATTAAAAAAAATTAAAGTGACGGGAAATAATCCATTTAAATTTGTAAGTTTAATCTTTTAATGAGTGTCGTACAGTCTAAGGCAGAGGTCTGTAGCTGGTCGATCTTGGTCAAACGGTAGACCACAAGGCATCATTTGGTAGGTCTTTAAGCGACGGAGGGGTCAAAAGAACTTTTAGCCTAGGTAAATTTTAGACTAGCCCTCTTAAACCGGCACTTAATGGCGTGGTGCCCGGATGTTTAAAGATACTCTCGCTGCATTCTCAGTGAAAACTCGAAAGCTAGCTGACTAAAATTCACTTTATTCATGAACTGTATAAGAAATAAAAAGCCATTTTTTCTTTGAAGTGAAGTAAACATTCGGTAAAATATTTAGTTCTAATTTCCCACCGCTCTGTTGATGGAGTTGCAGTAAGCAGATCTTACGGCAGAGATGAACGTTACATATAGGCTGAACTTATTTCAAATTGTAGATGCTCTCAAACCTGGGAACGTATATGATTTTATCAATGTAGATCTTTAGAGAGGTCAGTGTTTCTAAAGTAGATACCCACAGCTCCAGGGTTGCCGGTCCCTGGTCTAAGGGTTCGAACGCTTTCCTCTTGTGGCACAGTTACCGGGTTCCGAGATCGAAGCATGGCAGCTTTCCAGTCTACCCAGCTGTAAATAAGTACATGATTGAGTCACGGAAGGCAAAGGCGGCGAAGAAGGGAACTGGTCACCCCACGTCATTAAAATACTGGACCTAGTATGGTGAAGTCTTTAACATATCACTTCTCTACGGCAGTTTCAGCTATGTGGCTACCATTTTACACTTGTGAGATCAAACAATTTAACTTCCAGCAAAGCCATCGGACAGTCACATTGACATGTGTCACCAAATGTCACACATTGACATGTGTCACCAAATATCTCTATTCTTCATGTTTTTCGTTAGCTTTTACTGATAGCCTTAACCATAATATATTTAAAATTATCACATATCAAAACATGTTTTGAATATGTAAGTGTATGTCTCATTTAATGTCTTTTTTTCCGTTTCTGTTCGTCCGCTCTCATGTAGCTACATCTATTCCTCTCATAAAGTTGGCGATCTATCGAAATGTCAACACAAAATTACATACATTTTAGCGTCAATAAATAAACTCACGAAAATGGTATTTACCGTGGCATTACAAATAACTTCTGTGTTAGGCGGAGAGATTTTTAGTTTGTGTTTGTTTGTGTTGCACTGAGTCTTGCCGAAGCTTTGATTTGATCTCTTAACAGTTCTTGTATGGCAATAAAGATTCCATTAACCTTTTCTCTGTGTACTTATAGAATAATCACATTTTTTGTACTTGTAATCTTCCACCTGATCTCACTCCAAATCGCAGTTTAGTTAATGTAAATGCTAGTCTATGATGCTCTCATTTAAGAGTTAATGAATTGTTTTCTTCAGTTTGATACAAAAGTTATAAGCTTTTATTACAGGCTACTCATTTTATAAGACAAAAAAGCAAGAGAAAGGTAAGAGAAAGGTAAAGGTAAAGGTAAAGGTAGTCCCATAGTCGATACTGCCGTAAGGGAGTTAAGCGTTAGAGACTTCACAATCAATCCTTTCCTCGGTGTCTTTTCTTTCCTCAGTGTCTTTTCTTTCCCTAGCTCATGGGCAGAGTTATGTCACGAAAGGTAATGTGTCTATCACTTGTAATGTATTACTTATTATTAATGTAATTGTACTATGTAAGTACAATTATTGTATTCCAATGCTGCAGCAGTTTCATTGGTGTCCCTTTCTTGTGTGAAAGCGTGAGTAGTTGAATGAATGAATGAGTAGGGACAGATGAAAATTTAATGAAGTAAACAACCGAGTGTATCCATAACCATTTGGGCTAAATCCGACGTGTGTCCCCACTATTTTGAAATTCAACTGTGTCATTCTTATGGAGGAACAATTTTGCTGGGACTGACTAGCTTAGAATCTGTCTAGTCTAGTCACTACTTGCCTTTTCCTTGCTTCTGTCTTGCGTGTCAGCATGCTGATAATCTTGTCTTGATGATCGCTTGTAGCTCCATTTTTTAAAAAAGATTCACATTTCATGATTGTCTAGTCTAATGTAAGGATAGTATTATACGGTAATGTACGATCAAGATTACTTTATGCAGCAATCACACTGTATTTTATGCAGTAATGTAAGATCAAGAATTCTTCACGTAGTAATGCAAAATCAAGAAGTCCTCATGCAGTAATGTAAAATCAAGAATTCCTCATGCAGTTATGTTAAATCAAGAAGTCCTCATGCGGTAATGTAAAATCAAGATTTCCTCATGCAGTAATATAAAATCAAGAAGTTCTCATGCAGTAATGTAAAATCAATAAGTCCTCATGCAATAATGTAAAATCAAGAAGTCTTCATGCAGTAATGTAAAATCAAGAATTCCTCATGCAGTAATGTAAAAATCAAGATTTCCTCGTGCAGTAATATAAAATCAAGAAGTTCTCATGCAGTAATGTAAAATCAATAAGTCCTCATGCAATAATGTAAAATCAAGAATTCCTCATGCAGTAATGTAAAATCAAGAATTCCTCATGCAGTAATGTAAAATCAAGATTTCCTCATGCAGTAATATAAAATCAAGAAGTTCTCATGCAGTAATGTAAAATCAATAAGTCCTCATGCAATAATGTAAAATCAAGAAGTCTTCATGCAGTAATGTAAAATCAAGAATTCCTCATGCAGTAATGTAAAATCAAGATTTCCTCATGCAGTAATATAAAATCAAGAAGTTCTCATGCAGTAATGTAAAATCAATAAGTCCTCATACAATAATGTAAAATCAAGAATTCCTCATGCAGTAATGTAAAATCAAGATTTCCTCATGCAGTAATATAAAATCAAGAAGTTCTCATGCAGTAATGTAAAATCAATAAGTCCTCATGCAATAATGTAAAATCAAGAATTCCTCATGCAGTAATGTAAAATCAAGAATTCCTCATGCAGTAATCGTGTTCTCTGGAGTCTCTGGAGAAACAAACAAAGACTAGAACTGCTGCACATGTCGCATGTCGTACAAGGCAACTAATATGAGGTTGTGCGTGGGTCTGGCATCCGCATCAGATAAACCAAATTGCCACGGAAACCACCACAGCAGGAGCTTGTGAATGTTTTATACAGACTTCCTGCAAAGGGAGGAGCAGCTACGGTGTGGCCCTCATCATGGCGGCTTAAGGAGAACACAGGAAAACGATGATGATAACGATGCGGTTTACTGTAATGTATGTAATCTTCTACGACCAAGTATTCTTCATACAGTAAACATAGTGTAATGTCTGTGGTATTGTGGGGCCATTTCTTCATACAGTAAACATAGTGTAATGTCTGTGGTATTGTGGGGCCATTTCTTCATACAGTAATCATAGTGTAATGTCTGTGGTATTGTGGGGCCATTTCTTCATACAGTAATCATAGTGTAATGTCTGTGGTATTGTGGGGCCACTTCTTCATGCAGTAATCATAGTGTAATGTCTGTGGTATTGTGGGGCCATTTCTTCATACAGTAATCATAATGTATTGTCTGTGGCATTGTGGGGCCATTTCTTCATACAGTAATCATAGTGTAATGTCTCTGGTATTGTGGGGCAATTTCTTCATACAGTAATTATAGTGTAATGTCTGTGGTATTGTGTTGCCATTTCTTCATACAGTAATCATAGTGTAATGTCTGTGGTATTGTAGGGCCATTTCTTCAAACAGTAATCATAGTGTAATGTCTGTGGTATTGTGGGGCCATTTCTTCATACAGTAATCATAGTGTAATGTCTGTGGTATTGTGGGGCCACTTCTGCATAAAGTAATCATAGTATAATGTCTGTGGTATTGTGGGGCCATTTCTTCATACTGTAATCATAGTGTAATGTCTGTGGTATTGTGGTGCCATTTCTTTATACAGTAATCATAGTGTAATGTTGTTACCAACAGATTACTGGTATATATATATATATATATATATATATATATATATATATATATATATATATATATATATATATATATATATATATATATATATATATATATATATATATATATATATATATATAATGTAGATATTTATTATTATATTTATCTGTCGGAGGGAAGGTATTTGTTTTTAGAATCAGGATGCTTTCCTGTTCAAAGATATATTACCCATGATTGATTGATACAGTTGTTATATGGATTATCTCCCGTGGAGATCGAATTTGGCGTATGAATCTGGATTTTGTTAGTCTGTGCCTTGTTGGGCCAGAAAACAGATTGTTCCTGTTTAGGTTTATGCAAGAATGTTTATGGTCCGAGTCTATGTTGACTCTGGGTCTATTTCAGACGATTCGGTCTTATATCGTGATATCTTGGTATGTTTAAGTGGAACTATTTTTCCTTGTACTGTACTTTGGGGTCAGGTGTTTTCGGCGCATGAAGAGAGGTTAGAGAGTTCTTCGGTGATGAAGGAGCCTGGCGGGACGTCATGTCTTAGACCTGTCCAAAGTTTGTGATCTCTTCGATTGATTACGGGGACGAAGATAGTTTCTTCTAGGATTGTTAAATCCATGAGTTCCCCAGTGTTGATTCAGTAACGCCAGGAGAGTTTTTGTGTTTGCTAGTATATTTCGTATGGCAAGGTAAAGAACTGTTCACTGAACTCTTTCATTCCTAGGCTCAGATGGGCAGACGTCGATAGGAATTTACCTATGTCTGTATGTCGGGACGACATGTTATCTAGCAGCACTGAATATGTTTATATGCAGCAATTATGAGGACAGAATATGCTGATTCTGGTAGAATCATTTATGTTTATGAACAAAGCGTTTATTGAAGATTTGCTATACATTCGTATAGTGAGCGATGCTCAACAGGGAACCAGAAGCCATTTTGGAATTCTATGTATTTTGGAATCCTACTTATTGTCGATCATCAATCAGAGAACGGGAATGCCCCCCCCCCCCTTATTATCAGGTGATGATTAAGAGATCACAGTTATAAAGGAAACCCAATACTAGTGGGTTAACATTATCTTCACATAGATTTGCTGTAATTTACCTAAAGGAATCTTCGCTAGGAAAGAGGTCCTGTTTAAGAGTCAAGTTTGAACTGTATGTATTAACTGACATGCTCGGTCAGTAAGGCCTGACGATTGTATTAATAGACAATGGAAATCTAAGTGCTTGTTTACAGATGTTCCATTGCAATGTTATTCAACATGAATGCTAACTTATGATGGTAGATCATCGATCAACATTATGCTGTTTATGTCAACCTATGTTCCTGTAACGATGCTCGTACATGTCCATGTGTACGTACTATTAAATAATATGAAACGACCACAGTAGTCCAGCCATCTTTGACTTCCACCTGTGATTGGAGTGAGTGATCTGTGCACCTGTCGAACTGTCATCCATTCGCGTTTATCATTATTGATGTTCACACTCACCCATTGCATCAGTATATACACACTTAACAGTACACCTTGTCAGGGCCCCAACAGTCGGTAACCTGACCCATTTACAGAACATTGTGACTGGTGCGAGAAACAAAGCTTTATCAATTTCATGTCAAGCATATTCCACCTTGTCAGTGTGGTGTCCAATACAGCGACCTTAACAGTGTGGTAGGCCAGTTTCCTGGGTCAATCTGCACAGTGGACAGTTTGATAAGTCAGCTACTGAGACCAGACCGTTTCCTGTGGCCTGATACGACACACCAGCAGTACAACTCTACAGTTGAAGTCAGCATGACCTGCCCTATCGATCGTATGCAGTAAATAGGTCAGCGCTCGTTAAGAGGCGGTGTTTTCATAGAACAGACAGCGTTACACAGCAGATTTGTTTACTATAATTAACAGTGTTAGCAAGAAGTGCTATGGAACTGAGAGGTCTTACACGTCAACGGGGGATCTTCTTGTGTTCTTCTACATATTGTTGAACTGTGTAATAGTTAATACAGAAATATAATTTATTAAAGTGGCAGTTAATTTGATTAAACTGTACCATAATTCTGTAATACTGAGCCTTCTCTGCAGACACTTCTACAACACATTTCATGATATTATATGCATTTATATGACATATATGTATTTATGTTTAATGTTTACATGTTTGCATATTATTTGTGTGTCTATGTCGTGGGAGGTTGGTGAGGTGACTATTATAAAAGATACCACGTCATAGAGGTTTTATAATAGCGTTCTGTAGGTGCGAATTTTCTTTATTGAAAATTTGCTAGCGACAATCTGTTGCTATTTCTGTTAGTTGTTAAGACGCGTTTTTCTTCGTTGTTTTTGTAATATTTTTTCTGTTCTTTAGTTTTGTTTTGCTTTGTTTGTATATTTGTAGGTCTACCCTGTCCTATCATTCAGTTCTATACCATTTATATTTATACACTGTGACGTCATTTGTGTTGTTTATTTCATCGCGGTTATCATCACAGGTTCTGTGATTATTTTCTTCAGTTTTCTATTTAATTTAGTGGATTTCTGCGAATGTTTTCGTATTGTTTTTCTTGATTGTCTTTTGTTTATGTAGTTGGTTGACATATACTATAAAATATACTTGATCATACACTACTAGCTGTGTAGTGAACTTATGAGTAATAATCAACTGATGATTAATGACTGTTATTAAAGGTACACAGTTGATTATACAAGACCTTATTTAAAGGCTTGTTTCCAACAGAGATTGGGATTGTGTGCTAATTAATCAAGTTCATTTAGAACTTGTTCCTGTTTACTTGGAAATAGATTACATTATTGTTTCAAGTGATTGCTATCATAATTAGACATCATGTCTACATTGGAATACTTTATTGCACAAGGGAAATCCCTTGATAAGTCTGGAAAGGAATTAGAGGAGTTTGCAACTGCTCAATTTGCCATGGTATTAAAGTCAGAAGAAAAGAGGCAAAAAGAGGAAAATAAATGGAAAGCAGAAGTTGAACAAAAGAAGATAGATGCTGAGAATTTAAGATTACAGATGCAAGCTGAGGAGAAAAAAGCTGCTGCTGAGGAGAGAAAGCTTCAAATAGAAGAAAAATATTAGAAGCTGAACAAAAAAGAGTAGACAGAGAAGCTGAAGCTGAACAAAAGAGATTAGACAGAGAAGCTGAACAAAAGATATTAGACAGAGAAGCTGAAGCTGAACAAAAGAGATTAGACAGAGAAGCTGAAGCTGAACAAAAGAGATTAGACAAAGAAGCTGAACAAAAGAGATTAGACAGAGAAGCTGAACAAAAGAGATTAGACAGAGAAGCCGAGGAGAGTAAGGCAAAAAGAGAACATGAGGAAAAACTGTTAGCATTTGAATTAGAAAAATTGAAATTGACAAATATGAGTAATGTTAATCAGTCAAGTGGTAACAGTGGTAAACCCTTTACTTATAAGGTCAAGGTACCAGCGTTCAATCCTTCCAGTGACGATATTACATTCTGGCTGGATCGTCTTGAACGTTCTTGTCGAGCTCATAATGTGGATCAATCACAGTATGCTAATCAGTTGTCAGAAAATTTGAAAGGTGATTCTCTGACTAATTTAAGTTTGGTTGAAGAGGCTGACAAGGATAATTATGATGTTATTAGATCAGCTTTATTGAAAAAATACCAGTTAACTGAGGAAGGTTACCGTATTTTGTTTAAGAAAATGGTACCTGAATCAGGGGTAGAATTCTCAGAATTACGTCTTACATTTAATCTTTGGATTGAGTTGTCCAAAACAGAAAAGACATATGAAGCCCTTATGGACTTGTTGCTCAGGGACAAAATTATGTCAAGTGTTATTAAACCATTCCTTGAATTCCTACATGAGCGTAAACCCAAGACACTAAAAGAAATGCAAGAATATTGTGACCAATACGTCACTGCACACCCTGACATAACTCTTAGCAACACTAAGATTAAAGAGAGTATGCCAGTTGCATCAGCAACACCATACAACCCTAATTATTTACACAAATTTCAGGGACCACAAAACAAGTTTGGGAAAAAAAGTAACCATAATAGTTATCAAAACCAAGGAAACCAAGCATTTCAGGGTTCTTCTGCGAAGAACTGGAGACGAGCTGACAGCCCTCGATACAGAGGTGGTCATAATTATAGAAATTTCCGCAGAGGAAGTCATTATAGGAACTATCCAAGTCATCCATCATGGAGACAACAAGACCATAATTATGGAGATACTCATTATAATGAATATGATAATGGTAACCATGAGAACTATGACTCAAACCCAAATAGGGGTTACAATAGAGGAAACAATAATGATTACAGAGGCAATAATAATCGAGGTAGATCCCAATACAAAAATATAAATCACATTATCAGGGAAATTCTGCACAGCAAGAGTCACATGAAGCCTATAAACAGACCAAAGATAATAATGATGCTAATAATATGGCATGTTCCGCTTTTGATTTTGGGAGAGCATCTCAGTGCCCCCAATGCAAAACATTATTTGAACCAACTACGGTGTCCACTTTAAGTTGTGGCCATCCTCTTCCCGCACTTCCTGCGTCAGTCGCGCATGATGGAAGAGGTTCTCTTGTCTTACATAGAGGTTTAGTAAATGACAATCCAGTCTCAGTTCTTTTTGATTCTGGATGCACCACAATTGGTGTTAGGCAGTCGCTTGTAGATTCTTCTCGTGCCACTGGAAAAGTAGTCAAATGTGTAACATTTGGCGGCACCTTAGAGAAATACTCTACTGCTATCATTAGGATTGCTACTCCTTTCTTTACAGGAGATGTACACGCATGTCTTCTGCCGAATCCGATCGCTGATCTTATCATCGGTCGTATTCACGGAGTCAAAGAATGCACTCCACAACAAATTTCCGCTTGGGAAAAACAAAATATGCAAACTGCTAATGCTGTAGTCACTAGAGCTCAAGCTCTGAATATGCCTCAAACTTCATCTACTGAAGATAATGAAGTGCATAACCAAGATGATCCCTTGGTAATTTCTCGTGACTCGTTTATAAAACAGCAAGAAGAGGATCCGACTCTAAAGAAATTCTTCACGCTTGCAACGAAAGGTGATCCGAATAAAGATACAAAGCGTAAATCTTGGATTACAATGAAGAATGGCGTACTTGTACGTATGGTGCAAGACTCCGCTAAGTCAAGTCATTCTGAGATTCTTGTGCCCAAGAATTTGAGAGTTAAAATTTTACAACACGCACACGACTCTCAGTGTGCTGGACATATGGGTTTTTCCCGTACAAAGTCAAGAGTTCTTGCGGCTTTCTTTTGGCCTTTTGTGAACAAAGACATACAGATTTATTGTCAATCTTGTATAGTATGTCAAGAAGTCAAATCCAAAGGTCCACGCCATGCTGCACCTATTCAGGCTGCAGACATTCCTATTCGACCATTTCAGAAAATGGCGATAGACATCATTGGTCCATTTAAGATCAAATCTGCTAGAGGACATCAGTTTATTTTAACGTGTGTGGACATGTGCACACGTTGGCCAGAGGCTATTCCTTTGAAGAGCATTACTACTGCTGACATTGCAGATGCTCTTTGGCTTATATTTTCTCGTCTGGGATTCCCCGGAAAAATATTATCAGACCATGACACCCAACTAATATCGGATACCATGTCTCAAGTGATGTCGACTCTGCAGATAGAGAGATCTTTGAGTAGTATCTATCATCCTATGTCCAATGGGATGGTCGAACGGCTAAATAGAACACTCAAAAACTTGCTAAGGAAGATAACTGAGGATCATCCTCAAGATTGGGACAGGGTTTTACCCGCGGCCCTCTTTGCTTACAGAGAGGTTCCCAATGAACATACAGGATTTTCTCCCTTTGAACTTGTCTTTGGCGCGCGACCGTGCGGCCCTATGTCTTTGCTTCATGATCTCATAACCGCTGATAATATTACCGATGACACGAAATCTTCATACGAATATGTCATCGCGCTGAGACAAAAGATTATCGAAGCATGCAAATTGGCAACTTCTTCTTCTGAATTTGCTAAGCAGAAAGCAAGACAATTTGCCAATAAGAAAAGAACCTTACGACAACTTTGTCCTGGTGACAAAGCATTTGTTTTACTACCTTGTAGGGAAAACAGACTTCTTATTTCTTGGAAAGGTCCGTACGATATAATCTCGAAAATTTCCGATGTTGACTACATTGTCGATATTGATGGAAAGCATAAAACCTTCCACATCAATATGCTTACGGAATTCCATGAACGTCCGGATTATTTACAGCCTATTTTCCAGGCAACGGACGATTCACCAGTCCAACATGGTCATTACTCATCACTGTCATTAATACAGGATGAGGAAACAAGTTTTTCGGATGTTAATTTTCCGCTTCCGATGATTTCACTTCATTCTAGTGAATCATGGAAAAACGTTACTGTTTCTCCGGATTTGTCTCTAGGAGAACAGCGACAAGTTTCGGCTATGTTACAAACATTTCAGGATGTCCTTACTGACATCCCTGGACAAACTCATGTTATTGAACATGACATTATACTAACTGACCATAATCCTATTAGGGTCAGACCTTATCCTATCCCTATACATTTTCAAGCACAGGTTGAGAAGGAGTTGGATGAGATGATAGATTTAAAAATAATTGAACCATCCACTTCTGCATATTCTTCGCCGATGGTTATTATTCGAAAAAAGACAATAACATACGTCTTTGCGTTGACTATCGCAAATTGAATCAAGTTACGAAGTTCGATGCTGAACCTATGCCTTTACTAGAAGAGCTACTTACTAGGCTTTCTAAATCTCATTTTTTCACTAAACTAGATTTGTCTAAAGGATATTGGCAAGTTCCTTTATCTGAACGCGCCAAAGCAATTACGGCTTTTTCTACACCTAGAGGCCTTTTTCAATGGAATTTCATGCCTTTTGGCCTTATGAACGCACCAGCTACATTCGTACGCATGATGCGTCGAATTCTATCTTATCGGTCAGATGTCATCGCGTATCTAGACGACATCTGTCTTTTCAGCGATACTTGGGAAGATCACTATTCGGGGTTAGTTGAATTGCTGTCTACTCTACGCGAGTATAACCTGACAGCGAAACCCTCTAAAGCCTACATTGGTTTTAGCGAAATTTCTTTCCTAGGCCGTCGAGTGGGTCATGGCATCCTAGAGACAGAGGACCATAATATCACTAAGATACTTAACATCTCTATTCCTAAGACTGAAAGCAAGTGCGAAGTCTCTTAGGTCTTATTCAATTTTATGGAAGATTCATTTCGAATCTATCCTCTATCATGGCACCTCTTTCTACACTACTAAAAAAAGGGTCGCCTAATATGGTCCACTGGTCACAAGAATGCCAATCCTCTTTGGATAAGATCAAAACTTTGTTTTCATCACCACCTATTTTAGTGTTACCTACTACAGATAAGACATTTGTTCTTCGTAGTGACGCTTCATCCACTGGGATTGGAGCGGCACTAATGCAAGAGTACTCTGGAACTCTGCATCTTGTAATGTATATCTCCAGAAAACTTAATGCTGCAGAAAGGAATTATTCGGTTTTAGACCGTGAACTATTGGCTATGGTATGGTCAATTCTCAAATTACAAAGATTCCTTCTAGGCGCACATTTCATAGTAGAAAGCGATCAGAAAGCTCTTACGGCTATACAGAGTAAAAATTTGAAGAGCTCGAGGTCTACTCGATATGCAATTGCTCTTCAGCCTTTTCATTTTTCGGTACCAGCTATCCGTGGATCAGATAATGTGATGGCAGACATTTTGTCTAGATGCTGACATGATTCCACCTAACTGTAGGGTCTTGGACTTCTTAACACTTCCAACTCTACAACAGTTTTTTCTTTTCTATATCAAGATAAATACACATTGTAATTTGTAATATAGTGATTGTATCACTACTATGACTACGTTCATTGATATATATATTCACCGATACTCGTTGATGATTTTTCTTTTTGTGTCAATCATGTAATTAGAATGCTTAAATGTGAAATTGTTATATGCATTATGTCATTGCCAGCATTGTAGTATACGTTGGTGGCACCTCCCTGGAAACATTTATGCTTAAGAGAAATGCTTTCTCTGAGATGTTGAGATGTATTCTCACAAGTCGATATATGCTTCGACTTTACCTTAATTTGAAATTATAAATTGCTCTTATTAGTCATCTGCGCATTATTCGTGCGTGGTGAGCCTATTGTATGTTGCTCTCGGATGAAAAAAAACAATTCATTTTTTTTCCCCGGGGGTTGCGGTAGTCTGTTACCAACAGATTACTGGTATATATATATATATATATATATATATATATATATATATATATATATATATATATATATATATATATATATATATATATATATATATAATGTCGATATTTATTATTATATTTATCTGTCGGAGGGAAGGTATTTGTTTTTAGAATCAGGATGCTTTCCTGTTCAAAGATATATTACCCATGATTGATTGATACAGTTGTTATATGGATTATCTCCCCTGGAGATCGAATTTGGCGTATGAATCTGGATTTTGTTAGTCTGTGCCTTGTTGGGCCAGAAAACAGATTGTTCCTGTTTAGGTTTATGCAAGAATGTTTATGGTCCGAGTCTATGTTGACTCTGGGTCTATTTCAGACGATTCGGTCTTATATCGTGATATCTTGGTATGTTTAAGTGGAACTATTTTTCCTTGTACTGTACTTTGGGGTCAGGTGTTTTCGGCGCATGAAGAGAGGTTAGAGAGTTCTTCGGTGATGAAGGAGCCTGGCGGGACGTCATGTCTTAGACCTATCCAAAGTTTGTGATCTCTTCGATTGATTACGGGGACGAAGATAGTTTCTTCTAGGATTGTTAAATCCATGAGTTCCCCAGTGTTGATTCAGTAACGCCAGGAGAGTTTTTGTGTTTGCTAGTATATTTCGTATGGCAAGGTAAAGAACTGTTCACTGAACTCTTTCATTCCTAGGCTCAGATGGGCAGACGTCGATAGGAATTTACCTATGTCTGTATGTCGGGACGACATGTTATCTAGCAGCACTGAATATGTTTATATGCAGCAATTATGAGGACAGAATATGCTGATTCTGGTAGAATCATTTATGTTTATGAACAAAGCGTTTATTGAAGATTTGCTATACATTCGTATAGTGAGCGATGCTCAACAGGGAACCAGAAGCCATTTTGGAATTCTATGTATTTTGGAACCCTACTTATTGTCGATCATCAATCAGAGAACGGGAATGCCCCCCCCCCCCCCGTATTATCAGGTGATGATTAAGAGATCACAGTTATAAAGGAAACCCAATACTAGTGGGTTAACATTATCTTCACATAGATTTGCTGTAATTTACCTAAAGGAATCTTCGCTAGGAAAGAGGTCCTGTTTAAGAGTCAAGTTTAAACTGTATGTATTAACTGACATGCTCGGTCAGTAAGGCCTGACGATTGTATTAATAGACAATGGAAATCTAAGTGCTTGTTTACAGATGTTCCATTGCAATGTTATTCAACATGAATGCTAACTTATGATGGTAGATCATCGATCAACATTATGCTGTTTATGTCAACCTATGTTCCTGTAACGATGCTCGTACATGTCCACGTGTACGTACTATTAAATAATATGAAACGACCACAGTAGTCCAGCCATCTTTGACTTCCACCTGTGATTGGAGTGAGTGATCTATGCACCTGTCGAACTGTCATCCATTCGCGTTTATCATTATTGATGTTCACACTCACCCATTGCATCAGTATATACACACTTAACAGTACACCTTGTCAGGGCCCCAACAGTCGGTAACCTGACCCATTTACAGAACATTGTGACTGGTGCGAGAAACAAAGCTTTATAAATTTGATGTCAAGCATATTCCACCTTGTCAGTGTGGTGTCCAATACAGCGACCTTAACAAATGTCTGTGGTATTGTGGTGCCATTTCTTCATACAGTAATCATAGTGTAATGTCTGTGGTATTGTGGGGCCATTTCTTCATACAGTAATCATAGTGTAATGCCTGTGTTATTGTGGGGCCATTTCTTCATACAGTAATCATAGTGTAATGTCTGTGGTATTGTGAGGCCATTCGTAAGACCAAAAATTCTTCATACATTAATAGTATTTACTATGCACGACAGTAAGACCAAGAATTCTTAACGCCGTATCATATTGTATTGCATTGTGATACTGTATGACCAAAAAGTCTTCATACGTTAATCATTTTGCATTGTATGCACTGTTGTAAGATCAAGAATTCTTTGTACAGTATTTATAGTGGGATGTGTGTTGTATTGTATGACAAATAATTCTTCATACATTAATAATATTTATTATGCGTTACATAAGTCCAAGAATTTTTAATGTCGTTATCAGAATGTATTGCATTCAGTACTGTAACTCTAAAAGAAGTCTCATATTATATTGCAAGTGGTACTGTATAACCAAAAAGTCTTCATACGCTAATCATAGTGTATTTCACACACTGTTGTAAGACCAAGAATTCTGTATACATAATTCATAGTAGTGTATTGCATTTGGTATAATAGGACAAAAGAATTCTTCATGCAGTTAACGTATTTTATTTTATGCACTACTGTAAGACTGAAAATTTGCAATGCTGTATTCATATTGTAGTGTATGCGGTATTGTAAAACCAAAAATACTTCGTACTCTAATCGTATTGTATAATATTTTACCCTTCACAACACTCTTAACAAAATGTGAGATTAAGATCAGATTATACAAATAAACCACAAGGTGAAGATAATTTATAGGGCAGCACCGAATATAGATATATTACTCTTCGGCCGAATGCGAATAGAGGCCTTTAACTATTCATACGAATACGAATAGTGAGTGAATGTTGGGCATAAAGAGTTGTGTTCACTAGGTCTACTTACATTTTTGTTAATTATACACCGTTACAATAAATACGGCAAATAGCCATTAACCACTTTTTAAATTGCTGCATGAGACATGCATTGGCGTTCAAAAAAACGAGTCTCTCAACATTCTCTGACAAAAGACACCATCTGTTATCTGAAAACGTGTTGCCAGCAGTGCTGAACAGACGTTCACTTGGGACTTTTGTTGGAGGCGCGGCGAGATATCGTTGTGCTGGATATTGTAGTAATATCTGTGAAACAAACGCTAATTTCCATAGAATTGTACTCCCAAATGCTAATAAATAAAACAGCCCGTGTGTTATTGACTGATAGCTTCTTCTAGGCCAGTCGGGAATCCAATGTATGCTGTGGAAATGCTAGTTAATTATTTCGCTCGCAAAGCCACTAGATTTTATTACAGCGTGCTTGAAACTACGTCACAGTTCAAGCCTAACCTACAAAGCAAGAGAGTACGAATAAAAACGTGTAAAAGAATAAAGGACGAATAAAAGTGAGAGAGAGAAAATGCTACCCTTCGACAAGCGTTTGGTTCTGTTTGGTGTCACGCGCCGAGCAGACGATAGTGCTTGGCAAGATAGTAGCTTAGTTTCAAAATACGATAGAAAACCCCCTTTTATCGACACGAGTTCGTAGCATATTACCACAATGATCGGATGCGAGACAGCCCAAAACACGTACACACACACGTATCTCTAACGTAAAAGTAGTTATAAAGTAGTAGACAGACAGCACTTGGACGCTTTTGTGACGTATTACTACAAGCGTTGTCTCGTAATGAATTGAGAACGACAGTTTAAAGAAAAGAAAAAAATGTCGATTAACGTGGAATATTTTGAAAAAATATTGCACAGAACGGGACGGGATAGGAGCATAGTGGTGGTACTACGAGTTAGTGTTTACAAATTTGAATTAGCAAGATAGAAAAAAAAATGTGTTAGTTGAGGAAATGAAGCATAAAAACGAGATAGTGACAGAAGACAGAGGGACGAACCGACTACTTCTTTCTCAGCTTGCCCTGAGGTGGGTATAGGGGGGAAAGAGTACAAGATTTGAAATTTGAAGTTTGTTTTGATAATAGGACGCTATAAGCCAACGGTCCCTGATTGGTTGTAGGCAAATATACTAAGAGGGAAATAAAACCAAGTAGTAGTTAGTATTTGGTGCCACTTGTTAAAAAGAAGTCAATCACTAAAGTAGTTTTAAGACAAGAAAGGAGTACATTCTTGTTTGCTAGTCTGCACTAGAAGCGATCTGGATTTGTTACCATATATCGCCATATTCAACTATTTAGTGTTTATATTTCACTGAAGCGGTAAGAGATAAAACATTTACTATCATTATCGTTATTATTATGTATGTATTATTGAATATGTATGAAAATTATGTGGGAAAAGATTTATTTAGAGGGAAGTCAACACCAAACTTTGTGTTGTTTCACAGAGTTGTTAGGAAATATATTAACATGTTGTGGTAAAGCCCGACAGGTTTACTGACACATTGGGAGAGAAAAAATAAATAAAAGTAATTATTAATAAGAATAGTGTTATACATTTTATGACATAAGACCAGGCAAACCACTGGCCGTCTTCTTCAGCAAGTCACCGTCTTTGTACATGACTTGATAGTATTAAAGTAAAATGTTTCCTTTGTCAAGGACAGTGTCAAACGGTAGTTTGAAAGTTTATTTGACCTTGAATGGGGTAACAATACTAACGGGCTGATCACCCGTTTGCCAGTCACTTCGATTACGGAAACAACAGCAAATGGATTGATTTGCCGTTGCCCTAAAGACGCCAATAGGCGTGATGGGAAACAATGGCAAAGAAAACCTATCTGCTGTTGCCCTAAGACGCCACTAGGCGTAATGGCCACTGACTGCTTCTACGGTCGGTGGTCATGACGGAAGAAGAAGAAGAAGGAGTAACAAACAACTTAAGAACGTTAACTCATTGTGTAGTTACCATGCTGAATCTGAATATATTTGAAATGTTTAGTTAGGGAAAGAGAGAGTCTATCAGAGGGTGATGTAGGACGCATTTATATTGTTCCAGGGTTTCATCGAAGACTCGAAGTGAGCCCAGGTCATCAGAGATCTGTTATATTTTCTGCACTGGAAGAAAGGAGGCAGTAGCAACTGCGGACCTCCCTGTATTTTCTAAAAGCAGAACGTGATGGGTTATTGAAAGCTGGTGGTGTGATTGTATTTCATCCTGAACACCACAGGAGACACAGATAAGATACTGTCTTTTAATTTGATTGATTATTTTGAAGTTTCAATATTCCAGTATACACAAAATTGTGGTACTGGTCTAATAAATCGTAAAAAAAATTAATTCAATTGAAAACTTAACCAGTGACTTGTTTACTTATTGTTCATTGAGTTATAATTTTTAGTGTTGTCATTGCATTACAGCACAACAAACTTTACATTACCCTAGACATTATACGTAGCTATCAGACATACTAGTCGAGAATAAGCCTGAGTGAGATCGTAGGGTGGTAGCAGAAAGGTAAAACCTGAAAACTTACTCTAACCTTAGAGATTCAGGGACCTTCACAGCTGACCTCACTCAGTACAATAGGAAAAATAACAACAATCTAACATCAAAACCCACCACAAATATTGGGGTCCTGTCCGGGATTTTTAAACCTTCTCCTAGTACATATATTGGGTTATTTTGTCCATAACGTTTAAAATATAAATTTAAAATAATTTGAGAGTGGTTTGAGATATAAGTGCCTAGTGTTTTGTGTTTAGGTTGGTTAACTAGTTAAGTTAGTTTGAAAATATTTAATATTATTATCCCTAAGATGGCTGATTTGGCAAAATTCAGATCTGCTGCTGTGCAGGCTGCAAGGGACATGGGGATGGAAGGTCAAGGTTTGATTGCCTATGTAACAGAAGAGTGTGATAAGTTTATTGCCCGAGAAGAAAAGAGGTTAGTTGAGGAGAAGAAAATTTTATTAGAAGATGCTAGGGAGACTAAGAAATTAGAGGCTGAGCGGGAGGCTGAGATTAAAAGGCTGCAGTTGGAGGAGAAGAAACTTGAGGCTGAAGCTAAGAGGTTGGAGGCTGAAAAGGAGGAGAAAAGATTACAGATGCAGGCTGAAAGAGAGAAAAAAGAAAGGAAACTTGAGGCTGAAAGAGAGAAAGAAGAAAGGAGACTTGAGGCTGAAAGAGAGAAAGAAGAAAGGAGACTTGAGGCTGAAAGGGAAGACAAGAGATTGACTGCCGAACGGGAGGCTGAAGATAAGACTCCAAAGGGAACATGAGCTACGAATAAGGGAGTTAGAATTACAAGGCCATGCTCCTGAAAATGAAACTAGCCCATCCACCTCCGACTCTGCTGCAAGCCAGGTTGCCTCCAACTCAGCCATGGGGTTTCATCTAGACCCATTTATGGAGAAAGATGATGATATTGAATCATTCTTATCTAGATTTGAAAGACTAGCTACCATGTATGGGCTAGAGAAAGAAAGATGGAGTATGAAGTTATCACAGGGGCTTAGGGGAACCTCTTCTGAGGTATTTGCCAAGCTGAGCAAAGATGACCAAGACAACTATGACATTCTTAAGCAAGCTCTTCTACTTAGATATGAGAAGAACAGTGAATTTTATAGGAAAAAGTTTAGAAATGCCAAACTGTTGACTGGGGAGACTTATCACCAGTTCTCTGCACGCCTGGAGACCTACCTGGAGAAATGGACTGCTCTGGGGAAAACCCAAGATTTAAAGGAAATGATTATGACTGAGCAGTTAAGAGAGTCCATGGCTCCAGACCTGAGAAAATTTCTCACGGAACAGGGTGCTGAGAGACTGGGGGAGATCTTAAATGTGGCTGAAAGATATCAGGCAGCCCAGTCTGAGATGGCAGGCATAAAGAAGAAGCCTATTGACCATAATAAAGTCCCACAAAACCAAAACCAACTTAAATTTGAACATAGGGAAAAATTTAATAAAGGTAAAGCTTATTATGATAAGCCCAAGTTTGACCAACGTGATAGAAACCCGCAATTCAGTGAAAGAAAAAATTTCCCTAGGGGAAATAAATGGTGTAAGTGGTGCAAACAAAATAATCATGACACCATAATGTGTACTCGAAAACCTCCTAACTTTGCTGCAATCTACTTCGTATAGGAAGAAAGTGTTGGAACTAGGGCACGCGATTCATTTCAGTGGTCATATGGGGATCAGTGCAACAGGACAGCGTATAGCTTGTCATTACTTCTGTCCAGGGATAACCGAAGATATAAAAAGATATGTAAAATCCTGTCCAGAGTGTCAAAGGGTAGCTCCAAAGCATTGGACTGCTCCTGCAACTCTAGGGGAGATGCCCATAGTGGGAACCCCTTTTGAGAAGGTTGCAGTAGATATTGTGGGACCTCTCACTCGGACCAAGAGGAGAAACAGTTATATTCTCACTCTGGTGGACACTTGTTCGATGTGGGGAGAGGCGGTAGCCCTGTCATCCATAGATTCAAAGCATGTGGCAGAGGCATTACTCACCATATTCACAAGGTTAGGTTTCCCGTACCAAATCTTAACTGATAACGGCTCTCAGTTCAAGGGGAGACTAACGGAGGAAGTTTTCAGGCTCTTCCAGGCCAAGCACTTTCATTGTAATTTCTATCCTGAGAAAGCCGGCACATGAGAAACCTGATACATGGGACCAATTTTTGCCCGCTACGTTGTTTGCGTATCGGGAAGTTCCACATAATTCAACCGGGATGGCACCCGCAACCCTGTTATTTGGGAGGCCAATAAAAGGTCCATTGGAAGCCTTGTTAAGGACATGGACTGATGAGAAGGCAGAGGAAACTGTTACCTCATCATATAACTATGTGAACGAGCTGACCACTCGTCTTAAAACTGGCTGGAAACTGGCAAATGACAATCTCAGACAAGCCAGAAAGAAACATGCTGCTTATTTTAACAAGAGAGCTAAGGATAGAGAGCTAAATGTGGGAGAGAAGGTGCTCCTTCTTCTACCCGGCAGCAGTAACAAGTTACAAATTGGATGGCAAGGGCCATACACGGTTCTAGAAAGGATATCTAGAACTAATTATAAAATCGACAAAAAAGGTAAGGAGAAAATTTATCATGTGAATCTCCTAAAGAAATACCTGCAAAGAGAGATCCAGGATGAGACACATCTCATGACCTTGTCGATAGCCACTGGAATGAAAAAGGAACCACTCACCTCACACGAGTATCCTTTAAAAACAGGCGAAACACAGGCCCAGGTGAAGATCAGTAAGCACCTAACTAAAGCCCAGAGGGAGCAGGTTCAAAAGGTTCTGATTGAACATACAGATGTGTTAACAGATAAATCTGTTAGAATATGATATGAAACTTATAGACCTAACACCGATCTGTATGAGAGCCTATACAATTCCGTTTGCAAAGGAGAAAGCTTTGAGAGAGCAGATTGGTTATTTGTTGAAAGAAGGGATCATCTCTCACAGTGAGTCTCCATATAGTTCCAGTGTGGTTCTGCTAAGAAAACCATCGGGAGAACATAGACTGTGCATCGATTACAGGAAACTGAATGCTGTCACAGAGAATCAGGTGGATCCATTACCTGATACCAATCAGCTGTTTGCCAGGCTGAACAAGGCAAAATATTTTTCTAAGGTGGATCTTAGCAAAGGCTATTATCAAATTCCAGTGAAGCCTGAGGTTCGACCTTATTTAGCCTTTAGCACCTCGGAAGGCCATTATGAATTCAACATGCTACCATTTGGCTTGAAAAACGCCCCGAGTGTGTTTTCCAGAATGATGCGCAAGTTATTAGATCCACTGAATAATCCATGTAAAACAAATTTCATGGACGACATCCTTATTGCTACTGAGACATTTGAAGAACACATAAACTCTCTGAATATGCTATTTGATAGGCTCAGAGAAGCAAATCTGACGGCTAGACCAACCAAATGTTGTGTGGGGTGTAAAGAACTGGAATTCTTGGGACACACAGTATATCAGGGAAACATGACCCCTGACCCCAAGAACCTGGATAAATTGCAAAAAGCACCGAGGCCACAAACAAAAAAAGATGTGAGGTCTTTTGTATCTTTATGTGGATTTTATCAAAAATACATAAAGAACTACCTCACGGTGAGAGGCAGTCACTTCCTCTTTTTGAGGATGGCCTGGATCCTATTTGGTTCCCCCACTCCAGTTCAGCTCATGTATGGCTCCTCGAGTCTGCTTGTGTACGGCAGCGCCACCCCCCGGGCAACGGCTTTAACTGGCCGGCCAAACTACATGAGTAAATTGAAAAAGGGAGGTCCCCCTTAAACAGTACACACAACTGCTGGCCGAACGGGCGGATGATCAATAATATTTTGACAACGGCTTCTAGGGCAGGAGTTGGAAAGGCCTGGTATCGGGCTGAGGGCGCACCATGGATTGTAATGGTAAGCGGCCAGAACCATCCAGAAAGCAATGACAAACTACTGGATGTACAATGCCAAGAAATCCATAATGGCTAATCTGAATACTACACAAAGATCTGGTGGTGAGGCCCCCAGGCCAGGCAGATCATATTTAACTGGGGAAGAGATCGTTGGCAGCGTCAGTACAGGTAATCGTGATGACGGCCAAAAGCCTGACTGTGTTACGGAAAACCATGTCATCGGTCTTAGAAAAATAATCAAAATAGGAACATGGAACGTCAGAAGCTTATACCAAGGAAAACAGTACATAGTGAAGAACGAGATGGAAAGGCTAAACATCGATATCCTGGGCATCTCAGAGCACAGATGGTCGGGCCAGGGACACTTTTCGATTCCATCAGGAGGAACATTCATATACTCAGGCAAAGAGAGAGGAGGTCAGAGCGGCGTCGGCTTCTACCTGTCTAAAAGGACAGCTGCCTCCCTATTAGGATATAATCCCATAAATGACCGCATTGTCACAATCAGACTGAAAGGAAAAAGAAAGAACATCACAATTATACAAACATATGCGCCAACAGCAGCTGCTGAAGAACAGGAAATTGAAGATTTTTACAATGAACTACAAAATGCATTAGAGAAAGCAAATAAGCAAGATATTAGGATAATAATGGGAGATTTTAATGCCAAAGTTGGAAACGAAAGATTAGAACATGAAAAAAGAGTGAAAGGAAGTTATGGATTGGGCCAGAGAAATGAGAGAGGAGAACGCATGACAACATTCTGCCTAGAAAACAACCTAGTCATCACGAATACTCTTTTTATGCAACACCCTAGAAGACTATATACATGGACGTCACCGGACGGAAAAAGCAAGAACCAAATAGATTATATCTTAATACAACAAAGGTGGCGATCTTGTATCTCATCCATCAAGACGTTCCCAGGAGCAGACTGTGACTCCGACCATGAACTTCTTGCTGCAAACTTCAAGATCAAATTGAAAAAAGTCGTTACAAGCGACAAAGTAATACGTTATGACACAAGCGCCATACCAGAAGAGTACAGTGTCGATATTCAGAACAAATTTGACATTCTTATGGCAGTACAGGAGGAAATGACACCAGATGAACTTGCTAATAACATCAGAGATGTATATATCACAAATGCACAGAGGTTAATTCCTAAAAGAAGTATAAAGAGACGAGAATACATCTCAGACGAAACACTGAAGTTGGTGGTAGAGAGAAGAAAAAATGAAGTCCAAAAAAGATACAGAAAATCAGGAGTTGTACAAGGAATACACAAAGCAGATTAAAAAACGAGTCAGACAAGACAAACAACAATACATAAACGACACCTGCAGGAAAATAGAGGAAATGCGCGAACAGGGATTGAGTAAGAATATGTTTTCTGAAGTAAGAACATTGAAAAACAGCAACTTTAAATCATCACCCCGAGCAATAAACGACAAGAAAGGCGACACTCTAACAGAACGTAAAGATATTCTGAACAGATGGAAGGAGTACTGTCAAGAAATGTATACGGAAATAAACAAAGCGGCAGATAACAACGTCATGAATGAAGCGGAACGTGAACCAGAACCTACCATAGAGGAAGTCCGGAATGCAATCAAACACTTAAAAAGTGGAAAATCTCCTGGTTGTGATGAAATAACAGCTGAAATGATACAGGCAGGAGGAGAAGGCAGCGCTCGTATATACGATGCATTATGCTGCAAGATCTGGCAAAGCGGAATTTGGCCCAAGGAATGGAAACGATCAATTTACATACCCTTGCCAAAAAAGGGCAACCTGAAACTGTGCACAAACTACAGAACTATAGCTCTTATAAGCCATGCCAGCAAAATACTTTTACAAATCATAATGAAAAGGATGCAACAAAAGCTAGAAACAGAAATAAATGAAGTACAGGCGGGTTTTCGACCAGGTAGAGGCACTAGAGATCATATATTCAACATGAGGATCATCATAGAAAAGTGTAGAGAATTCAACGTTGACCTACATACTTGTTTCATTGATTACACCAAAGCTTTCGATTGTGTACAACATCAGAATGGTTTGAAGTACAGAAAGGAGTAAGACAAGGCTGTACCCTTTCCCCTTACCTGTTTAACATTTATGCCGAGAATATCATGAGAAACGTAAGAGATGACCAAGAACACACAGAGTTTGACTCATTTAACATCGGCGGGTACCAGATCCCGGAAATCAGATATGCTGACGACACAGTCCTCCTATCGACCAACCCAAAAGGACTTGAACAATTACTTCTGTCCACCAAAAAACACAGCGAGGCCCAGAATCTATACCTAAACACCAAGAAGACCAAAGTATTGACAACAGACAAAGTAAAGACCAAACCAAAAATTGAAATTGATAACGAAGAACTGGAAAGTGTCAATGAATTCGAATACTTAGGATCAATCATTAACAGCTCTGGCGACTGTGCAGTAGAAATTAAAAGAAGACTTGCAATTGCTTCACATAAGCTAATACAGATGAAAAACCTATGGCAAGGCACAAGCAAAGAAACAAAGTTACAACTGATCAGAGCATGTATATTCCCAGTAGCAACATACGGCTGCGAGACTTGGACACTCAATAAAACAGTTGCAAAAAAAGATTACATCATTCGAAATGAAATGCTACAGAAGGATGTTGAGAATACCCTGGACAGAAAAAAAGACCAACAGAGAAGTACTGCACTCACTAAACGTACAGGAACATTGGCTCCTAAATACCATCGCAATAAGGAAGCTGAAATTTTTCGGTCATATAAAAAGACATAATAGTCTGGAAAAAACAGTGATGGAAGGCATGGTCCCTGGAAAAAGGGGAAGGGGTCGACCTAGACGACGGTGGACCCAGGACATCACAGAGAGTCTGAACTTGTCTTTGGCTGATGCAGGTCGACTTGCCCAGAATCGTGATGCGTTCAGAGCAGCTGTAATGGAGACAACGTTCTGGAAAGAATACGTCACATGATGATGACATAAAGAACTTTAACTCTATTTGGGCACCGCTGACAGACTTAACTAGAAAAGGTCAACCTGATAAAATCATTTGGTCAGCGCAGTGTGAATTGGCCTACCAAGAACTAAAAGATAAACTCACTAGCAAACCGATATTGAAATTACCTGATTTAAGGCAGGAATTTGTGGTGAGAACGGATGCTAGCAACATAGGATTAGGAGCCACATTGTTACAGAGGACCCCCTCACAGGATGGAGAACTGAACCCAGTTGCTTACGCTAGCCGCAAGTTGAACAAAGCGGAAAAAAACTACTCAACCAGTGAAAAAGAGTGTTTAGCGTTAATTTGGGCCATAAGGAAGTTTCAAATTTATCTTTATGGTAGGTCATTTGTGGTGCAAACAGATCACAAGCCGCTCGTGTTCTTGTCCCAGGCCAAGCATGAAAATTCTAGACTATTACGCTGGTCTTTATTGATCCAACCTTATACATTTTCCATCGAATATATACCCGGTTCGGAAAATGTGGGAGCGGATTTCCTGAGTAGACATCCTTGTGAGGAAAATCAGGAAAAACCTAGGGGATAGTACTTATTGGCGCTAAATTGTCTCACAGATAATAACCTGCAATGATTGCAAGTTTTAGGAAGGGAGGTATGTAGTAATATCTGTGAAACAAACGCTAATTTCCATAGAATTGTACTCCCAAATGCTAATAAATAAAACAGCCCGTGTGTTATTGACTTATAGCTTCTTCTAGGCCAGTCGGGAATCCAATGTATGCTGTGGAAATGCTAGTTAATTATTTCGCTCGCAAAGCCACTAGATTTTATTACAGCGTGCTTGAAACTACGTCACAGTTCAAGCCTAACCTACAAAGCAAGAGAGTACGAATAAAAACGTGTAAAAGAATAAAGGACGAATAAAAGTGAGAGAGAGAAAATGCTACCCTTCGACAAGCGTTTGGTTCTGCTTGGTGTCACGCGCCGAGCGGACGATAGTGCTTGACAAGATAGTAGCTTAGTTTCAAAATACTATAGAAAACCCCCTTTTATCGACACGCGTTCGTAGCATATTACCACAATGATCGGATGCGAGACAGCCAAAACACGTACACACACACACGTATCTCTAACGTAAAAGTAGTTATAAAGTAGTAGACAGACAGCACTTGGACGCTTTTGTGACGTATTACTACAAGCGTTGTCTCGTAATGAATTGAGAACGGCAGTTTAAAGAAAAGAAAAAAATTTCGATTAACGTGGAATATTTTGAAAAAATATTACACAGAACGGGACGGGATAGGAGCATAGTGGTGGTACTACGAGTTAGTGTTTACAAATTTGAATTAGCAAGATAGAAAAAAAAATGTGTTAGTTGAGGAAATGAAGCATAAAAACGAGATAGTGACAGAAGACAGAGGGACGAACCGACTACTTCTTTCTCAGCTTGCCCTGAGGTGGGTATAGGGGGGAAAGAGTACAAGATTTGAAATTTGAAGTTTGTTTTGATAATAGGACGCTATAAGCCAACGGTCCCTGATTGGTTGTAGGCAAATATACTAAGAGGGAAATAAAACCAAGTAGTAGTTAGTATTTGGTGCCACTTGTTAAAAAGAAGTCAATCACTAAAGTAGTTTTAAGACAAGAAAGGAGTACATTCTTGTTTGCTAGTCTGCACTAGAAGCGATCTGGATTTGTTACCATATATCGCCATATTCAACTATTTAGTGTTTATATTTCACTGAAGCGGTAAGAGATAAAACATTTACTATCATTATCGTTATTATTATGTATGTATTATTGAATATGTATGAAAATTATGTGGGAAAAGGTTTATTTAGAGGGAAGTCAACACCAAACTTTGTGTTGTTTCACAGAGATGTTAGGAAATATATTAACATGTTGTGGTAAAGCCCGACAGGTTTACTGACACATGGGGAGAGAAAAAAATAAATAAAAGTAATTATTAATAAGAATAGTGTTATACATTTTATGACATAAGACCAGGCAAACCACTGGCCGTCTTCTTCTGCAAGTCACCGTCTTTGTACATGACTTGATAGTATTAAAGTAAAATGTTTCCTTTGTCAAGGACAGTGTCAAACGGTAGTTTGAAAGTTTATTTGACCATGAATGGGGTAACAAACAACTTAAGAACGTTAACTCATTGTGTAGTTACCATGCTGAATCTGAATATATTTGAAATGTTTAGTTAGGGAAAGAGAGAGTCTATCAGAGGGTGATGTAGGACGCATTTATATTGTTCCAGGGTTTCATCGAAGACTCGAAGTGAGCCCAGGTCATCAGAGATCTGTTATATTTTCTGCACTGGAAGAAAGGAGGCAGTAGCAACTGCGGACCTCCCTGTATTTTCTAAAAGCAGAACGTGATGGGTTATTGAAAGCTGGTGGTGTGATTGTATTTCATCCTGAACACCACAGGAGACACAGATAAGATACTGTCTACAGGCACATGATAGACTAAACCACAAACTCTCATTTCCCAATTGTTTTAAGACATTCTTCAGATCATGATGAAAACGAACGTTCATCCTACAAATCCCCATTCATAGGAGCAAACACAAAGTGACACTAATATATATCGACACATGTACTTAAATTTGTGAATAATACTATATTGAAATTGAATCACTTTAATGTATTTAATTTGATTGATTATTTTGAAGTTTCAATATTCCAGTATACACAAAATTGTGGTACTGGACTAGTAAATCGTAAAAAAAATTAATTCAATTGAAAACTTAACCAGTGACTTGTTTACTCATTGTTCATTGAGTTATAATTTTTAGTGTTGTCATTGCATTACAGCACAACAGACTTTACATTACCCTAGACATTATACGTAGCTATCAGACATACTAGTCGAGAATAAGCCTGAGTGAGATCGTAGGGTGGTAGCAGAAAGGTAAAACCTGAAAACTTATTCTAACCTTAGAGATTCTGGGACCTTCACAGCTGACCTCACTCAGTACAATAGGAAAAATAACAACAATCAAAACCCACCACAGATATTAGCCCTAACAAAGCTGTACATGTTAAGAACAATTATGTCAGGAAAAAATTTGCTGCTTGGCATTGTGTATCTCAGCTCCAACAAACCAACCAGAAACATGAAACCGGTATCTTGCACGATAGAATATAGCTGAGTGTCTAGTGCCATCATTTTGCCTATGGCTTGATGTACTCTCGTTGCCTCTGTACTGTCTATTGCCCACGACTTTGTTCCTATCTGCCTAGTCAGCTGATGCAACCCGCTACACGCTAAAGTATGCATCGCAAGGCGTGGTATGTTGAGTTAGTAGCGGGACCAATTGAAACTTAAAGTCAGCCTACTTTCTGGGTCTAAAATTACCACGCCGCGGGTTGACCTAAATTTACTATTCGTATTTGATGGCAGCGTACTATTCGGCCGAATACGAATAGTTCATTTAATGCACTGTTCGGCACCGAATCGAATACGAATCGAATATTCGATGCTGCCCTAATAATGTACACAACAAAATCAAACTGTAATAACAGTATTAGTTTAAAGTTACAAACAAATTATTAGACAAGTTCAATTCCGTGACAAATTACTTTCGGTCAGTTGACAAGTGTGATTGATTTATTTGTTCTTTTTTCATGTATTCTGTTGTGCGCGTGTGAGAAATAGGAAAGTGCTGAGTCAGGCAATGTATTGTGTGGGTTATTTTACCAGACCGATTGGCAAGCATGAGGATGATTTTGAACACCCTGACATATATTAGCTTAAAGTGGACCAACTGAAGATACATTAGAACCAGCAAGCAGGTAGTGTGTTTTAATTGTTTAGAAGCAAAAAAGAAGAATAAAATAGGTTGATCAAACAAATAAAGAAGATGGAAACGTACAAAAATAAGTTAAAATATCTACACGTAACGTTTGTTAACTCAGACATGAAGAACCCGAAATAATTCCACTGTATAAAAACACCACCGTGTCACGGGTTGCCTCCCCTTGGCTCTGCAGTAGTGGTCCAACAGTGGCCAAAACCTAGAGTATCTAATGTGGGTCTTCAATTGTGTCTACCTTCGCACAAGATTAGTCTTGGCAGAGTTCTAGATGGAAGGATAATAATGCTTTTACCTTGAGGCAGTTTTCGCAAGAAATTTCAGAAGTCAAGTACAATGCTGAATGAGTCTGAGCACGTTAACTTTTTATCTGTCCCGCCGCCTTTTGTAAAGATGTATATTGTATGATTTAGCTCGTTCAAGTCCCCAGCTGATTTAATTCAGCGAAATTCCATTTATTAGCTCTCTCTCTCTCTCTCTCTCTCTCTCTCTCTATATATATATATATATATATATATATATATATATATATATATATATATATATATATATATATATATATATATATATATATATATATATATATATATATATATATGAGTATTCTCTAGACGTTCTGAGTCATACTGTGCCTTTCGATCTTAATTCAAATACGAATTTGTCAAAATCAACATATTAATTAATGATAAATTACTTTAACACGTGTAAATAAATGTTCGTTGGTTATTTTAAACAAATAAGCTTCTTCACATAAATTATTTAGGCATGATGAATATAGGCAAATAAAGTTCGGTCATGTTTGACCTGTTAAAATTGGGACTTGCCAAATGATGAAGGGGCGATGCTGCTTTTCCGTAGATTCGTCTCTGTGGTGAGGGGCACGTTAGTAGATCAGTTCAGGAAGTAACCTCTCCTGGTCAAGGGAAGAATCTTCAAGTGTCGATCTCAAGCTTCGAACCACAGTCTAGTAGTACAGCAAATAGTCTCTCCGGGTCGTACCGCAAATAGTCGGGTTGCCTCGTACTGGTACCACAAACCAATACTGGGATATCCTAGACTTCTGGCTCAGTAGAATAGTCTTGGCAACTTAACACATTAGCCTCCAACACACGTCTGGGGAATTATTTTCTATTTTAGAATCTCTTTGTGACTTGTGAGTGGTCCTGTAGAATTTCGGGTTCCGTATTAATATTGGCTAGTTTTCTACTGATGTACAGAGATGCTCTTAAAACGTTTTGTGCGGTCCTATAAATTCAGAATCCCGACTCTATTCTTTCCATGCTTTGTCTGGTCTGTCTACTTTGACGATTTCTGGAATGCAGTGCCGTATGTCAAACTTTTCTACGTTATATCGTAGGTTCCCGGCCCACGCTTCCACCTGGCGTTTTCGAAAAACTCCCAATCATAGCGATTGTTTATTTGCGCCTCAAAGGCCAGCCGATACATTTAAAGTACATGTTATGATAGAGTAGTGCTTATGGGATTTCCTGTGTGACTCATTTGAGAATTCAAACAGTCATCCTCCGTATATGGAGTTGTCATATCCGTAAAATGTTGTCAAAGTTTACTTATATCACACTTCCTGCTCACTCTTCAAAATGTCTTCCACGATTGCGTTTATCTATAATCACCTAACCCAAGCAATTCGGAAGTCTGATTACTTAGTTTATCAGACTCTGCCCATCGTTTGTATCACCTGACTTGTCGCAATCCGACTGCCTGTCTAGACAAATCGTGGTCTTTACAATTAAACCCGTATTGCAAGTCCATTCTACTGTCGGATCGGAAGCGATTATGCAGTCTTGAACAAACACTTTATGTTCGCATTTACCTGGAGTCAATATGGTGTTATCACGTTTAGGGATTCAATTAATCTCTCAGGGATGGGCAGTTGTCTGGCCATGTCATGCATCGAAGCGTGAAACGTGAACAATGACAGTAGGAAAAAGGGTAACAATTCTGAGAAGAGGATAGGCACGAAATTATGTGCGTTAAATATGCCGAAATAATAGATAATAAAGACGATGAGAGGAAATTACGAAAAAGCAAACGCGCCGAATTTTCACACACCGTAATATAAATTATTTGAACGTTATATCGAACGAAAAAAGTCACAACATAACACCTCGAAAGACAGAAGCCTATATTCCCCCAGTGATACAACGTTGGAACTGCCAAAATCTCTCACACTAAGAACACGTCCAGAAAAGAGATAGTTTGCAGGTATCATGCGGGAAATCACATACAGAGTGACTGCCCTATGGCGTAAAAAGTTCCCCCAACTATAAAGTTCAGAATAAAAATCGAACATGTGCGAACTGTCTTGGAAACCACAGAGCAAGGTACCGCGGTCTTCCCGTGTTTCAGGAAACGAGACAAATATTTAAAGTCCGTCGGGGGAAAAAATCCCATAAAGATAGGCAGAAAAAAAAAGACTGTCAACAAATACACTGTTAACTAAACAGGACCTACATGTAAACACTCAACTACGACTATAGAAGTGAATGATGATAAAACTACGGATAGAAACAGAAAACGACGCCCTCCCCCCCCCCCCCACCCCCCCTCCCCCCTCTCCCCCCCCCCCCCCCCCACTCCCCCCCCCCCAAAAAAAAATTAAAAAAAAAATTAATAAATACTAAGAAACAGATGCGGCGAAACATTGGGAGACAAGGAAAGCACAAATGAAATAATGCACGATATGAAAATTATACAGCAAAGAATAGAAGACATCGCAAAATAAAGCGGAACTTAAATCAGACAAACAATGAATTCTTAAAGGAATAGCTTAAGAGAGACTGATCCTCACTAACATATTAAATAAAACCATACGATGAAACGATAAACAACTCAAATACAAATTATTCAGTGAAATTTTAGATTGCCTACTTCAAATCCTCACTGACGAAAGTCCTATATCAGGTGCGGCTAAGGTTGATTATCAGCCGATTAAATCAACCTGTTTCTGCAAACAACTAGGTCAGCTAGTCATATTTATACATTTCTAGTAATGACAAATGTTCTAATAAACTTTACATTAGATGTTTAAACGTATCATAAGGCCGCTGCCCTGGCAAAATTTAAAAATTAGGAAACCTACCAACCACAAAAAAAAATTATAGAATGTGTGATTCTATACAGTATATCCACACATTGGGATTCTCGCCGGTGCAACGGAGTTCGTGCAATGTGCTGAGTTCCTCCTTGTGTGATCAAAGGAGATAGGGGCACTGATGACGTTGTCCGTGTGCAATGAAGATAGTCCATAAAACCAAAACAAAGAAGAAATTTAGCTGTAGTAATGACAAATGTTCTAGTATAATGACAAATGTTCTAGTAAACTTTACATTAGATGTTTAAACTTATCAAAGAAGAAATGTAGCTAGGGTAATGACAGATGTTCTAGTAAACTTAACATTAGATGTTTAAACTTATCAAAGAAGAAATTTAGCTCTAGTAATGACAAATGTTCTAGTAAACGTAACATTAGATGTTTAAACTTATCAAAGAAGAAATTTAGCTCTGGTAATGACAAATTTTCTAGTAAACTTTACATTAAACTTATCAATGAAGAAATTTTGCTCTAGTAATGACAAATTTTCTAGTAAACTTTACTTTATATGTTTAAACTTATCAAAGAAGAAATTTAGCTAGGGTAATGACAAATTTTCTAGTAAACTTTACATTATATGTTTAAACATATCAAAGAAAAAATTTAGCTCTAGTAATGATAGATGTTCTAGTAAACTTTACTGTATATGTTTAAACTTATCAAAGAAGAAATTATGCTCTAGTAATGACAAATTTTCTAGTAAACTTTACATTAGATCTTTAAACTTATCAAAGAAGAAATTTAGCTCTAGTAATGACAGATGTTCTACTTAACTTTACTTTATATGTTTAAACTTATCAAAGAAGAAATTTAGCTCTAGTAATGACAAATTTTCTAGTAAACTTTACATTAAATGTTTAAACTTATCAAAGAAGAAATTTAGCTCTAGTAATGACAAATTTTCTAGTAAACTTTACTTTAGCTGTTTAAACTTATCAAAGTATATTTTATTCAAAGATGAATTTTACTAGGCAGAAATGACAACCGTTCCTAACAACTTATATTCAGTTATGACTTGAAATCATGAGAAAACAAGTAAAGGAAAAGCAGATGTTTTGAACAGTATGACGTATTTACTCATTAATGATAACTTTCCGGCTTTACACATTTATTCTATGCAATGGAACGTATGGTATATTTATTTGCTTGTTTCTTTTAAGTGCATTTGGTAACAGTAATACAAGTACATCTTTAAAACTTATTGTTTTTTTAACGTGTTTTCTCATGACTTTTATTTCATAACATCAAAAAGATAATTGTATGCCAAAACTCCAGTCTAAATACTTATAAAATTGAGTTCAGTATTTCCAGCTACTTTCCCTTGTAATATACCGACAAGAGCTGCGTGGCCCTACCTGTTTCTTCTTCTTCGTTCACTTTCAGACGTCAACTTGAATATGTTCAAAGAAAGCAGTAGTCAGCTTGAGATAGTTAGCATCTATGCAGAATTTTGTCAGGAATGGTACTGGTGATGGCCATACATATGTTGGACAACTTAGATGAGCAGCAGTAGTCATTATATCAGTGCCACAGTTACACTGATCGGTAGCTCCTATCTTTAGCTTGTTGAATAGATGGTATCTCAATCTGTCGTGGCCTGTGCGAAGTCTGTAGATTACCACTTGTTCACTTCTACTGAGCTGGTAATATGCATCATTTGTGTGTGTGTGCGTGTGCGTGTGCGTGCGCGTACGTGTGCGTGTGTGTGTGTGTGTGCGTGCGTGCGTGCGTGCGTGCGTGTGTGTGTATGTGTGTGGGTGGGTGGCCTGGATGCTCCGCTTACCACTTGCTCCTGTATTAGCTCTTAATAAACTCTTGACCTCTTCATAAGTTATGTTTGTGTCAAGTTGAGGTAGCTTTCCCCCTTCCTTTGCCAATCTGTCAGCCTCTTCAATTCCGGGGATGTTGCCGTGAGATGGGATCCACTGTATCACAACTCTTTTGAACTGCTGACATAGTTTATGGAGCGTTACTCTAAGGTCATCCATGTCGGCATTATTCTGATTTTTCAGAGTTGCAATTACTGACATCACATTACTTCACATCTGTGAAGAGAGCTATTTGTCTCTCAGAGATTTCTTCTGTCATTAGGACTTCTGCTGCAGTATTTAATCCCAATCTTCTGAAGTTACTTGAGAGTGCTCCTATTGCCCCTGACAGCTTTTTTGTGTGCTATTGCTTAAGCTCAGAAATACTCCTCCACTCTCACCTTCTGTTGCATTTGCTGCTGATCCATCTATGTATGCATAGATCCAGGTGTTGCTCAGGTAATGTTTCTCTACGTATTTTATGGGTACGACACTTCTTTCTGTTTCAGTCAGGCTGTTCTTCCTCTCAGTACCAGAAATGTTTTCTATCAGTTCAGGGAAGCGCTGTTGTTTCCAAACTGATAGCTTGTGTGCAACGTAGATGGGGTTCTGCCAATTTAACTAAACCAATCAGGTCATAAAGAAGAGGACAGAAAACGCGAGCACCCGATCCTTCTGGCTAAGACCAGTATTACTTTCCAGAAAAGTTGTTACTAAACCGACTAAATAGTACTGATAAAAACACAATAAATAATAGGTAACAAATTCTATATAAATCATTAGTTAAATGATTAAATCAGCATAAAAGATGAACCAGGAACAAACCATGACATCAATGCCAGGGTTAATGACGTGAGAGTGGAGTTACATTCTCTCCGACCATTATGGAAGTCAGTAAGTTGACGCAGTGAAATTAAACTTACGTTATTCAACAGAAAAGCAAACTCTGTCCTACTCCATATATGGAAGTGCATTATTTCACTAAGAATAGGACATCCAAACTTTAGGACCAGATGTCTCCGTCATCTCAGTGTCAGATGGTCAAATGTAATAACAAACACGGACCAGCAAATAATAGCTAGCCAACATACCATTACAGCTGAAGATGCAAGAAAGAAAATAGAGATGTCTAGGCCATGACAAGAGGAAACAGTATAGCCAAGCATCCATATACAGGAACCCACAGGGAAAATGGTTGAGAGGTCACAGAATCTGGAGAAACAAAAAGGTGAAAGATGAAGTCAAAGCAACCTGAACCTCGAGAGAAGAGATAAAGAACACGATCCATAATAAAAATCGGTATACTGCAAGTATTACCGCCCACTGCGCCCCAAGAAAAAACGGGAATCGAAATGGGAAGAGGAAGATAATTATTGTTTCCATAATCATTGCACCATACTTCCCTATTTTTCACTTTCTGCGTTCTTTCTTTATTTCCTCTTTCTTTCTTCCTCTGTTGTGAATCTTTCTTCGTTAAACCTAGTCTTCGAAACCACCCCAGCACAAGGCATAATTTAGTTTGAGTACTATTAAATTCAATTATGCACAATTTCCAGTCACTCAGCATTCTTGACTTTTCATTACAGTTTGTTTCCTTTACGGCCGGAAAGGTTGATGTCACTTGTTTTTGTGCTTCACCAACTTTCTTGGCAATACTTGTAAAATCTGTTTGTCCGACTCTGTCACAGAAGCTGATGACGGATTGGAATGTCCGGATTGTGTTGTGAGACTGAACTCTGACAATCGATGGACGCTGTGGACACCTTGTACAATTATATTGCAAGAGCTCGTCAAGTGTTTTGCTTATTCTATTCCCGGCACCTGATTGCTTTTTTCCCCTTAACTGATTGCTCCAGACGCTGTCAAAATAGCGTCTCAAATGACGTAGAAATTACTTGGGAATAACGTCAGAATGACGTTTTTACCCAATTCGTTGCCTTCACATTTTATTAGCTACAAATGTATTCCGGTTGGGAAGGCTAGGGCCACATTCAGATTCCAGGAAATAATGAAACATGTTTTTGTTGTCCGAATAAAGCGTTAACTGAACCAGGGCTTGTATATATATTGCCTTATTTGTTTCCATGTAAATTCAACGATGTGCACGCTCTCAGAAAAACACACTAGTTAACAAAGAATTGTAAATGTAACTCAGAATACTGAGACTAGTTATATTCACATTAAGAACGGACTGCTTGATAACCAGAAGACATTAAAGTTGACATGATGTCTCAATTATAATTTGCAAGGTGATCTAGTATTACACAAAAGTTTAGTTTCATCGTGTCACTTTTGAAAGCATTTGAAAATACGTACAGTTCTTGTTAATTATTTTTAGAGCTTTTAATTAATAGTTCAACGCCAGAATTAAAAATATACTTGGCCAAGAGGTTAGATTTGAATGATACTTCTGTCACTAAACGCTTTCAAACGAAAATGCATTTGCATAACGATACCAAAACCGAACTGGCAAATGATAATCATTGTGCAAAACACAATACGGAGTGAAGTTGCGGTTAGCAGTGGATGAATTACGAAGAAGAAACAGTGTGTAAACATATTTGTGGCTTTCATTTTATGGGCGCATTAAGCGGTTTATTCCATCATATTTTGTTTCAAGCTGTGGAGAACGTTAACGTTGGATTCAGGAAGGACTGAATTTTATTTTTGCTATGCAAATGTTTAGGAATAATTAAGTATTTATTATGATTTGGTTAAGTACAGTTGGTTTTTTTAAATCCTTTTTGGGAGACCAATTTTAAAACAAAAAAAAGGGGGGGGGGAGGGTGTGATCATTATACGATACATTAAAATAGATCTGTTATGCTGGTTTAATTTAAGCTGAATCATACAGCCCGAGTACATTTTTTTTTCCAGTTCTCTGCTCTTCGTGCTGCCTTCCCTAACAAGTTTCACGACATCATCTTTCGTTTTGTCTCACCTTCTTCAGTATCCTTTGAAGGGTCTACTTTATTTTCTGTATATCTAGTGAATCATAGCATGAGTTGCTGGTAACTGAAACTGGCATAGTTGCCTACCATTATGTCACGCCCGTGGAAGTAATAATCCATTCTTTATTTTTCTTTTAAGAGAGCCCCGGGTACTACATTATATCTCCTTGGATCCTTGGCCCCTGACTGACGAAGCAGTCAGTGACCAACACGCCTAGTGGCGTCTTGTAGAGCAGCAACAATCTGTCTCCACTTTGCTCGGTCAGTGGCCACGCTTTGAACTGTGCCCCAACTCTGGTTCATGCTTTGCATCTCGTCCTTCACAGTTCCCCGCCAGGTTGTCTTTGGTCTGCCTCTCTTTAGCCTTCCTTTTGGGGTCCATAGCATAGCAGTTCTTACGATTGTGTTGGGGTCTCTTCTGAGGACATGGTCAACCCAGTTCCAGCGTCTGCCCGCAAGGATGGTTGGTGCGGGTAAATAATAAGAATGTTTATTATTTCAGGAACCGTCCTCCCGACGTCCTGTGGTAAGAGTGCATTAGACTTCAGGCTTGACACTCCGTATTACTGTGGCCTGCTGAGTACCCTCCAGGGTTCCCCTTGCATATCCCGTTTGAGGGATTATAGCATATGTATTTAAGTTTGGCCAGTCACACACAATCTCCCTGGTGCGCACCTCAGGTACTCATCAACAAGGCTTAACTTCTTGGCACGATTCACAAATATTTATTAGCACATTACTCCATTTGAGTATGATATGACATCGTAGCTTTTACTAGCACATGTCTCTACTGTCCTTGATTCAGATACTCTCCATTTTAATGGTACAGTCAACTTACGTGCCCAAGAATTCCATACACACTGCTAAGACTAATCTGACATTATACTGTTAGATGAAAGCATAAGGCAGTGATGGTAATCGATCTTGCAGCATTTTAAAAGCAGGTCCTACTGGACACATTCCTTGTATACTGGTCAAACGACTATCAAGCAGACTGCCGGTTAGAGACGCTTTGTCCCAAATCGAAAACTCACGCAGCAGGAGTCAAGACGTCACTTCCTGCAACCACGGGATACCGTGTGTAAACAATATATATCAGGAAGTGATCGAATACAAAACATGATATGATATTTACTCATATCATTTACTCCCCCCTGGATTAAAATAATGAAAAGGAACTTTTCATTATTTTCATAGTACAATCTTACAAGGTCACTGGAGAAACCATATGACAATATCCAAATACTCAACTGTCATCATTATGATAGCACCTAGAGGCGTGCTCCATAATCGACAATTTAACACACAAGGTGTGGTATTTAGTAATAACATAACTAAACCCATTATCGTTAGCAGACGCTCTTTTGACACAAATGTGAGGTAACTATATTAATTAGAAGGCAGTGAAGAAAAGTCAATATGTCAGTCATGGCACTCACACAGCATACCATGTCAACAAACGCCCTAAGTCGTGTCGGTATGTAAGTCTACCTATCTATCAAATGAAATGCATAATAAGCAATCAAAGATAGAATAGAACAAATGAGGCAGACAAGTTAAAATATAAGTGGTGACTGTGACAATATGTCAAAATAGTTATTAACATTTGTATGTATGCAATGTCATGTGGTGAATGACAATGTTAATGAGATGTCATATGAAGATATATTACTTAATATCTACACATATGAAAGATATCGGTTATCTAAGTGGAAGCACGAGTGTAATTCAGTTCATATAATGATACACTAATGAACCAATGTAATATTCCGAATGTTATTAAAAATGGTCATGTTAGACCATACACAGTTCTTCCTGTAGAGGTATTTAAAAGAATTAAAGTTTCAGTGAGTCAATAGTTCGCACAACATTGTTATTGATCCTTAGTTAAGTATATATGCCGGAAAGAAAATGTTCATTGAAGAAAATCCATTTTCCATCTATGTTGGTTGTCGATGTTTGTCTTCCATGGAATAGCATATACAGCACAGATACTATTGTTCATTCTGTACTTGAGAATTTCATACGTATATGATGAAATGTAATTTCTTGGTTATGTCCCTTTTTGAACTTTGTAGTCAGTGATTTTAGTTACTTCCCTTTTTACACAACGTTTGAGACAGTTAATTTGTGCAAAAAGTTTTGGAAATTGTAGCAAAGTATCTGAATTGCACCGACTTGGATTGTTATGCTGCCAAAAGTCATTGTACAACGTGTATGAAGTAACGAAGCATTGTTCTTGAGCAATTGCATTAGACATCATATGACGAACGCTTGAATATATATCTTGATTTTGGATGAACAGTAATTCATCATCATCATGTTGCTTGGCATAGTGTCTCTAGTTTTTCAACCGGTTTAAGTGCATGACGAAGCAATGTGGTTGTAATATCTGAAGTATGCACTATATGAGTTAAAAGAAGGCATGTGCCTTAGTTCATGATGCTAACTTTGCGAAATAATTCCTGACTTGTCCTAAAGGAAGCAGTGTTATCATTGAGCATCAAAGTTGGATTGAAGCAGCATTTGCGGAGACAACTGGCGATAGCGGATGATTCACACATCTAGATAGCACATCGGCCATGACGTTCAACTTTCCTGCGATGGGTTTAATCTGGTAATTATAGGGTTGAAGGGCCAGTGAGGCACGCGCTGCTTTGGCATTCTTGAATCTCGCTGTTTTCAGGTAAGACAGTGCCCTCTGGTCTGTCTCGAGTGTGAAACTTGCACCAAGCAGGTAACGTTGAAGTTTAGAGAAGCAGAACACAAGAGCCAGTAGCTCTCTCTCAATGACTGAGTAACGCTGCTCCGTCGGCGTTAGCTTCCTACTAACATAAAGAGTTGGATGTAAACAGCCTTTCCATTCTTGCAAAAGCGAACCTCCAATGGACGTTTTGGAAGCGTCTACTGTAAGAGTAAAATGTTTAGAAGGATCAGGCAATCTCAATATAGGCAACTTGGAAAACAGACATTTTAATCTATTTAAAGTCACATGAACATCCTGACTATAAATACATCTATTTGGTGACTCCTTCTTCACCAGTGATGACAACACAGACGTATACTCTGCACAATTAGGGATAAACTTACGATAAAAGTTTAGGAGCCCTAGAATACTTCTAACTTGTTTTTTGGTCTTAGGCATATCAAGGTTTAGAATCCTAGAGATAGTAGTATCATCTGTTTTCAAAAAACCTCCTCCTACTTTATAACCTAAAAATAAAATTTCCTGAAATCCAATCTTAGTCTTAGATGGGCGTGCAGATAAATTATGACGACGTAGAGTGGTAAGTAAGGATTGAATACCCTTCAAATGTTCATCCCATGATTGATGAAACAGACAAATGTCGTCGATGTAAGTAATAAGGTCGTCTCTGTCAGAGAACGGTCGTCTCATCATGCGAACGAAGGTCGCAGGTGCGTTAACTAAACCAAAAGACATATAGTTAAACTGAAAGAGTCCTAATGGGGTTGCGAACGCAGTATAAGGCTTGGATCGTTCCGTTAATGGTACTTGGAAATAGCCTTTAAATAGATCAAATTTAGAAAAAAATGTAGCTGTAGCTAGTCTATCTAATAAAGATTCCAACACGGGTAGTGGTTCCGCGTCGTGGATGGTGACCGAATTTAGACGTCTAAAATCTATGCATATACGTATAGATTTGTCTTTTTTCCTGATCAAAACCATAGGAAAACTATAAGGGGAATGAGATGGAGAAATGACATTTAATTTCACCATCTGTTCTAGTTCCTCTTTAACCTGACATTGTAAATGTATAGGAATAGGGTAAGGTTTCAACTTAATGGGTTGAAAGTCTGTCAAAATGATATCATGTTCGATGATATCAGTGTGTCCTGGGACATCAGTAAGGACATCAGTAAAAGAACGTAAGATAGAAGTAACCTGTTCTTTTTGGAAAGAAGATAGAGTTGGTGATATGTCAACATCTTTCCAACTTTCAGTAGACAAGTAGTGAAGACTAGGTAATACTTATAATGAGTCATTACCATCAGTCAAATCCGAATTTTCTTCCTGTATGACAGCCAAAGAAGAATGACGACAGACAGATTGATCAAGAGCTTCAAAGACTGGTCTTAGATATGGTGGACGTGTATGAAACTGCTGTAACATATTGATATGAAAAGTTTTTTCTTTTCCCTCTACTGAGACAATATAATCAACATCAGACAGTTTCTCCACAATCCTGTACGGTCCTCTCCATGAGACTAATAATTTGTTATCTTTCCTGGGTAATAATACGTAAGCTTCATCACCAGGCCAAAGTTGGCGTAATTTGCGGTTTTGGTTAATGAATAACCTCGCCCTAAGCTTTGCCTTTTCAGATAAACCTACTGCTAACTGGCATGCGTCTATTATTTTTTTTCTCAAATTGACTACATACTGATATGAGGTCTGAACCTTCTTGTTCATCTCAGCACCAATTAAAAGTTGTTTTAATATAGACATTGGGCCGCGTGGTCGGGCGCCAAAAACCAATTCAAATGAACTAAAGCCTGTATGTTCATTTTTTATCTCTCGATAAGCAAATAAAATAGCTGGCAGGACTCTGTCCCAATTTTGAGGATATTTAATTGTAACCTTATGTAGCATTTGTTTTAAGGATCTGTTGAGGACTTCTATTTTCCCATTAGACTGAATATGATATATTGAACTAAGGGATCTTTGAATCCCAAACATATCCATAACCTGTTTCATAGCATCTGAAACTAACTGAGTTCCTCTATCAGACAGTATGTTTTCAGGAAAACCTATTCTACTGAAAATCAAAAATAATGCATCAGCAATATCTACCGTGGTGATGGTTTTTAAAGGAATAGCTTCTGGCCAGCGTGTGCACATATCTATGCAGGTCAACACATATTGATGACCTCTGGCTGATGTTACCTTTAAAGGGCCAATAATGTCAATGGCCATCTTTGCGAAGGGGCGCAAAGAAATATCAGATGCTTGAATGGGCGCATCATGTTTTGGTTTTCTGGTTGCTACACTTTGGCAGATGGTACATGTACGACAAAATAATTTGACGTCTTTCGTAATTCCTGGCCAAAAAAAATATGACAAAACTCTTTGTTTTGTTCTAGCAACACCTAAGTGTCCTGCACATTCAATGTCATGTGCATGTCGTAAAATGAATGGTCGAAAACAAGCTGGTACCATAATCTGTTTCTTTAAGGAATTAGCAAATTGATAGTTTCTTACTAAAATCCCATTTTTGATAGTATACCAGTGTTTTGCACAGTTATCTATCATTACATCATTCAAATGAGCAATATGAAAATATTTTTTTAAGGAAGTATCATCCTTCTGTCTTTGTATAAAGGTTTCCTTATCAATGAGCTCCATCTGAAATAAATTGTCATCATCATTATTCACATCATTGATTACCTTAATATCATCATTACTTTCCTGTTGATAATGATTTATATCATCATCATTATTTTCCTTTTCTTCTTCATCTTCTGAAGTGATATCTTCAGTTATATCTTCAGGTAACACATCAATGAGTGGTTTGTGATGATCATTGTCCATGCGAGACTGAGCTCTGGTAGTCACAGCATTTGAACATCATAAGTGTTGTCTTTCCCATATTTCAATATCTTCCTGTGTACATTCATGCAATTTAGGTATGTTTCCCATAATAATTCCAGCAATTGGATTGTCCAAGAGGCATACCAGTGTTCGTCCCGTAAAATAAGGTGTGTCCAAAAATACCTCTGCTGTGGGGTAATATTCCACAGTTCCACCAAAAGTTATGCATTTCACTTGTTTCCTGTATAATCCACCTTATCAACCAAGGCCTTGCGCACACCAACAGTGGTTGCACCCGTGTCTCTGAGTAAAGATGCTAACTTATTATTGACAAAACCTCTGTTCAAGATCAATGAACCAGTACTTTCAAATGATGACATGACTGGGAGAGGGTGTCCGCATAATAATCTTGGCACTCCTTGAGGCTGAAATAAAGAATTGCAATTAGTGCAGTTATCACTATTTGCTAAGTCTACACTGCATGAATTTGCATGTGCTACAATATCATTATGGTTCTGATTATTATCATGAACAATGGCATTGGTACGTTCAGTGTTTCTTGATTGTCTGGAAGTATTGTTATGATAAGATCTTTCATTTGCATTTTGATCATTTCCTCTATAAAATGATTTCTGACCTCTATTTGCTTTTGAGTTATATTCTCCTCTATTTTGCCAGTTATTGGACTTAAATGAGGTTTGTGGATAAAAGTTATCCTCCTGATATGAATTCCAATGTCTTTGAGGTTGGTATTTATTAAAATTGTATCTACCTCTATTTTGACTGTAATTATGTGATGGTTTAAATCTTTGATTCCTATCCATGCTGTTAGATCTATACCTAGGTGCATTGTCTTGGAATGATCTGGCCGATGCAGCTGGTAATGAGTCCCTTACATTGTTTTTGCTCAACACTCTATTAGGATGTGCAACTTGATATTGACGTCCTAAGGTTTGTAATTTAGTCAGGTTCTCTGGTTTCTTTCCTGTAGGAACGCAAGAAAATCAGAACTAATCGATGACAAAACCTTGTCTCTTAGAATCAAATCTGACAAACCCTCAAAAGTTTTTTCAGTTTTTGATAGTTCAATCCATCTAGAAAAATTTAATTTAACAGCTGAAATAAATTCAGTGAAATCTTTTCCAGAATCAGGGTACAAAGATCGAAATTTCTGACGATAACCCTCATCATCTAATTGATACCTCTGCAATAAAATGACCTTAACAGCTTCATAATCCTTTCTAGTCTGGTCATCCAAAGTGGAGACTACAGTTAATTGTTCACCAACCAATAAATTCATAAGTCTACATGTCCATGTAGATTTGTCAATCTTATATTCTTCACAATAAGTTTCGAACCTATTTAGGAAGCATGAAATGTCATCTATGGATGCGTTAAATTTTGGCAAATTAATTCTTATGGCAGTAGTATGATCTTTATTTTTATCTTCACCTACCCCAGGATGCAACAGTGGTTGTTGTAATTTTAATTTTTCCAGTTCAATCTCAGCTAATCTTATAGCTTGTTGAGATTTACTCTCTTCTTGAGATCTGGCATAGGCTAATTTTTCTCTTTCAAGAGCTAACTCTTCTGATCTCCTTTTTTCCTCCAATTCTTTCTCTTTTTCTTGTTTGTGCAGTTCCTCTTGTCTTCTTTTTTCTGCCAATTCAATTTCTTTTTCTTGTTTGTGTAGTTCCTCTTGTCTCCTTTTTTCTTCTTTATGGAGTTCTTCTTGTCTCCTTTTTTCAGCCAATTCCTCCTTGCGAAGTTCTTCTTGTCTGTTTACTTCTTTATCAATATAAGCTTGCAAAGCTGGACCTTCCAAATTAAGTTCCTTTCCAATCTTCAATAAATCCTTTAATGAAGTCATGATTGCTTATTCTTGTGTTTATCAATAATACACAATATTTTAACTTTATGTATATGAATATGTCAGCTATATTCAATATTCACTCCACCAATCTCAGATCAATTTATAATTGCAATAGTAGATGTATTCAGCTATACAGTATGGAGTAATGAAAAAAATAGAACCACAACAAGTAAGAACAGCAAGACAGGGTTCGAGCAACTAAAGGCAATACAAATGGGAAAACAAAGGAATAACTATAAAATATATATGAATTAATTTAAACTAATGCTCTATTACAAATAGACAAGACAAGACGCATAGCACAACAATTATGACATCTATGAAATGAATGATAGTGAGATGAGGCTAGACAATATTACAAACAATAATGCACCGAACTAAATAAAATATAACAATGACAGTACTTATGAGAACAAACAGTAGATAAACATGACTACACAGCTAACAAAAATGGATCTGTTAAATTCAATAGAGGCAAACTTTTATACAACCAGCAGAGTATGCTGGGTCCTCTATCTGAATCACACAGATACTGCCCTATAGAACGCTTGATTTGCTCATTCGACCTAGCTTTCGCGGTATTGAATGATCACAAACCAAGTCCCTCCATCCAGCCAGCTAGTTATAAAACGAAAAACACGTAATGAAAACACATATGGCGAAGTCAGATATCAGGCAAACAGATTATATTCACAGCCAAGCTGTATGTAACAATAAATAGACTTATCTGTTGCCAATAAAACACTCCCTCTTGAGACTTCGACAAGCAAAGGATGTAGTGATGATTGTAGCCTAGTATCTGGTTAGGCTTAGAATTGCTTCATGCTGACATCGAAGGACATCGATATGGTCCATGATTTTTGATAAAATACTTGCTTCTTGAATGAAGATAGTCAGTTCCTATGACTTCTGTGTAATAATGGGTCACTTTTACAACTTAGTGACAATTTGAGGCACATTCATAATGATGGAAATCCCTTCCATTCATAAAAACTTTTGGCAGACGGTGCGTGCCGCCATTCTGAAAAAATAGTCCTAGATTCGTTAGGCGCTCTTAGGCTTGTAAGGCGTCCAATGGCTTTGGCCCCCAGAAACTGGTGCGGGTAAATAATAAGAATGTTTATTATTTCAGGAACCGTCCTCCCGACGTCCTGTGGTAAGAGTGCATTAGACTTCAGGCTTGACACTCCGTATTACTGTGGCCTGCTGAGTACCCTCCAGGGTTCCCCTTGCATATCCCGTTTGAGGGATTATAGCATATGTATTTAAGTTTGGCCAGTCACACACAATCTCCCTGGCCCGCACCTCAGATACTCATCAACAAGGCTTAACTTCTTGGCACGATTCACAAATATTTATTAGCACATTACTCCATTTGAGTATGATATGACATCGTAGCTTTTACTAGCACATGTCTCTACTGTCCTTGATTCAGATACTCTCCATTTTAATGGTACAGTCAACTTACGTGCCCAAGAATTACATACACACTGCTAAGACTAATCTGACATTATACTGTTAGATGAAAGCATAAGGCAGTGATGGTAATCGATCTTGCAGGTGAAATATAAAGATGCCCAAAGGCAATTAACACATTTTAAAAGCAGGTCCTACTGGACACATTCCTTGCATACTGGTCAAACGACACAAGCAGACTGCCGGTTAGAGACGCTAGCTTGTCCCAAATCGAAACTCACGTCTGCTGTCAATTCAAAGCAGGAGTCAAGACGTCACTTCCTGCAACCACGGGATACCGTGTGTAAACAATATATATCAGGAAGTGATCGAATACAAAACATGATATGATATTTACTCATATCAATGGTGTGCTTATCTTTTTGACTGCACCGTTTAAGCAGTTCCTGGTTGGTGATGGTATCTGGCCAAAAAATTCGGAGAATTGTCCGTAGACAGGTTGTGTGGAAAGAGGACCATTCGAACATTTCCTTTTTCTGTTACTCTCCAGCATTCCACACCGTACAGAAGTACAGAAAGTACGGACCTCTCTTGTAATCTTAATTTGTTGTTTATGCTGTACATGATTTCCAGATATTGTTTAGATTTACCAATCTACATGATATACGAGTAGTTTTTTTTTTTTCTTTTTTTTTTTTCGTACGCCCGCTAATACTCAAGGCGAAATCTCAGGTTATTATGAATGTCTAACCTGACATTGATTTTACGTGAGTATCCCTTTTTCTTGTACAGAGACAGGTGTCCCTCGCCATTCAGGCAAATACTCTCCGATTTCGGAGGTACCCATTAGAGCTGGGTCGGCTCAGGAGCCACCAATCCCTGGTCGACAACACTCCTTCAAATGTCCTCGCCAGGTCTCGAGTTAATCCAGTCCAAATCCCGGTCGACGAAAAATCCTCAAATGCCGTCGCCCGGGTTTGATCCTGCATCACCCGGTCGCCAGAGCGGTGTGGTAACCACTACGCTAGCGCGACTCCCCATACGAGTAGTAAATATATATCAACATAATAAACAGTAATTAATTATGAGAAAATTAAATACAGTGTGGAGCAAAAGTAAATAAATGATGGGATATCACTAACGAACAAAACAAATTATTTAAATTGTCTGAAGATACGGAAAGAAAATATTGAAGCGCCATGCTCAGTCCCTGCAAGCGTACGCATACACAATCATTCCATTTTTCTTTAAGCATTTATTTATTTTTATTTTAAAGCAAACAGTAAGTACTAGCTAGTATTATGACATTAAAAAATGCACATTTAGAAAATCTAATTCACTGACGTAAAATATAAAAAATAATGATAATAATAATTTGGCAGCGCGTCAGGTAAATAATAGCGGTGGTTTGAATACTGTGTCTAACATTATTGACACAGTACAACCTAACTATATAAGTTGGACAGGATAATTTGTCCATTAATTTAAAAGAAAAATAATCTTCAAGGGAGCGTATAATGTTTTGTTCGTTAGTGATATCCCATCATTTATTTACTTTTGCTCCACACTGTATTTAATTTTTACGAATTGGTCTTCTTACGTGGATATTTCATTCTTTAAATTTTCAATTTCATCTATCACTTCTTGATTTTCTACGCTTTAGTGTAAAGATTTGTACTTCTTAGTCATTATTCTTATCTGCTTGTGTGAATGTTCCTCTATTTGCTGCTTCTTTGCTCGTCGCTGTTTCTGTCATCTCGTTATCTGTTTGTAAGTGTCGATTTTGTTAACTTGCTGTGTTCTCTCTTCATTGTCAGTTTATTTATCTGCTTGCCATATTCTCTCTCTTCTCTCACTTTTCTGTGTGTTGTGTGTTAGTTTCAACCGTGCATGATCGAATTGTTTGAGCTCTCTGTCATGTTGTTATAAAGTATTTTCTGAGTATCTGGTTAAACGTCTGATTAACAAAAGGTACTCTTTTTATGCAGTCGTTCCACTTGTTGAAATGCCGTTTCTGTTCCCCCTAACGAGCCGTACATGGGCGTATCATAAGCTCGGAACTGCTGCAATAAAATCTGTTCTTGGCTGTTCTTCTATTGTATATGTATCATTCGCTGGGTTAGAACATCTTCTCAAACCTTCTGCGTAGAAAATCATCAGGCCAGTAACCACATCATCTGTAAGACCATCAGAATCTATTTCCTGTCAACACCTCTACAAAATCAACTTGTACTCGTCTCTTTGACTTGTGGAACATCTTTTGTTAACTAATATATTTTCAAAACCAGTTTTACAGTAACAGAAAAAAGTAAAAGATCATAAACAAAAAGCACAGTAAATAAAAGCCAAACGATGAAAGCTTGCAAAATTGGGACGAAAATTAGGGCATGAACATATATATATATATATATATATATATATATATATATATAAAACACAAAATGTGTGTGTAGGTGTTTGTTTGTGTGTGCATAGTAATTGTTTCCTTGTTATATGTGTAGCGACACGGACAGTTACATTCTGGAAATTTCCTGGTAAGTAGTAATCTTTAGGATTTATCGTATATAAATTTCCATATCTGAAATTCGCAACGGGGGAATCGCTTAATTATTCTAAGACACAAAAGAAAGCAACCAAACAGAAGTGCGAAAAAAGAGCCAATCAAACACAGATGAACGAAAGGGAGGAACTCACCGAAAATGAAAAAAGGAGATTCAGCTAGAGACAGTGAGCCAATCAGATTAATGCAAGAGAGATCATATCAAGCACAGGCTCAATCACATTCATACGGACTGAAAAACTGTATATAAGCCCGCTTAGTTTTGGACTCTCAAAATTTCAGTTCAAGATCTCATAGCGAAGAAGACTCCAGCGGACTGATCTACACTTGTAAAAGCCACATAGCCACAGCTCATAGCTAAGAAAAGCCAAGATGACCTGCTTTGTGAGCCGACTTGCATGGTGATAACCTAAGATCCGTAATATTATATACTGAATGGTATGTTAAACTTGTAATGATCGTTAGGTTACAACGTTTCTTGGTGTCATGTAAATTGATGTAATATTTAATAATGATGTTATGGCTGACTTTGATTTACATGCTTGTGTCTTACCTTGGTACTCATTAATCTACGCTGACAACGGAAGCTGCTCTCCAGCTGAATATAACCTGAAACAATCCTGAACAGCATTGAAGCAGCTAGTCCTTGCCAGGACCATGCTCAATACTTGCTATAAGAGCTTACGGTTATTTTCAGTGCTTAGCTTTTAAATGCTGGGTGCAAAAGAGTTCGTTGTCTTTTTCTTCTTTTTCTTTTTCTGTTTCTTCTTCTTTGTCTTCGTTTCATTTCGTTCGATGCAATTCCCCCCTTTCTTCTCCATTTAAATTTTCATTGATGTAATGTGTTTAAAGGGAAACTACTTTGGCCTAACCAAAGGGAAGTAATTAAGACAAAATTTAGAACATTTTAAAATAATGCTTATAGTCTTCCGATGTGTTTTATTGGTTGTATGACGTACTTCTTTGACTGACATGACCACGGTCTCATGATTATATTGTCAAACTGAGGATTCTGATCAACAGTGGACCATCGTCATCGGAGGATCGTCGTGGTAGTAGACAGAAGATACCATAGTCTGGTGCATATGTATGCAGGTTCCTACCCTAGAGAGAGTCACAACAAAGCTTCTGGTAAGGAGCATAACAGACTGCAGTGTGTGAGTAAAGGACCACCTCTGCATCGCCTGGTAGTAGCATCGTGTCTACTTGTCCAGGTGAATTAACTCTCTTGGAAAGTGAACACCTGATCAATCACAAAAGTGTCTGTAGAGAAAGAGCTGAAGGAGATAAGTACTGTTTCATTGAGAAAACAAATAAAAAGTCACAAAATGGCCAATTTGATGTTAAGAACGAACGAACGAACGATCTTTATTTTCAAAGGGTTGAGAATTGGGCACGCAGGCCCGTCTGACATTCTGCCCTTCCTTTCTCTCGTCTTTTATCTTGATTTCATTAATTCTCACATGCATTTTGCCCATCAATGTAAAGGAATTCAACGTTGTAAAGGTAAAATAATAGCATACTCACATTCACAGTATCTAATTATAAACATGAAATAAAATATGTTGAAAAGTACAAACTAAGTATCACCATGAAATAAAATATGTTGAAAAGTACAAACATCATCATTAACCCTACATTCGATATTATATCATTTGTTCGGAAAAATGATCACATTAGGGGGGCAGATAATCAGAACTCATAAAGTATTCGAAAAATCTACGATTGTATGAATAGGGACTGAGGTTGTTATTTTTTAGATCATGTGGAAGGTAGTTCCAAAGATGAGCAGCAGAGTAAGCTAAGCTTTTCTTGAATGTCAAGCCTAGGCTTGAGCACGTGTATTTTGTTAAGGCGTTGACTGCGTCTTTCATTGTATTTGAACATTGGCCACATTGAATGTTGGAGCATTCTGTGACAGGATTTTGTGAACAAATTTAGCTTTGTTGAACAGAAAGCGCTTTCTTAGAGGCAGTATTTTGAGATCTTTATAAAGATCTACACACTGTGTTTGGCAATTGTCAGAAACTAGACGCAATGCACGCTTTTGTAGTAAATGGAGTCTTTTTGTGTTGGACATAGAGCAACCATCCCAGATTGTGGAGCAATAGTCAAGGTGTGTTTGTATGTGAGATATACAGAACAATTTTCGTGATTTTTCATCTAGGAAATGTTTGATTTTAGCTAACTGGTAAACTTTATGTGCCGTTTGCTTGGTCAGTGCATGTACATGTGAGTTCCAATTTAGATGCTGGTCAACGACTATTCCTAGAGTTTTATGTTCATTAACATTTTCAATAGGTGAGGTACCAATGTAAGAGATATTGACAGTTAATTAATTTCCAGCTTGTGATTTGTAAATACCTATCTGCAACTTTACTAAATTTCTATGGTAATTATTAAAGTGTAATTTAATGTTTTATAAATTGTAATTGGTTTTATTTGGTGTAAATTCCAGTTACAGTTCTAATTTTTTGTTCGTGTGTGGAATTCGAAGAATATTTAATATCTTTACAAATCTATACGGATAACTAACGAGCTGCATTTCACCTCAATTATAATAGAGACACTCTTGGAGCATAGGACAGGTCTAACGAGAAGGTGACTTACTTCACAGCTCTCTGCTACAGCTATCATCTAGAACTGTGCAGTTATCTACCTTACTTGTCCTGTGCCATCAATAACTCTAGTTCACCAGTTCTCTTCTTCATTTCTGGGAGCTATTATTT